>CM059808.1:7425000-7945000 GCA_030435695.1 Brachymystax lenok tsinlingensis
TCTAAGAGACACCCTGACATATGTTTAAGTGGTGCAGTGCATCGTTTGTTAAGTGGTAACTGTTACACAACTAGACTGGGGCCTGTCATAGGGGAATGAATATTGATGATGCAGAGACTCATGAAGGAGGCAGGATGATGTGCTTAAAATACACTGGGAGCCATTTAGAGCACTGCAAACACACCCCACTGACATCTGAGGCACTCACACACAAATGCAAGCACACACATGTCACACACACACACAAATGCATACATGCAAGCACACACATGCACGCACACACACTCAGATACACGCACGGAGGTACACGCACACACATGATCTGAAACTAACCACTAGCATGAAATATTAAGTAACCTTTGACCTGAAACGTTGACTTATACTGGATGATCGCATGTTAAACCTTATGAGACGAGATGTGACGACTAGTTGATCCAACTTTGAATAAATCAACACTGATTTAAGACGAAATCATTGCTAAATGAATGTGATCATTCAAACCATAGTAGATGTAAACTCCTCCTTACTCTTTATTTAAACATTTTCCAAGATCACTAAAATAGTGATATAGGCCAGAATATAAAAAATAATTAGCATGAATTTGATACTATCCTACTTTGAGAGTGTTCATTACAAATTAACAATCATATAAAACACAATCCATCTGGTCCCTTGAGAAAATGGCTACTAAGAGAGCTTATTAAAGTATGGCTGTGTCTCTCTCTCTCTCTCTCTCTCTCTCTCTCTCTCCCTTTATGAGATAGAACTCTCTGTCAGAGCGACTGTCATGCTCTTAGATTTATCTCCTATAACCACGGTTACACACCAAACTGGTCAGCAAATGGTGCATGGGCTCACCAAGATACTCTGCCCACGTGTTGCAACTTTAGAACATATCATTTTTTATTTGGCTTTAGTTTTTCTCGCAGGCTTATAATCCATTGTTATCCTGACAATCTTTCTCTCCTCTGTTTGTGGTTTTTAGGATAAGGTCACTGTTAAGGTTAATGTTTCATGAAAACCAAACATACAATGACATTAAAATCTTATTGCAAACTCCGAGTTGGAAGCTGTTCTGTAATCCTCTGTTTATTACTGTAGATAATACAGAAACCAGAACACTAGCTTTATCTCTGTTCTCTCTGTCTCTCTGCTCCAGTCTCTGACTAAAACACAGGACAGCAACACTATCTCTATCTCTGTCTCTCTGCTCCAGTCTCTAACTAAAGCACAGGACAGCAACACTATCTCTATCTCTGTCTCTCTGCTCCAGTCTCTGACTAAAGCACAGGACAGCAACTCTAGCTCTGTCTTTTATTTAAATGTTTTATTTAACCTTTAATTAACTCTGCAGGTCAGTTTAGAACAAATTATTTTTGACAATGATGGCCTACCAAAAGGCAAAAGGCCTCCTGCGGGGATGGGGGCTGGGATACAAAAAAAAATATATAGGACAAACACACATCATGACAAGAAAGACACCACAACACTACATAAAGAGAGACCTAAGACAACAACACAGCAGTAACAACTCTGTCTCTCTGTTCCAATCTCTAACTAAATCACAAGACATCAACACTAGCTGTATCTTTGTTCTCTCTGTTCAAGTCTGTAACAAGTTACAACCAGTATGTAAATGTCTTCTGGCTAATGTATTCAGATTCACATGTCAGCCATCCGGACACCAGGTGCCATTCCCAGGGACCTCAGAGCGCCACGCGGTCCTCCGGTGTCACCTTGCTGTGCCAACCCCGGCGCAAGCTGCTGAATGCGCTGACACTCACAATTAGACGGCCGTGTCACCGCCACACGATTAGACAATATTGGACGCTATCGTCCGCCTCACCTCCTGCTCTCTCCTTGTCTGTCACTCCCTCTGTCAGACTTAAATTATTTTTATTTTCTTTTATGATAATTTTGAGTTTTGTATTTTCCGTTTAAGCATAGGTACTGGCCAGCAGCATAATTCTGAAATGAGGATACGTCATTGATGCATAAATTGTTTGTGATTGTTGAACTTTCCCACCTCTGGAATAGAGCTGAGGTTCATTGAGATCATGTAGGAGTTGCGGTGTGTGTGATCTGTTTACAAGACTGGCGTTAGCAAGGGTCATAGGTCAACATTATTGCATGCGGTCACACCATGTTGGCTAATAAGTGTGACAATATTTCAGCCTCCGTTTTCTGGAAAGGTCTCAACAACAGTATGTTCTGTTCTATTGCATATTAGTGCCTTCAAAAAGTATTCATACCCGTTTGACTTACTCTACATTTGTTGTGTTACAGCCTGAATTCAAAATGGAATATTCTTGTTTTCACACAATACCCCATAATGACAAAGTGAAAACATGTTGTTTTCTATTTGCAAATGTATTCAAAATACAGAAATATGTCATTTACATAAGTATTCACACCCCAGAGTAAATACTTTGTAGAAGCACATTTGGCATTGATTACAGCTGTGAGTCTTTCTGGGAAAGTCTCTAAGAGATTTCCAGACCTGGATTAGGCAACATTTGCCCATTATTCTTTTCAAAATTCTTCAAGCTCTGTCAAGTTGGTTGTTAATCATTGCTAGTCATCCATTTTCAGGTATTGCCATAGATTTTCAAGTAGATTTAAGTCAAAACTCTAACTTGGTCAGTCAGGAACTTTCACGGTCTTCTTGGTAAGAAACTCCAGTGTAGATTTGGCCTTGTGTTTTAGGTTATTGTCCTGCTGAAAGGTGAATTAATCTCCCAGTGTCTGGTGCAAAGCTGACTGAAACAGGTTTTCCTCTAGATTTTTATCTGTGCTTAGCTCCATTCCATTTATTTTTTATCCTGAAAAATTCCACAGTCCTTAACGATTACAAGCATACCCATAACACGATGCAGCCACCACTATGCTTGAAAACATGGAGAGATACTCAATGTTGTATTGGATTTGCCTCCAACATAACACTTTGCATTCAGGACAAAAAGTTAATTGTCTGCCACATGTTTTGCAGTATTAATTTAGTGCCTTGTTGAATATTTTATTCTGTGCAGGCTTCCTTCTTTTCAATCTGTCAATTAGGTTATTATTGTGGAGTAATGACAATGTTGACGCATCCTCAGTTTTCTCCTATAACAGCCCAAAACTCTGTAACTGTTTTAAAGTCACAATTGGCCTCGTGGTGAAATCCCTGAGCTGTTTCCTTCCTTTCCAGCAACTGAGTTAGGAAGGACACCTGTATTGTTGTAGTGACTGGGTGTAATTAATGACTTCACCATGCTCAAAGGGATGTTTAATGTCTGCTTTTAAAAAATTTCGACCCATCTACTGTATCAACAGGTGCCCTTCTTTGCGAGGCATTGAAAAATCTCCCTGGTCTTTGTGGTTGAATCTGTTATTGAAATTCACTGCTCGACTGAGGTACCTTGCAGATAATTGTGTGTGTGGGATACAGAGATGAGGTAGTCATTAAAAAATCTAGTTAAACACTATATTTGCAAACAGAGTGAGTCTACGCAAGGGGTTGAATACTTATTGACTCAAGACATTTCAGCTTTTAATTTTTTATTAATTTGTAAAAAATTCTAAAAACATAATTCCACTTTGACATTATCGGATATTGTGTGTAGGCCAGTGAATGTTAAATGGATAACAAATCTGCCGTTCTGCCCTTGAGCAAGGCAGTTAACACCCAACAACAACTGCTCCTCAGGCGCCGATGACATCGATGAAGGCAGCCCTCCCGCACCTCTCTGATTCAAAGGGGTTAGGTTAAATGTGGAAGGCACATTCCGGTTGAATGCACTCAGTTGTTCAACTAACCAGGTATTCCTATAATATTGTGTTTTTCCTGATATATGGAGGATAATGTAAAGTGTTATTGCAAAAGCAGAGCTGCCTGTACCTAAAGGTTAGGATACAAACCAATCTCACAAATGTTTTGTGACAAATACATGTTCCTGAAAATGTTATGCTTAATCAACACATTTGTGCGTACTACATATAACTTCTTAAAGATATTACGTCAAGATTGTTTGTTATACAGTGGACTATGGCAGATGACATTATTAATATGTAAGATGTCTTTGAAATTAACCTATTAATGTTGCTCTCTGGGGATGCCTCACTGAGACAGTGAGGGAAAACCTTCTTGATGACTTTGAAGGACTTATTGAGACAGTGAAAGTGTTCTTGATGACTGTGTAATGGAGATGAATGAGTTGGGCTGTAGAATATTTTGTATAACTATCATCAACACCTGGTTGCTTCTGGAAACATCTGTTTGTGTAACTGGTGTCATTCTGGACACGTCTTCACATGACACATGCGATGTGATACACATATGTCCATATGCAGACGTGTGGACTTGTGTGTGAACACGCAAACACATGTGCACACACACATGCAGACTTAACTACACGTGTGTGTGTGTGTGTGCGTGTGTGTGTGTGTGTATATATCACACACACACACACACACACACACACACACACACACACACACACACACACACACACACACACACACACACACACACACACACACACACACACACGTGTAGTTAAGTAAGGGTGTCCATACTATTGATGGGTTAATGTACCCATTTTCACTTGTTGTTGGTGGGGGGTCCAACATCATACATCCCAAATGGTGCCCTATTCCCTATATAGTGCACTACATGACACCCTATTCCCTATATAGGCTAAGGCCCATAGGGCTGTGGTAAAAAATGGTGCCTTTTATAGGGAATAGGGTGCCGATACGTAGTATGACTACACCATCCTGGTATCAACCTGCAGCTCTCCTTCCCTTTCAGCCCAGACTGAACCTACATCTCTAGCACTTGTAACAACCTCGCAGGTCTATGACTGCCGGGGTGAAAGGGTTCAGAGTGGAGAGAGAGAGAGGGAGAAAGAGAAAGAGAGAGTGAAAGAGAGACAGGAAGGAGAAGAGAGGTGGCATGGTGGGTGGGGTGGTGGGTGGGGGTTGTTGAAGTTGAAGCCTGTTCTTTTGTGCAGCCGCTTCTGATCATTTACATCAAGTTGACATTCGGAGAGTTTACTCTGGGGTCTGTAATTGTATTCTTTCGCCAGTTCTGCATTGCCAACCGTGAAAATGGAATCATATCAACCCTGACCAATTTTTAATGTACAAAATGAATTGGCAGAGGTTCAAAAAAGAGAGCTACAATTCAAATCAGGTGAATGATACATGGGAGATTTTTTCTAGAATGCACAGAGCCGAGTGCACCACCCCCACCCCCACACTGCTCAACCCGTCCCCCCTAGCCCTCCCTTGCTCTCAGCTATCATATTACAATGGATTTCTTTTGCTTTCAGGGGAAGGGTAGGCAGGCTTTGAGGGAAGCTTTGGGGGACTGAAGAGAGGTGTTCTAGTGAGAGAGAAAGAGATTAAATCACAGCAGATTTATAGTTGTCTTAAAGGTGAATTAACTAATTGAATTGATGACCTAAAACAAGGACGGACAACCTCGATTTTACTGAGTTCACTGTAGCTGCTCAAAAGAGACAGAGGTTGACATTTAATTGGTCCTGCTGGGTGGCTAATGTTGGGATGAGTGAGGGAATGCTGGTGTTTAAAACTGAACTGACACCGCCTGGTCTTGGATACCTCTGTATGAAATGGGGGTTAAGGGCTCTCTGGTATGGGACTCACTACATCAATCATGTTTAGCTTGTACGCATGCCACAGAAGTATAAGGTAAATTAGCTGTCCTGGAATGTTTATTGTAATGGAGTGAGCATACAAGACAAGATACCACTCGGATTAGATAGCCATTGCATTTTCAGTATGTGGTCATCCCAGACAAAACTCTTAAGTATTATTTTATTAATTATCTATATGTTCAGTCAGGTAACTTACAACTCATATAGAGAATACATTATAGTTTACCTGACCACCTACAATTTTTTGTTGTTGAATTCCCTAAAAGCTAGAGGATTGTCATTGCTAGTTCATTGTTGATTCTCCTCAACATTCCATTGGATTATATTGGATCTAAAATGATCCAGAATGATCAGCGTGTTGGAATCTGCTCACGTATGGAGATGATCTCAAAGATTCCATATCTCCTAGACTCCGCTCTTTTTCTCCGACTTCAACTCCCAGTCCCTATTCCCCCTATGTGACAGTGCACCAAACCCCAGAAAACGGACATGTCTCTTCCTCTTCCATATTCCAGTCAACACCTCTCAGAGAGAGACAGAGAAGGATGGAGAGAGAGAGGGATGAAGAGAGAGAGAGGGAGAGAGAGGGATGAAGAGAGGGAGAGAGAGGGATGAAGAGAGAGAGAGGGAGAGAGAGGGATGAAGAGAGAGAGGGATGAAGAGAGAGGGAGAGAGCGCAAAAAACAAAGGGAGCGAAACGAAAGCCATACATATGTTAAAATCACATCAGTAATAAAGATTAAGTAGAAGTTAATAGCATCCTCAGTCATGCTTGTGGAGGTAATCTCTCTTTTTTAAATCAAAATTAGATTTGGAGGAAAGGAACAAACAGGGGGCGAGACTTTGGCGTAATATTTTAATCAAATTGTCATGAATGAGTGCATACAATTAGAGATGCTGTCAGTCACAGAGCCAGGGACCCTGTTGTCACTCAGCTGTCATGTCGGGAAGGGGGCTGGGGGGCGTTAAGCAAGGGGAGGCATGACACGGCCAGGATTAGAGATGATGACCTTTCGCAGGGTCCCACATACAGTATGCGACCCCTTTGGCTACTATGCCTTGCGCTGTTGTAGCCGTCGTATGGACACCGCCTCTGTGTGTTTATTCAAAGAGGGTCAAGGACATGTGTGTGCGTGTGTGTGTGTGTGTGTGTGTCTGTGTGTGTTCCTTACAGGCGCACTAATTAAGGGGCCGAGGTGGCTGCTCTGGAAGTCAGACAGTGAGGGACAAATCTCCTAATCTCATCAAATAATATTAGAGCACACAGAGAGAGAGAGAGGGAGAGAGGGAGGGAGGAAGATAAAGGTATAGAGGCCAAAAGGGGGAGAGTAAGAGGCATGGAGGGAGATTGCGATATAGAAGGAGGGGGAGAGAAGCAGGGGAGGACAACGTGAGGTACAAATGGAGACAGGTAGACAATCAGGTTTTGCGGGCCACACTATACATAAATGCTATCATAGAAATGATTGTGTAGAATAAACACTCATGTCGCTGTTATCATACAGAAAGAGATCCTCGCCCCACCTCCTCCTCCTCCTCCTCCTCCTCCATCTCTGTTGATTCTATTGCTGTTGTTTTTTGCATGAGCACTCTAAAGCCTAAACAAGTGTGAAAACGATGGCTTATTAGTGTTGTTTGGGCCCGGGCGGTCTCCGTCTCTGTCTCGCCATGCACTGTGAATAAAACGGCCTGCGATTCGCCTCGGCATTGCTGATCTCTGTGCGTTGGAGCGTCGGCCTGCCTGCCTGCTCATGGTGAGATAATCAATTTGTGACACACATAAAGAGGACCAGGGCTGGCTTCTCTTAATTGGGCTATTATGAGACCAAGAGGCATAGACAAATGAGAGGGCTACTTTATTATTAGCCAGACTGTTTGAGGAGAAGAGTACATTATTCTTCCTTCGTTGCCTATTGCTTTTCCACCCCTCCGTTGAAGAAGAAGAACAAAATAAATGTTTTATTTTTTTAAGATGACCAATAATGATCCCAAACCATTAGGGATCCTTTCAGAGATCAAGTCTGCATTCCAAATGGCACCCTATTTCCTTTAGTGCACTACTTTTGATAAGGGCCCTGGTCAAAAGTATTGCGCTAAATAGGGAATAGGGTGTCATTTGCGACACAGACCAAAATACATGTAGAGAACGCTCAGCCCACTGTACTGGACGGTAGCAAGTGTTCACCTACCCTTTTAAACCTGTTTAAACATTATCGCCATATTATTTGTACAAGTCATTATTTGCAAGAGGGAGACCCCCACCTTCCCTCCAACTTTGAGAACCGATAATTATGATTTATCAAATACGTTTATCAGAATCAAGTCATCACTTAAAGTGACAGACTAAAGAGCAAATTGACATGTTAGCCAACACAGCAGACAGGTACGTATTCCAACATTTGGTACAACTAATTAAACACAATGTATGTCAGACACAGTGACTGATGCCTTGCATAATGGCATGTGTGTTTGTGAGCTGCGGAAAAATCAACTCAGCCAAAACTGAAACCGAAATGCCATGTGACAACAAAACCACGGGCGACATCAAACTCTCCACTGAGAGAGGACTGACAGCATTTTGATTGTAAAAAACTTTATTGAGCACCAATTTAGAAAGCAGGGACAAAATTGAATGTGTTTACTCTGTAGATATTTTACGTTCCAACAGCGCATAGTGACACACACACAATCCTACCTTTCCTCTTTGTGTTATATACACTTGTTTAAGTTGTTTTGCTACACAGAAAATTTGCCAGTGTCACATAGTGTGTGATTGTGTCAATTTTCTCTGTGGAGAGTAAAACATTCCCATCAAAACCACACCCATCATTATCATATTCCCCATCATGCTCTTTTTTTGGGGATTGTTTTTAATATCTGTGTTTTTGCATGTACATTGTAAGTAGCATTGCAAAAGCCTTGGCTCCTGTAGCTTGATGTACAAGTACACACCCTGGGCAGGACACTAGTCTTTCTCCTTAATGCCAAGCAGAGATGCATCAGGTCCCATTTTTTGGTATGACTCGGCCAGGGATTGAACTCATAACCTTACACTCTGGACACTCTAACCACAAGGCCACTGGTGCACGTGCATCGACTGAATGATTCATCTTATGCTTCACAAAGATAAATAACAAACATTTTTCTAAACTGATCCAATCAGTTAGTTAGATTTATTGCACCCACTACTGAAATGGTTGTTCCAGTTTAAATATACTATATGAGGTGTTATTACATATAAGGTGTTATTACATAACACTGAAACTGTTAAATCCCTAACACTGACAAAGTGTTACAGTGTCAGCACTAAGCACAGTGTTAATTTAACACTCAAATGTGTGGACCCGTATAGACACTGGCCCAGTGTTACATTTAACAGTCAGTGTTGATTTAACACTGGAGTGTACACCAATGTATCAAGCATTCAGCACGTTATCATGTAAAACACTATAACCATAACAACATGTTATTCACACAAGAAAATGTTACCTCCTATGAAATGGTGATGGCATGCTATTCCAGCAAATAACCCATATTACTTGAATGATAAACACCCGTTGACAAAGAGTAGTAAATATCAAATGAAGAGCAGTAAAAGTAAATGGTACGTCCTCTCTGGTTATGGATTGGCTCATCGATCAGAGAGGAAACATAGATGTTCTCTTGACAAGTAATGGGGTTGGTTTCACAGCGGACATGGCGCAGGGACATAAGTACGTGAGCGAGCAAACCAGGCTCAGTGTGGAGTGGAAGGCGGCTGAAGGCAGTAAGGTGCATTGGTGTGGGACGTGATCCATTTGAGCGCGGATTATGGAAGCAGTGCATCTTGGGAGTCAGGTAGAAGAGGACAGGAAGTTGATGGATGGGGACTTTTGATTGATTTATCTCTGTCAGGTGATGCTCAGTGGTTCAAGACATGCTAAAGAGTAGAGGAGATGAAGAGACATTATCAAAAGTAATTTCTTTAGGTACACTTACGCATGCAACGAGAGGATATAATTTGGTGTGCGTCCCAGATAGCAGCCTATTTCCTATATAGTGCATTACCTTTGACCAGACCCCTATGGCTCCTGGTTGAAAGTAGTGCACTATGAAGGGAAAATGGTGCCATTTTGGACTCAGCCATGGTCTGTGTTGAACCCAGCCATGGTCTGTGTTGATCCCATCTGGTGATGTTGTTGCCGTTTTTTTGGACCAGTTATGTATGTTTTGAATGTTAACTTGACTGTTTATGTCAGTGGGGCTGTCATACTGTATGTCTGATGTGTTGGGCATAAAATATGTCTGTATGATCTCATTATAAATCATCCAAGACATCCATTCATCCGTTACACCCGTTAAACGTGTAACATGAATCCCCAAATAGTGATTACAAGGTAACTGAAACCACAGTTACATCTCACATTCACATAATACTAATAATGACCAAGATAATAAATGTATTAAGATTTCCTCATTCATTAATTTGTCCTGCTGCAGGCAGGCCTGACTGGAGCTAGACTGTGTCTGCATCCCAAATGGCACCCTTTTCCCTATATATTGCACTAGTTTTGATCAGAGCCCTATGAACCCGCATGGGCTCTGGTCATAAGCAGTAAACTATATAGGGAATAGGGTACCATTTGGGATGCAACCTATAGCAGGGTATCCATTCATCCAACAGTGTTATTCCCAGTCATTTGTCTACATCAGCGGCCCACATCAGAGCTCAGATTGAGCTGCAGCCAAGCTCTACCACTTAATCACCGGGTTAATGCCAGCCTCAGAGGAAGAGAAGGTGTTGGACATATTGAGATTTCAGTCCATTTACAAAATGTGCATAGGAAATTACCCAGACCCCGTGTCATTCTCACCCCCCTCAACCCCCTTCTGCCCCCGAGACACTGTTAAAGCCAGAAGGGCATGGGGGGAAAGAGGGAGGAAAACAGGGAGAGGGGGTGAAGGAGAAGGAGATGTTAATCAAAACCTGCCCGCATGTTTTAAAATAGTTGGCATTGAGTCATTCCCCTTTTCTCTTTTCTCCAGCCCTCCTTTCTTTCTCTCCCTCATTTTATTCTCTCTTCTCTCCTTGTCTCCTTCTGTCATTTCTCTCACTCCATCTTTCGTCCTCCCCCGTTCTCCGTTCATTTCTCTTTCTTTCTACCTCTACCTTTTATATTCCTGTCCTCTCTCTCTTCCACACTATCTATCTGTATCACTCTCTCTCCCTCCCTCTCTCCCACCATCTATCTGTATCCCTCGCTCACTTCCTCCCTTTCCATCCCTCTCTCTCTCCATTCGGTGGGAACATGGCGTCCTGAGTCCCTGTGAAATATAACTGCCGGTGTCTGAGGAGGGGCTGTGTGTGCGCTCTGGCAATATGCTCTCACTCAATCAGATTTGCATAAGTAACCTCTCAGCAGGGCTGCTCCACTGCCCAGGTGCAGGCCTATTTGCATATAGAACTGTGAGAGGGCTCCCCAGAGTCACTTTAGACTCCAGTGACTGCTGAGTGAGCTTACGGGCCGCGGCGCCCCACATGAAATTTGAATTAAAAACCTTGCCTTCCGCCCTGTTTTTTTTTAGGGGATGGGGTGGGGTTGGGTGGGGGGTGTTTGTGTGTGTGAGTTTATGCGTGTGCTTGTGTGTCTGAAGGCGGAAATGGGGCTCACATGGAGGCATGTCAGTAATGAATGGAGAGACAGATAGCCCAAAAGAGATGGATGGATGGATGGATGGATGGACAGAGGGATGGGATGGACCACTGCTCACAGTCTTGGAACGTTAGAATGAGATTGAAGGTGAAGGGATGATACGTGTGGTGTCATGTGGACAAATGTAAAATAGAAAGCCCCTGAATCATCTACTATTATGGACTGATTTGTAATGAGAAGTTTAACCAAAACCTCTTCTGCATCTTCTTCCTAAATGGTGATAACAGCACATACAGCATATTATGACTGAGAAAGATAATTAAACGTTAACAGTGTAAACACTATATTATATCTGTACCACTGAGCACTGTTTCTATCCTTCTCTGGATGTAAATTCAAGCATACACTGTCTATTGAAATGTATCCTCTTATTCTCATATGGCGTGACAGTAGCACGGAAATTGGCTGAGAGGATCTCAGTGGTGTCCCATTTCTAAGAGATAAAACTTGTAAAACAATGTATTTTAATACATGAGGACCCACAGTTTGCATCAGAAGGGAGTCAGTGCATAATTCTGGGGCTCCAGCTTTGACCTTGACTTAAGAGTATCTTTAACTGAGGACTATTTGGTGAAACCACTGGCTGTACTGTATGTCATTTGTACTTTCTTATATGTTAATGTCTCGAGGAATTTATTCTAAGTCCCTAGGAAAAAAAGGAGTCAAGGGGGAATTCCAATGGCTGAGCAATATCCTTTTCCCATGAATAGAGGATATTGTGCACTGACCGTTAGAGGAATAGCCTATTTGAATATATCCTTCTGTTGTCTGACTGCTTGCTAAGGTAATCAGATAAGATTGAGAGGTGGCTAGAATACAACATGGATGATACAATCCTCTGTAGTGTGTTTGTTCTGTACTGTGGTCTTTCCCATTAAAATTGAATGTATGAAATAAAACCACTGTTCATTCATTTAAGTCTTACATCTGCATCTATGAGTGAGGGTCTTTTAAAACAAATATTTACAGAAGGGTATAATTTGAGCTTGTATCGGTACTTAACTATACTACTTAACTTCAACTTTAATTTTCATCCAAGAAATGCGATATATACCGTATGGTATATCCAATGTATGTAGTGGCAATGAAACATATATTTTAGTTTCCACATTCACAGTGTACACACCTCTCTCCACTGTAAAGTACTACACAAAACTCTTGACTACATGCTTAGCTCACACTGTGCAAACACACCATGTGTAAGTGAACCTAAGTCTCTTTACCTAGAGCAGGTCAGGAACCCTATTGTGAACATATGAAAGGACACTTGTTATATACAGTGCAGGCAGTGTTAGGTTAAAAGGGGGAAGGAAGATGAGGAATAAAGTGGATGGTGGAAATATAAGGCTAACCTATCCCACCAGGTCGTCATCTCTTATGTATAGAAATTGGAAACGTCTGACTGTCCGAAGCGTCTTATCTCCCTGTCCAGATAGCATCACAAAACAGGCCTGTAATGACCACATGCTCCATTTGATCATCCAAAAGCCATCCCTTTCCCTGTCCCCGTCTGTGCACAGATATGTGTGCTTTCTCACCGCCGGCCGTTGCTAGGGTCTTAGGGCTTAGGGCCTGGAGAGCATGAGTGCATTACAAATACAAAGGAAATGCATTTGGGCTCTCTCTCTCCACTGCTCCGGCTGCTGGGTTAACATAATAGCCTTCCCCTGCTGGCCCTGGCCTTGTTTTTGATTGATACTTTTCAATTACAGTCGCTCCGTCCAACCTGTCCCAACCCGCTCCCTCCACCCAAACATTCAAAATGCTATTTTTTTCCCTCTGTGATAACTTCAAACATTTAGGGGGTACAAGAGCGCCAGTAACCCTGTTTAGCTGGTGCAGTAAATTGGTTCCATGTTCAACATAATAGCACTGACAGGCTTTTGCTAGGGAAATCAGTCTGGCAAAGGGACATGCCAACGATAAGACACCCAGCTTTGAAATTCTATTTCTCGGTATCAGAATTAAATCTGGACTTTTTCTTTGCTGGTGAGGCATTCTGTAGTTGCTTCCTCCACAGCTGTACCATTTGATCATGGGTGACAACTAATACTTACCGCTGAGATCCCTGCATGCTCTTCCCATTTTAGGGATTTGGGACCACTTTTTTTGCTTTGTTATTTTTCATTTTGTCTTATTGGTTGTCTACATCTCTAATGACTTGTTCCGTTGCAGAAAATGATGGTTTTGCACATATACTGTACTTTACCTCAACAACATACTGTAGTCACCTTTGTATACTGTTCCTCTGCAATGTCCATGGAGGCATTTACTGTTAGAAATAAAGCATAATTTAATGTTATAAGAGTCAAGGGTTTTAAGACCTTTGCTTGTTAATGGACCACAAAAGCACTGATTCAAACACAAACAAATGTCTGATGATTGAAGAGAAAAATATACAAGAAGAAATCAGTCTTT
This sequence comes from Brachymystax lenok tsinlingensis, assembly GCA_030435695.1. Classification (NCBI taxonomy): domain Eukaryota; kingdom Metazoa; phylum Chordata; class Actinopteri; order Salmoniformes; family Salmonidae; genus Brachymystax; species Brachymystax lenok. The sequence goes on from CM059808.1 coordinate 7,438,775, forward strand.
ACTCTGTAATTCATACAATGAAAGAATCCCCTCATAATCCTCAATATCAATAACAGACACACGCAGACGCCTCTCTATCATTATCTATGATCCATATTCATAAGCATTTTAATACATACATATTGTAATCAGCAGTAAAGGAAGAGTATATCTGTCTATCTGTTATCCATGTGGTGGGGAGTGACAGCAATAGGCCTTGAGATAATTCATCGATTTAGCTGAGGGGTGGAAAGCCACCCGTCGCTAGGTCAGATAAGTTTGTGGATTTACACATTTTAAAGTCATCCAGTCCCTCAATGGCACCAAACTGTGCGATATTCTAATGCCATTAATTACTATTTCCGATTGGATGGTCTCGGCTGTGTCTGGACCAGCTGTTTCATCAGTGTGTGTGTGTGTGTGTGTGTGTGTGTGTGTGTGTGTGTGTGTGTGTGTGTGTGTGTGTGTGTGTGTGTGTGTGTGTGTGTGTGTGTGTGTGTGTGTGTGTGTGTGTGTGTGTGTGTGTGTGTGTGTGTGTGCATGTGTGTGTGTGTGTGTGAGAAAGAGAAAGAGAGAGAGAGAGAGACCACCAGTACACCCCACATTTATCCTTTAGTCAAGGATTCTATAAGCCTCCTGCTGTATTTCTTCCCACCATCGGAGTGTGAGGGACTGAAAACTTTACAGTAAACATACTTTTCCTGAGTTATGTTTATCCTTGTAAGAACAACTAATATTAGTGCAAGACAGCATCATTGATCGGCACAGAGAGCCACAGAGAAAGTTATTAAAACTAGACCTACTGTACTTTACTATTAGTAATGGATCTGGCATTAGTAAATATTGTGCCATAACGTTCAACAATAAATCAAGAGAGTACATTTTCCTACACTAAACATATGTACAGTGTTACCTAGTGTTGATTTTTCAGTGTAACATTTCTAGTGTTGATTCAGGTGTTCAATTAACTCTGTGAATGTTAAATTAACTGTCATTGGTGTAAAATAACCCCAGTGTGGGTGTTATTAACCAGTGTTAAACCTAAGCCATGCCCATAATTATCATATTTCCCAGCATGCTCTATTGCAGATAGTTAGAATTGTTTGTTTCAATATCTATGTTTTTGCATTGATTGATAAATTGATCTTACTGTATGGTACTCAAATATAAATACATTTTTCTAAACTAATCCAATCTGTTACTTGGATTTATTGCACCCGTTACTGAAATGGTTATTCCAGTTTACATGGTTAAGGTAGCCTCATAACCAAGGATACTCAACTTGGCTGTAATAAAGGTTGCAGGTGAAAGTAAATTATGAATATTGAATAACCCGTTCTGGTTTAACTCAAATGCCTCAACACCTGCATTGCTTGCTGTTTGGGGTTTTAGGCTGGGTTTATGTACAGCACTTTGTGACATCAGCTGATGTAAGAAGGGCTTTATAAATACATTTGATTGAAATAGGAATTATACATTATTTTGCTAGCTAGCATAATGTGATTTGCAGGCCTGAAAACCATTACTTTTGTGCCAGTGTATTAGGGTAAACCTAGGCCCTCAAAATAAGGCCTTATTAAATACTTGTGTTGAGTAATTACATTTTAATGATGACATATGTGACCCGTTACAGAAAGCTGGATGCATGTCGCACCACACTACATCACAGGAGAGGCATTTGAATGTAATAAAAAAATATCTCAGCAAAATTCATTTTTTTGGTTGCAGAAATGCCTTCTTGAAAATTTTAACTTTCATGTGCCTTAATAATAAACTTGTATGTAATCTGTAAATATAAATAAATTGTAAAATCACAAAGCTGTTTAGCCACGGAGAAAATACAGAATCTTGCCTAGACATGATTGGTTGAGATACTGAAGGGGCTGGGACATTCAAGAGAAAGAGAGTCCATTCTTTTGCTCAAGGCTTCTCTGTCAAATGGCTCATCCTTCTCTCTAATACTGCAGATATATTTCAAAGATCCATTAGATTAACTAATATTTTCATCATTGACTACATGCAAAGTGTGGCTACAGCATTCAATACCAGTGTTGTCCTGAATACAGCTGCGGGTATCAACACAGATCTGTCTTCTTGTGGCTAAAGCAGTCTGGACTGGCTGAAAACAAGTGGGAAGGATCCTTTTGAATGTGTTTCAGTTTGCCATTAAACATCATAATCCATACACCGCTAAAGGTTAAAATGCCAAGATAGCGACATGTACATACGTTTTTGTCTCAACTGTATGAAAAGGTTTTTCATTGTTAGCTTTATAGCTAGCTAGCTAGACAGTTGCGTACAGGTACTGACATAGCTTGTGTCGTCCCGCAACTAGCCATTGTTTACAGATGGCTTGTTGCGGGACAAAGCAACGTTAAGACAGCTAGCTGAGCTGGCAAGTTGCATTCTGCTGTTAATGTTGATTGCTGATGTGCTAAGGCATGCATGACATGATGATAATTTTTTTCATGTTTGCCAGTTTGTCATGTTTAACTTACTAGCTACAGAATTGTGCCACTGTGGTGCTAATGCAAACCCCATGTTACGTTACTGGGACACATGCTAATTTGAAATGATTAGCTATTGGATTATAGATTTCGATGTAGTTTTTTTGCACATTCAATTAGCTGGCTAGCTAGATGAATATCATTTACATCTAGCCAGCTGGCAATTCTGAAGCTAAATGTTTGCTAAATCTAGCAAGTTATCTTGTGATTGCCATTGTTAGGCTGGAAGCAGGTTAAGTGTGTACAGGGCATTTTAGTAGCGGTCAATAGGCAATAAAAAGCTATAGGACATTAATTAATTCATGTTTTAACCAATGTTTCTGGATCTTGTCTTCAGCATAAACCTGCCTCCACCACAATTACAAGGAGATGATCGAGGGTGAACAAGCAACACATCAGGTATTATGTATTTGTGCTTCAAGCTTATTGCTTGGACATGGGGGTCAAGGAATGTTATTGCTGGTATGCAAGGTTTTAATGTCTTGTCTATTGTTGTCTGCTTTCCTCCTTTACAGCTTTAATTGTCTGGAGCCTGGTGTTGTTGTGGCTATGGAGCTTTCACTCAGATGGAACCAGGTTTCAGCTAATGTGCAATGTTGACGTCCTTTCTCCCAGAGATGTGAAAGTATCCCCCTGACTGGACACAACCCGGCAAACACGGGTTCTTAGTCATGTTTGAGATCAGGACTTTTGCAATGAAATGGCCATGGACAATTACATGTCCAAAGGGCATGACAAAAATATGCTCTCACGCTGGCTTCCTTTGTTCATATCATAACATGACCTGAACCTAAGTTAATCAAAGGATCTTATGATATACAGCGCCTTCGGAAAGTATTTAGACCCCTTGACTTCTTCCACATTTTGTTACGTTACAGCCTTATTCTAAAATGGATTAAATAATTTCCCCCCCTCATCAATCTACACAGTGTTGAAGGAAAATACTAGTCATTTTTGCAGTGGGACGATCGTCAACAGCCGATAATCACATAGGTATATTGTTTCAATATTACATTTGGATAATTTCAACCTGTTACACAAATGACTTCCGTTCCTAGAATCATATGAAGCAGCCCCATAATGACAAAGCAAAAACAGGTTTTAAAATGTTTTTCTAATTTATTCAAATAAAAAACGGAAATATTACATTTACATAATTATTCAGACCCTTTACTCAGTACTTTGTTGAAGCACCTTTGGCAGCAATTACAGCATCGAGTCTTCTTGGGTATTTGGGGAGTTTCTCCCATTCTTCTCTGCTGATCCTCTCAAGCTCTGTCATTTTCAGGTCTCGCTAGAGATGTTCAATTGGGTTCAAGTCTGGGCTCTGGCTGGGCCACTCAATGACATTCAGAGACTTGTCCCGAAGCGACTCCTGCGTTTTCTTGGCTGTGTGCTTAGAGTCGTTGTCCTGTTGGAAGGTGAACCTTTGCCCCATTCTGAGGTCCTGAGTGCTCTGGAGCAGGTTTTCATCAAGTCTCTGTACTTTGCTCTGTTCATCTTTTCCTTGATCCTGACTAGTCTTCCAGTCTCTGCTTCTGAAAAACATCCACACATCATGATGCTGCCACCGCCATGCTTCACCGTAGGGATGGTTCCAGGTTTCCAGACGTGACGCTTGGCATTTTTTTATTCTTTTTTTATTTTACCTTAATTTAACTAGGCAAGTCAGTTAAAACTAGTTAGGGAGCGGCGGCAGTATTGGGAGTTTTGGAGAGTCTGACGTTCCCAAAGTAAAATGCCTGCCACTCAGGCCCAGAAACTAGGATATGCACATAATTAGTACTATTGGATAGAAAGCACTCAGTTTCTAAAACTGTTAAAATAATGTCTGGCGAGTATAACAGAACTGATATGGTAGGCAAAAACCTGAGCAAAATCCATCTGGAAAAATTATTTTTTTGTGACATGCCTTCTTTTCCAATGGTTGTCTATGGGATCTGCTGAAATCCAGGACCCAGGTTGCAGTACCTATGGCTTCCACTAGATGTCAACCGTCTTTAGACAAGGTTTCAAGAGTTTACCTTAAAAAACAGACGAATAGAAGAAGATTATGTAAGTGGAGAGAGGAAGTGAGTTCTGTCTGTGGCGCGAGGGACCCAGGAGCGCGCACCTCGGTATTTTACTTTACTATCGTTCAGGATATTATCTGTGTAAAATATAATTGTTAATAAACATAATAGTGTAGATTAGGATCGATTAGAAACGTGGTTATATTTTTTTGGACACAGTATATAGGTATATTTTTACCGGTCTCTGTGTCTTCTATATTGGGAGAGTGAACGGTGGATTTTCTGAACAGAACGCGCCAACCAAACTGAGATTTATGGATATAAATAGGGACTTTTTCTAACAAATTGAACATTGGATGTCTTGCTTGGACACTTCGGATTGCCCTCAGCAGAAGATCATCAAAGGTAAGCAATTTATTTTAGCTCTTTTTATGTGTTTTGTGACTCTCGCGCTGGTTTTATTATTATGCTAATACGGGAAGTACACGGGGTGCTGTCCTCAGACAATCAAATGTTCTGCTTTCGCCGTAAAGCCTTTTTGAAATCTGACAACGATGTGAGATTACCAAGAGTCTAAGCTTTTGAAGAGTGTGCAACACTTGTATTTTTATGAATGTTTTATAATACTACATTTGCATTTTGAATTTGGCGCTCTACATTTTTCCATATGTTGCACCCCACTGCTCCTTAATTATCCCCAAGAGGTTAAGAACAAATTCTTATTTACAATGACGGCCTGCCCCGGCCAAACCTGGACGACGCTGGGCCAAGTGTGCACCAGCCTATGGGACTCCTAATCGGAATGTGATGCAGCATGGATTTGAACCAGGTACTGCAGTGTCTTAAACCACTGCGCCACTCGGGAGCCCATTCAGCCAAAGAGTTTAATCTTGGTTTCAGCAGACCAGAGGATCTTGTTTCTCATGGTCTGAGAGTATTTCGTTGCCTTTTGGCAAACTTCAAGTGGGCTGTCATGTCTCTTTTACTGAAGAGTGGCTTCTGTCTGGCCACTCTACCATAACATCCTGATTGGTGGAGTGCTGCAGAGATGGTTGTCCTTCTGGAAGTTTCTCACATCTCCACAGAGGAACTCTAGAGCTCTGTCAGAGTGACCATCGGGTTCTTGGTCACCTCCCTGACCAAGGCCCTTATCCACGATTGCTCAGTTTGGTCGGGCAGCCATCTCTACGAAGAGTATTGGTGGTTCCAAACTTCTTCTGTTAAAGAATGGTGGAGGCCACTGTGATATTGTAGACCTTGACTGCAGCAGACATTTTTTGGTACCCTTCCCCAGATCTGTGCCTCGACACAATCCTGTCTTGGTTTTTGCTCTGACATGCACTGTCAATTGTGGGACCTTATATAGACAGGCGTGTGACTTTCCAAATCATGTCCAATCAATTGAATTTACCACAGGTGGACTCCAATCAAGTTGTAGCAACATCTCAAGGGTGATCAATGGAAACAGGATGCACCTGAGCTCAATTTCGTGTCTCATAGCAAATGATCTGAATACTTATGTAAATAAGGTGGGGTATTGTGTGTAGATTGCTGAGTAAAAGGTTTTATTTAATCCATTTTAGAATAAGGCTTTAACGTAACAAAATGTGGAAAAAGTCAAGGGATCTGAATACTTTCTGAAGGCACTGTAGGCCTAGGTCCACATATTGTTTTTAACTTTATGTTTTACCTATATTGTAGGCTACTACCTTTAGCACTACCTCAGTGCTTTAGCACATGGTCACATTCGCATGTGTTTTAATGTGAATTCTAAGAGATGGGTGGGTCTAAGGTTCTGGAGGGTGTGAAAGGTGCTAAATAGGCGTGAACAAAGAACAGCACTGTTCAATGTGAAAGTTTATCTTTATTATAGAACAATAGGCTGTTTAATACTGTAATGTTAAGAGAATCCATTTGGGCAATTTGGTGAAACTTCATTTTCTAAAAATGTTTCCCAAGGATTCATGTAGAGCAAGTGTGAAAATCAGATACAAATTATTGAATGCCTTTTTCTCCTAAACGAGATATTACACTTAATAAAGCAGCATTACTTCCCTCATGTTTCCACCAACTACAGCATATGAGGAGACATTTTGAAGCTCTGAGTCAGCACAAATTTAGGAAAATAACACTTAAAAGAAACAGTGGGTCACATATTCACTTAGGATTGCACTTGGTGAAGGCCACACGACAAGCCAAAAAAGAGACTGCAACAACCATCTCTCTGTCACTAACAAATACGGTCATGGGTGGTAACTTTACAAGTCACCTGAAAAGCAAGGCACTCTGGGAGATATAAAATAAGGCTTTACACTAAGCAAAATATTAATTTAACATTGAAAAGTGTAGACCCGTATAGAAACTGGACAAGTGTTGTCTATGGGATCATTAACATTGTCAGTGTTGATTTAACTCTGGAGAATTTAGGTTTTTATCTTAAAAAATGTTGTACTAAATGTATCCGCTATAATTCTTTGTAATTCCGAACCAGTTTCCAAGAGGAAACACCAGCAAAAAAAAGTCAGGAGAGGGGAGTACTGGCGAGATAAAGGCGAATGGAAAACTGCCCACCTCTTCCCTCTATTCCATTGGCCAGTCACTGGATAATAAGAAGGATGACCTCCGATCGTGCATTTGATATTAACGGGACTCTCAAAACTGTAATATGCTTTGCTTTTCTGAAAAATGGTTTTCGGACAAGACACCCGCATGTCTATCCAACTAGACGGATTCTCCATTCACAGACAGGACATTGGATTCAGTGAAGTCGGGAAGGTGGAGAGGTATGCCTTTTCATCAACAGCAAATGGTGTGCTGACTCTTGACCCATTGTTTACCGGTCTTGGTATACCTGATGGTCAAATGCTGACCAGTCTACCTCCCAAAGAGAGTTGTCAGCTGTTATTGTGACTGATGTATATATTCCATCTCAGGACAAGAAAAACATCAATTTGGAACTTAACGAACTGTACGACGCTATAATCTAAACAAGCAGGACAAGTCTCTGAATGTCATTGAGTGGCCCAGCCAGAGCCCAGACTTGAACCCAATTGAACATCTCTAGCGAGACCTGAAAATGACAGAGCTTGAGAGGATCAGCAGAGAAGAATGGGAGAAACTCCCCAAATACCCAAGAAGACTCGATGCTGTAATTGCTGCCAAAGGTGCTTCAACAAAGTACTGAGTAAAGAATTACCTGGATTTCTGCATAAATTTGTCATCAAATTTGATCTGATCTTAATCTAAGTCACAACAATAGACAAATATAGCATGCTTAAACTAATAACACACAAATTATTGTATTTTTCTTGTCTATATTGAATACATCATTTAAACATTCACAGTGTAGGTTGGAAAAAGTATGTGAACCCCTAGGCTAATGACAATAGCTAATTGGAGTCAGGAGTCAGCTAACCTGGAGTCCAATCAATTAGACGAGATTGGAGATGTTGGTTAGAGCTGCCTTGCCCTATAAAAACACTCACAAAATGTTAGTTTGCTATTCACAAGAAGCATTGCCTGATGTGAGCCATGCCTCGAACAAAAGAGATCTCAGAAGATCAAAGATTAAAGATAAAGCTGGGAAGGGTTACAAAAATATCTCTAAAAGCCTTGATTTGTAAGACAAATTGTCTATAAATGGAGAAAGTTCAGCACTGTTGCTTCTCTCCCTAGGAGTGGCCGTCCTGCAAAGATGACTGCAGTAGCACAGCGCAGAATGCTTCATGAGGTTAAGAAGAATCCTAGAGTGTCAGCTAAAGACTTACAGAAATCTCTGGAACATGCTAACATCTCTGTTTACGATATGTAAAACACTAAACAAGAATGGTGTTCATGGGAGGACACCACGGAAGAAGCCACTGCTGTCCAAAAAAAGCATTGCTGCTTGTCTGAAGTCTACAAAAGTGCACCTGGATGTTCCACAGCGCTACTGGCAAAATATTCTGTGGACAGATGAAACTACAGTTGAGTTGTTTGGAAGGAACACACAACACTGTGGAGAGAAAAAGGCACAGCACACCAACATCAAAACCCCATCCCAACTGTAAAGTATGGTGGAGGGAGCATTATGGTTTGGGGCTGCTTTGCTTCCTTAGGGCCTGGACAGCTTGCTTTCATCAACGGAATAATGAATTTCCAAGTTTATCAAGACATTTTGCAGGAGAATGTTAGGCTATCTGTCCACCAATTGAAGCTCAACAGAAGTTGGGTGATGCAACAGGACAATAAACCCAAAACACATATATAAATCAACAACTGAATGGTTTCAACAGAAGAAATACGCCTTCTGGAGTCCTGACCTCAACCTGATTGAGATGCTGTGGCATGACCTCAAGAGAGCAGTTCACACCAGACATCCCAAGAATATTGCTGAACTGAAACAGTTTTGTAAAGAGGAATGGTCCAAAATTCCTCCTGACCGTTGTGCAGGTCTGATCCGCAACTACAGAAAACATTTGGTTGTGGTTATTGCTGCCAAAGGAGGGTCAACCAGTTATTAAATCCAAGGGTTCACATACTTTTCCCACCCTGCACTGTGAATGTTTACACGGTGTGTTCAATAAAGACATGAAAATGTATAATTGTGTGTGTGTTATTAATTTAAGCAGACTGTGTTGGACTATTGTTGTGACCTAGATGAAGATCAGATCACATTGTGTGACCAATTCATGCAGAAATCCAGGTATTTCCACAGGGTTCAAAATACTTTTTCTTGCCACTGTATATCAGGTGGTGTGAAAGGAAGGCCCAGAAAATGGTTATAGACTCCTGATATCCAAGCCATAGACTGTTCTCTCTGTTTCCGCGGTACAGGGGCAACAAGTCTGACACCAACAGGCTCCTGAAAAGCTTATTCTCAAGCCATAATGTAAGGCTACTAAATGGTTAGAGACTATCTGTTTTTACCCATTTCTTTTTGTTTTGTTTTATATGCACACTCACAGGACTCTACACACTCACTCACACACATTCAGACTGACAATCCAACACATACTCACATACAGTCATCCTATACACTTCTGTTTATCATACAGTTGAAGTCTGAAGTTTACAAACACATACATTTAAACTCAGTTTTTCACAATTTCCTGACATTTAATCCTAATAAAATTGTCTTAGGTCAGTTATTATCACCACTTTATTTTAAGAATGTGAAATGTCAGAATAATAGTAGATTTGATTTCTTTCATCACATTCCCAGTGGGTCAGAAGTTTACGTACACTCAATTAGTATTTGGTAGCATTGCCTTTCAATTGTTTAACTTGGGTCAAACGTTTTGGGTAGCCTTCCACAAGCTTCCCACAATAAGTTGGGTGAATTTTGTCCCATTCCTCCTGACAGAGCTGGTGGAACTGAGTCAGGTTTGTAGGCCTCCACACACGCTTTTTCAGTTACGCCCACACATTTTCGATAGGATTGAGGTCTGGGCTTTGTGATGGCCACTCCAATACCTTGACTTTGTTGTTCTTAAGCCATTTTGCCACCACTTTGGAAGTATGCTTTGGGTCATTGTCCATTTGGAAGACCCATTTGCGACCAAGCTTTAACTTCCTGACTGATGTCTTGAGATGTTGCTTCAATATGTCCACATAATATTCCTGCCTCATGATGCCATCTATCTTGTGAAGTGCACCAGTCCCTCCTGCAGCAAAGCACCCCCACAACATGATGCTGCCACCCCCGTGCTTCACAGTTGGGATGGTGTTCTTCGGCTTGCAAGCCTCCCCCTTTTTCCTCCAAACATGACGATGGTCATTATGGCCAAACAGTTATATTTATGTTTCATCAGACCAGAGGACATTTCTCCAAAAAGTGCACTCTTTGTCCCCATGTGCAGTTGCAAACCGTAGTCTGGCTTTTTTATGGTGGTTTTGGAGCAGTGGCTTCTTCCTTGCTGAGCGGCCTTTCAGGTTATGTCGATATAGGACTCGTTTTACTGTGGATATAGATACTTTTGTTTCCTCCAGCATCTTCACAAGGTCCTTTGCTGTTGTTCTGGGATTGATTTGCACTTTTTGCACCAACATACGTTAATCTCTAGGAGACAGAGTGCGTCTCCTTCCTGAGCGGTATGATGGCTGCGTGGTCCCATGGTGTTTATACTTGCGTACGATTGTTTGTACAGATGAACGTGGTAACTTTAGGCGTTTGGAATTGCTCCCAAGGATGAACCTGACTTGTGGAGGTCAACAATTTTTTTCTGAGGTCTTGGCTGATTTCTTTTGATTTTCCCATGATGTCAAGCAACAAGGCACTGAGTTTGAAGGTAGGCTTTGAAATACATCCACAGGTACACCTCCAATTGACTCAAATGATGTCAATTAGCCTATCAGAAGCTTCTAAAGCCATGACATAATTTTCTGGAATTTTCCAAGCTGTTTAAAGGCACAGTCAACTTAATTAAAAAATAATACATTTAGAAGATATACCACAGGAAAGAGCTGGTGAGTTATCAAAAGTACTCAAATGGACATTCGGTAAACCATGGCTAGGAGTTGGTGTGAGTCTGCTTTCTCTTATGGTCCATTAGTCCAAAGCTGTAAACTTCTGACCCACTAGAATTGTGATACAGTGAATGATAAGTTAAATAATCTGTCTGTAAACAATTGTTGGAAAAATTACTTGTGTCATGCACAAAGTAGATGTCCTAACCGACTTGCCAAAACTGAAGTTTGTTAACAAGAAATTTGTGGAGTGGTTGAAAAACAAGTTTTAATGACTCCAACCTAAGTGTATGTAAACTTCCGAACTCAACTGTATATCCTGATGCCTAGTCACCTTACCCCTAAATATATCTCCCCCTACCACTCCAGTATCCCTGCACATTGTAAATATGGTATTGGGCCTGAGTCTGAAACGGATCCTGTATATAGCTTACTTACTTTCTCGTGTTCTTCTAATTGCTATTTGTTGTGTGTTTTTTTGTGACTTTTTTAAATTTTACTACTGATATTGATTACTGCATTGTTGGGAAAGAGCTTGCAAGAAACGCATTTCACTGTGCTTGTGCACGTGGCAATGAAACTTGAAATGTGAAACTGGTTACAGCCCTGATCAGATTCCTATTATTTATATGCTAGAACTCATATAAAGTTGTTAACCACTTGCTTGCATACAATTGTCCCATGTATACGTGTTTGGGGATTCAAGGGTTCTGCATGTATGTCTGGGGTGCTTATAGGTGCAGGCAGACATCAGTACACTGTAATAGAAAACTGTAATTTATACGGTGATTTTTGATATCATCAACAGTAAAATTCTCAGAAACCTTTATTGCAACAGACTGTAAATTATGGTGCATTGTGGGAAAATGTCGTGTGTGGGGAAAGAATTGCTATATTTATGAATGGTACTGTACTTCAAACCCACTGAATACAGTACAGAACCGTATCTTTGGAGCACCAAAAACCTTTTCACCACTAGTGGGTGTATGGTATTGTTGTTTCAGGCTCTTTAACATATTCTGAGGCATACCTTGTAAGAGGCTAGTTTTGTTGCACCTGTGAGTGAGAATGCTGTACCAATTGAACTCGTATGAGTTATACTGTAGTAGTCTGTCTATCTAGCCTTAACCTTAAGCAAGTCTTAAACTGTAAATGGTTGAGCATTTTGCCATGTCCTTTTGGTCTGTTTTGCCCTGTGGTCGCTGCCAGTTTGGAAGCCTTTATTAAGGCCTCTAGAAGTGCAAGTGATATAAAACACCAAATGTTCATTAATATGCTGTAAGGTGTCAACACTTCACCTAGCAGCCAATCTGCTTGCACCAATCCCTTACTATTACAGTAAAATACTGTGAAATACAAACCCCTCCCCTTAATGAATTTTGTTCATTAATTCATTCCATTTATGGTAGCATTTACTTTTCTAAGGTATTATATCAAAGCAAATCAAAAAGTAATTGTCACATGCGTCGAATACAACAGGTGTAGACCTTACAGTGAAATGCTTACTTACAAGCCCTAACCAACAAAGCAGTTTAAAGAATAAAAATAATAAGAATAAGAATAAGAAATAAAAGTAACAAATAATTAAAGAGCAGTAGTAAAATAACAATAGCCAGGCTATATACAGGGGGTACCGGTACAGAGTCAATGTGCGGGGACACCGGTTAGTTGAGGTAATTGTGGTAATATGTACATGTAGGTAGAGTTATTAAAGTGACTATGCATAGATAATAACAGAGAGTAGCAGCAGTTTAAAAGAGAGGGGGCAATGCAAATAGTCTAGGTAGCCATTTGATTAGATGTTCAGGAGTCTTATGGCTTGGGGGGTAAAAGCTGTTTAGAAGCCTCTTGGACCTAGACTTGGCGCACTGGTACCGGTTGCTATGACTAGAGTGGCTCGAGTCTTTGACAATTTTTTGGGCCTTCCTCTGACACCGCCTGGTATAGAGGTACTGGATGGCAGGAAGCTTGACCCCAGTGATGTACTGGGCCGGATGCATTACCTTCTGTAGTGCATTGCGGTCGGAGGCCGAGCAGTTGCCATACCAGGCAGTGATGCAACCAGTCAGGATGCTCTCAATGGTACAGCTGTAGAACCTTTTGAGGATGTGAGGAACCATGTCAAATCTTTTTAGTCTCCTGAGGGGGAATAGGTTTTGTCATGCCCTCTTCACAACTGTCTTGGTGTGTTTGGAACATGTTAGTTTGTTGGTGATGTGGACACCAAGAAACCTGAAGCACTCAACGTGCTCCACTACAGCCCCGTCGATGAGAATGGGGGCGAGCTCGGTCCTCCTTTTCCTGTTGTCCCAAATCATCTCCTTTGTCTTGATCACGCTGAGGTAGAGGTTGTTGTCCTGGCATCACATGGACAGGTCTCTGACCTCCTCACTATAGGCAGTCTCTTCGTTGTCGGTGATCAGGCCTACCACTGTTGTGTCATCGCCAAACTTAATGATGGTGTTGGAGTCGTGCCTGGCCGTGCAGTCATGAGTGACCAGGGAGTACAGGAACAGACTGAGCACGCACCACTGAGGTGCTCCCATGTTGAGGATCAGCGTGGCGGATGTGTTGTTACCTACCTTACCACCTGGGGGCGGCCCGTCAGGAAGTCCAGGATCTAGTTGCAGAGGGAGGTGTTTCGTCCCAGGGTCCTTAGCTTAGTGATGAGCTTTGAGGGCACTATGGTGTTGAACGCTGAGCTGTAGTCAATAGCATTCTCACATAGGTGTTCCTTTGCTCATTGCGGATGTTGCCTGTAATCCATAGCTTTTGTATTATCGACCCGTAATACAGTCAATTTTGTGGTATTGTACTGTGTCATTACACAGTACTTGCTTTGATATATATCATATTTATATTACAGTAGGTGTACTTTACTTGTAACCGAGCTGTCTGTAAACTACTGTCAAATTCACTTTAACCCCTTTACAGGGTAGGTAGTGTAAAAAAAGATGGGTTGGGGTGCCTTTATGTGTCTTTTGTGTATAACTGTCTATTTGGGATGCTTATACTTTAGGTGCAGATTTAGTCTTTAGGGGTGTTTGCATGCAAGAATACCTGTATGGTATGTATGTTTAGGGTGCCTATAGGCAAAGGCTGTAGGTACTGGTGCAGATGTAGTCTTTGCATGTATCTCCTTGTCTGTTTGTTTAGGATGTCTATAGGTTCATCGGACGTCAGTATAGTGTCAGTGTTCGGCTGGGATTACAGATTCCAGGCATGCTCCAGAGGGAGGTAGGAGGGGGGAGAGCAGGAGGGAGAGAGGGGTAGGGAGGGAGGTGCTCCCCAGTTCCCTCTGACATTGTGAGTGTCAGCCTCAGATCACTTTAATCAGAGAGAGGATATGCATGATAAAACGGATAAGGGACTTTAATCAAAAAAATTCGCTGGTCTGGAAACGTGACACACTCCGACAAGCGCGCCTCATCCCCGCTGCACCCCCATGTCACTGGCAAGGCAAGCCGTCGCGGCTCCCTCCCTCCACCATGAATATGCATGTGTTGGTGGTGGTGGGGGAGGAGGCTAGGTAGAACATTAAAAAGGGCTATTGTTTATTCAGCTGCACAGAAGAAATATCTAAACAGACGCCCCCCGAACACTCTCCCAACATCCTGTACATTTCCTTCATACCGTCACCGTCAGACACAACACACAGCTGTGTGTGTTGATCCTGTATGTACTCACACACACAATACATATACACATGCACATACAGTACATCATTCTTGACTTTTCCCCAGGATTAAGTTGTGCAGCAGAAATCGTTCATGAGCATTCGTCAGTTCCTCGTCTTCACATCCATAGCGGTAACTAGTAGTTCATTATTGTCATGTACTCCAAACATTTAGGGTGTTCCCCTCTGTGGAGAATACACATGTGCTACTGCTGCATCATCATATGCTCCCCCAGAACAGTTATATTTTGCACATGCATACATGTTAAGATTTGACCATTATCATACAATATGAATCACCCCTTGACTCGATTAGAAGAAATGCCTTTCATTCAATTTAGTTCATTATTACACATACAGAAACTGTTCTAGAAAACAGATTTGAGAGACTTTAATGAAATGATAGGGTACACACTCAGTTTAGGAACCATACAATACACATATAACCTTGGGAATAAAGCAAAGCTACTAATCTACACTCCAGTGTACTACTAATCTACACTCCACAGTAATTTGACCCTGACATTGTGAACAGGGAGAGAGAGTACCACATGATTCATGGACCTGACTGCCTGGCCCCTCTGACTCCAACAAAGGCCTGAAGGCTGTAAATCAAATAAAATGTTATATGTAACATGCTTCGTAAACAACACATGTAGACTAACAGTAAAATGCTTACTTACAGGTCCTTTTCCAACAACGCAGAGAGAAATATTAAAAAGATAAGATAAAAAAATGAAATTGTGACATACAGAATAAATACACAGTGAATAACGAATAACAATAATGAGTAAAAATGACAAGGCTATATACAGGGAGTACCAGTACCGAGTCGATGTGCAGGGGTACGAGGTAATTGAGGTATCTATGTACATATAGGTAGGGGTAAAGTGACTAGGCAACAGGATATATAATAGACTGAGCTGTAGCAGCAATGTATGTTGAGCAGTACAGCCATGTGCTAAACAGAGTGAGTAAGGTAGTGTAGTAAACAACAAAGATTAAGAATAAAAGTGGTGAAAGTAGTAGCAAAAAGTAGTAGTAAAAATATACTTGATCTAGTCCTTGGCCTATATCCTATTCTGACTCTGGTGCAGGTCATGTTGTTCTTCACATTACCGTCTCTGGTAAACACACACTATATCAAATCAAAGTTTATTTGTCACATGCACAGGATACAGAAGGTGTAAACGGTACAGTGAAATGGTCACTTGCATAGTGGAGTCTTTTGTTTAGACCCATAATCCCAACCCATACTACCATGCACAAATCTGCAGGTAGCTAAAGCTAACCAACTGGGTTCAATGTTAGCTAGATACCAAACATTAGGCTATAATTACCAATGCAAATGGATTTCTGCGATATAAATAACATTACTACACAGTTCACACACGTAACGTTAGCTAGCGAGCCAGCCAGCTAATGTTAGCTAGCTAGCTCACAGTATGCTTTAACTTGCAATGAAAACAACTTTCGGGACAAAATTAGAAACGTATAATATCTAAAAATTTAGCTAGACTCTAACCCGTATACATGAATGGATGCTTCTCCCTCTCTGTCATGGATGCTATGGTTGCACTTAGCTAACCAATTAGGTTCAATGTTAGCTACCTAGCTAACATTAGGGTATAACTAGCAATGCAAATGGATTTCTTAGATACAAATAATATTGCTACACAGCTCATACATGTAACGTTAGCTCGCGAGCCAGCCAGCCAGCTAACGTTAGCTATCTAGCTAACCGTATTTTTTTTGTTTTGTCAAAATTAGAAACGTTTCATATCTAAAAATGTAGCTAGACTCTTACCAGTATACAATGATGAACGCTTCTCCCTCTCTGTCATGGATGCTATGGTTGCCCTTAGTTTGTAATCCAGCCTTCTGTGTTCTCTTTTTGACTCCCACTGCATTTGCAATCATACTCTGCTTCCACCGGGCATTCCACTGATTTCAGAACTCTGTCAACTTCTTCTGTGAAAACAATACTGTTGATTGCCGTTTCTTCCCCATCAATGTCATCAAAATACTCTACAATGTCTGGTTTAATGAAAATGTTTTGACCTAAATAAGGGATTTCCTCATCGTCTGATTCATTTTCAGAGTCAGAGAGAGTCAGCATGGCACGATCGTCCTCCAGACAGTAGTCCATCACAACTTTTTCCCACTTATCTTTGTCGATAGCGCCTGCTCTATTCAGGGCAGCAATGTTGAGAGCAGTAGCAACACTTTTGCAGCTCTTCATGACATCTTTCAAAAAGGCACTGTAGAAAAGATGATCTACACATACTGAGCAGCTCATGTTAAAGACAGAAGCATCCTACATGACAGGCCAATCCAAACTCATCTCTCAGCATGTCCAGCACATCCATTATTTCAGCCAATCATGGCTAGCTGGAAGGGTCCTGCCTTTTTCTGTGGCTAAACCACCTAGGCTGGTAATTTAACAATTTTATTCATATTTACAGATGGCATACACATTTTTTATTAAGGCACATGAACGTTCAAAGAAGCATTTATGCCAAAAATAAATGCTTTTTGATTTAAACCTTGTTTTACTTTCAAATGCCTCTCCTGTGAAGTAGTGACGTAGGACGTACGTCTAGCTTCATGGAACGGGTCACATATTTGGGCATAAAGGCGCTTCCGCCGCCATTTCTCGCATAATACATTTTACGGACACAACAATATCCCACCATGTCGAACGTACAAATTCCTGTTTCCACTACAGATGTCGTGATTTTCTTTATACGGGATGACTTTGCGCTCATAAAAACTCTGATTAGAGACATGGTCATTGAATTCTTTAGTGATGTTACGTTTGATACCGAAGCTTCGAGGCACGCGTTGAAACCGCTTAGCAGCTAACTTCGAAGCAGTGTGCCGAGGTGTGTATCACTTTATCAAAAGTACCTCATCAATGACGTCTGAAGCTTCATTTGATCACATGCTTTTTCAAACCATGTGTTGCAAAATGGGAGATCCCACTGATTTCACCGTGGTTCTGGTGCTTTCTTCGATTCCAAACTGCTTTCAAACACCAACCTCTACTGGAAACAGTACCTACAAATAATATTGGGAATTTGTACATGTAGTTTCACCTGACTGGTGGCTTAGCGGGTAGTGCATGGAACTATGGAACATTCAGGGACGTTGTTGCAGGGATGTTGTTCAAATATTTTTTTAATTTAGTATAGTATAAGGTTCTGTCTTAAGAATCCTAAGCAATGCCATAGATTCCATTTTTGAAAAATAGTCGACTTTAAGGCAAAAAAAGGGAAGCTTTACTGAAGATGCAAACCTGGTATTCCAACTGATTATAGGCTACTAGCGCCAACGACTTATACTGTTGCTGCGAAAAAACAGTGGAGAAAAAAAAAACGGATAATCACACGCTGCTATTTATTTCTGACTAGCAGATGTCACTAATTTGCATTGTGAAGTAATAATGAAGCAGCAAGTAATGATCCATTTTTCAGTACAATTTTATGAAAGTTCCGAAGCCTTAAGAAATCCTCAGTTTCCCATCACTAGAATGTTTTCCCTTTAAAGGCCTGTGGCTTACACCAAGTGAGTACCTAGGCAAATACTATCATTAAAATGTATGTTACGTTTGATACTGGAGTTCCGAGGCATGCGTCGAAATCGCTAAGCAGTATACTTCAAAGCAGTGTGACGATGCCTGTATCACTTTATCCCAAGCACGTGCTCAATGATGTCCGAAGCTTTGTTTTCGGGTAGTGGGTGGATTCAAATTCCAACTGTTGGATATCCTAACTCTGTTTGGATTCCATTAGGATTTACACATCACTACGCAAGACAGCATAATGTGACTTGCAGGCCTGAGGTGACCTGCAAACCAGGAGTTTCCTAACACCACTGAGTTAGGGTAAAACTAAACCATCAAAGTAAGCCCTTATGATATATATAATGTATATTGTCATACAGTTTCATTTCAATTATGAAATTCACCTAGGAACTCAATTAGTGAAAGCCACAGGTCTTTTAAAGGAAATAATTCCACAACCATTTCTCTGTCACAAACACAAATACAGTCATGGGTGGTAACTTTACAATTAACTCAAAATGAAAAGGCACCCTGGAAAATATGTATGCAAATGAGGCTTTCCACCATACACCATTCCATTATATTTAACTCCACTGTAGAGTGAAATTGTGTGATGTTTTTTACCCCACAAAGGAGTGAGTGCATTTTATATTTCACTCCAGAGTAGTGCCTAAATGCCTATTAGTTCACTCCAGTGTATAGTGAATAGCCTACTAGTTCAGTTCAGTGTATAGTGAATTTACCCACAGCCAGTGTTCATTTTATGTTCTCTGTAAGGTTACAGAAATACTGTCTAAATGTTAACAATTTAACACAAATTCACTCAGTTGAGAGGGTTAGTTAAAAAAAGGGTCAATGCAGGTAGTCCGGGTAGCTATTTGATTAGCTATTTAGCAGCCTTGTTTAGCAATCTTATGGCTTGGGGGTAGAAGCTGTTCAGGGTCTTGTTGGTTCCGGTGCACTGGTACCGCTTGCCGTGCGGTAGAACAGTCTACGGATTGGGTGGCTGGAGTCTTTGACAATTTGTTGGGCTTTCCTCTGACACCACCTGGCAGACATGGCTGTGCGTATGTGTCTGTCTGTATGTGTCTGTCTGTCTGTATGTGTGCGTGCGCGTGCGCGTGTACATTGAGACGCAGTTCTAAACACAGACAGCGTGTCGTGTCGCAGCGACAGCGGCGTGTGTGTGTCAGCAGATGGCCTCTGAACACTAGTCTTTACTGTGCATGCCCAGCTCCTCTCTCCTCTACCTCTCTCCTCTCCGGTCTGTCTGAGCAACAGTATGGACAGATGTGGATTGACACTCCTAGGACCCCCATGCACTATCTAGCACATCAAAGCTAATGAAGGATATTCAAGTGCCACTGAAGGGAAGAGAAGAAGAAGAAAAAAACCACAGTGGAATAATTACTTCTCCAGCTATGATAATTAATTAGCACATACACGCATTTCAGAGCAGGTCATACATGTAGAGCAGATGGCCTTTAAGAAAACATGTATGAGTCAGTGGTATCAGAAAAAAACGACATCAACATACTGGTGTCTACAAAACCAGGCACTGCTAAGCCTATTTGCATAACATATTGGTTGGAGCGTTGAAGGTAATAAAGGCAATTAGCCATTTGATATCAGGGACCCTTTAAATGGTAAGAGTTGTTTGAGATGGTCTCTGCTATAGAACTGGAATTAGTATTTTACAATTCTATGGTCTCTGCAGCAAAGACATACTCTTAAAGTTTTTGATATTTACAATAGACACACATCTTTCTAAACTTGTGTGTTTGTGTGCGCGTGTATGTGTGTGCGTGTGTATGTGTGTGTTTCTATGTGAGTGTCTTAGTGTGTCCATGCGGGTCTGTTTCTCTACCTCTCTCTCTTCACAGTGATTAAATATGCAAAGTCATTTCCCTGATTATTCTTTCCCAGTTGTGTTCGAGACGAAGAGCAGTGTGTCTCTCCAGCCTTTTTGTGCCCATCCCGTTATTGGCTCACCTTCCAGAACAAATCCCTCCAATTCAGCGGATCATCATTTAGAGGGCAGGGAGCTTGTTAACCTAATGATTAAGTTAAACCAGCCCTTTAAGAATATATGGATGTGCTTCATCTGAGCAGAGCAGTGTAATGGTTTGGAAATGAAGGGGCAGGCAGGCCGGCAGGCTGGCTGGTGGAAGGAGGCTGTGGTGAAATGGTTGGGGGCAGGTCAAGGAGGCAGACTGAATGGGAAATTACACTGATCGAAGGAAAGGAGGAACACAGCGTGTATTGACTTGTAGGACACGTCGATATAGGCTCGCTTGTCAACATGTAAATACAGATCTATTATTTACACTGGATGTGTTGTTGAGTGTGATATTTTTGGGAGCATTGTGCCCCGAATTTTTTTGAAGTGTCCGAAACATTTAAAAAGTAATTTGATGTAAAGTTATAGCTGTTTGCTTAAATTGAATCGGATAATGAGATATATAATTCATAATGTTCTTTCATCTCTCTTTCTACTTTTTCTCTCTCTCTCTCTCTCTCTCTCTCTCTCTCTCCCCCTCCCACCCTCTATCCATCCCACCCTCTTTCTCCCTCCCTGTCTTGTCCGCAGCCGTTGTCTCGTGTTGGGTGACCTCCTTCTTCCTGTCAACCAGATCACTCCCCATGCCACTCAAACCCCTCTTCTCTCCTCTTCTCTCTTGCCTATTGATCCTGGTCAGTGGCGATCGATCACGCCAGAATATTACATCTTAATTATCCACAGGCTGGCTGGCTGGAGAGTTCAGAGACAAGGCAGCATCCCAAATGGCACCCTATTCCCTTTATAGTGCACTACTTCTGACCAGAGCCCTATGGGCCCTGATCAAAAGTAGTGCCCTATGTAGGGGAATACAGTGCCATTTGGGACACACACCAGGACTACTCCTGTTTCTGTCACCAAAACTCCAGCCAAAGTCACTGAGTGAAACTCCGCTACTCACAGAGTCAGGGAGTCTGCTAACGCTAAATTTAGTATAGCGCCTAGCTCTAGAACTCTAGAACTCAGAGGAAGTTCTTACTGTGCGTTGTTCCATTTCCTTCTTCAGAATTGAGAAGGGGCTGAGTTTTTGTTTGAGATGTTTTTATTTGAGATGGTCCTGATAACATCATTTAACTTTGTAACGTCATTTAACTTCAGTGTCATTATCTCACAAGATTTATGGAGATATGGGATGTATCGTCAGCGCGGCTAGAGTCATACCATTAAAATTAATGAGAGAGGGTGTTCGTCCCAAATGGCACCCTATTCACTATATAGTGCTCTACTTTTGACCGGGACCCATAGGGATATGGTCGAAAGTAGTGCACTGTATAGGAAATAGAGTGCCATTTCAGACGCTGAAAGGTCAGAGGGGATTAGATTGAAAGAATATCTACTATTGATGCTATCTACATATTTAGTCACTATTTACAGAAGCTTTGTTATTTGTTTGAAATGAACATGATCTTACTCAGTCAGATTTAAATTGTGTCCGATTTCTATGGAGCGCTAATATCTAAGTAGGGTTCAACTTCATCTGGAAAGAGTAGTCAAGTATAGTTGGTCCTCACTGGATAAGGATAACTGCATCCTTCCAATTCTTCATGAACATTACAAAATGGTTTTTACACTTACAACCAATGTATTGTGTTATGTAGAGTTCAGATATCTATTTAAAGATGTGTTTCAGATACTGATGGGTCAGGACAACATAGGCTAATGTGCAAGCAATGCCCCTTCTCCCTACCTCTCCTAAAAAAGTGAGAGGATACAATATAAATATCGAGCAGCCAGCCACTAGGGTACTGCATGGAGGGGAGAGGGGAGGAGGCTGGCTATAGCTGCTCTGAATGAAATTACAGCCGCCAGGCACTACCTGTTGCTGGGGGTTGGTTACAGAGATGGCTCTATTGTGGATGTGGAGGGGCGCGTAGGGTGTGTGTGTGTGTGTGTGTGTGTGTGTGTGTGTGTGTGTGTGTGTGTGTGTGTGTGTGTGTGTGTGTGTGTGTGTGTGTGTGTGTGTGTGTGTGTGTGTGTGAATGTTCACCTGTCTGTGTGAATGTGTATGAGTGCGCATGCACCTCTTTGTGTGTGTGTGTGGGTCTCTCTCTCTGTGTGTATGTGGGGGGGTATTGAACGCATGTAGAACAGGATACAGGCAGTGAGGATGTGTGCTGTTAAACCAGGGCTTCCAGCGCTCTGAAGTGGACAGATCAGATGCAGACGAGATTAGATTTCGTTTAAAAGCCTCTCCGGCGCACTAATGGCATGGGGCCGCGAGCGCAGAGGCCAGAGTAAGGTCAGTTGCGTGGAATTGAATGCCCTCCAGCTAATCTCACATCTACACCCCCCCATCTCACAGACACACACTGGTGCACACAAACACACACACACACACAGAGAGAGAGAGAGAGAGAGAGAGAGAGAGAGAGAGAGAGAGAGAGAGAGAGAGAGAGAGAGAGAGAGAGAGAGAGAGAGAGAGAGAGAGAGAGAGAGAGAGAGAGAGAGAGAGAGAGAGAGAGAGAGAGAGAGACACACATATATTCATGCATGCATGCACACACTCTCTGCCTGTGTGTATAAAGCAGATTTTGACATAGGATACAGTATCATTGGCCAGTTCGTTTAATTTGTGCTGTTCCCTCTCCTACACTGACCGAGTGGCTGCTTTCTGAAGGGCACAATGGAGTACAGCTAAAAGTTGGGGAGAAAGAAAATACTACTTTCAAGTCGATATGTAGAGAAGTGTCAGACCTGTTGAGGAAAACAAAGTTCCTTCTGTTGCTGTGAGTTTGTTCTGTGGACAGATAATCTCAGCAATATGTCTAGGACTGTTATTCCAATTAAGAAACCCAGTGCATTGAGTATTCTATCATCTCTTCACAGACAACTGCGCCATGATGCAACGGTCTGGGACTCCCGAACGCAAATTAGAATTCACTTTTAATCCTAAACAGAAGAGTTCCTGATGGCAATTTAATTTGCCCTTCTTTCTTTTTTTTTCTAGGAATTATTTCTATTTTCCCCAACAGTCCCAGGTGCCAGAGCAACTTTGAAGAAGTAAGATATCAATAGTTTATTGGCATGGAGTATAAATTTAACAAGTGCACGTTTCATAGACACTTGGTGAAAATGATTTTTATTAAGGATTTCAGTCTTTTTATCCACTCTGGAGATTAGTGAAACATAATGAATTTTTGAATAAAATGGAAAAGGCATTAATGAAAACTTCCCTAAGATAACTTCTAAAATAGATAAAAGGTCCTTTAGGAATTATGACATTATTATGTGACAAGGTTTGGAAGGAGAGCACACTGTTTCCTGATTTAAGCAATTTTGAGGAAATAACTGTTCGCATGTTCCTCACCTCAGTTACGGCAATTCTACAAAACCACGTTGGATAGTAAATAGAAATTAAACATTTCACAAAAATATTAATATAATCATAATGTACATCATTTAGCCACACAACTGCTAAAAATCTATACATAACTACATCAAAGACAATTTCATTTATCAAAAGGAGATTGCTCCATTATCTGAATAATAGCACATTGCATCCTCAAAAGCCCGTAGCAAACTGATTGCTTAACAAACAAACTGATTTAAGGTTATCGTTACCAGTTGTATCTGAAACAGAAATCAACAGGCTAATTAATTAGCTATGTTGGACAGATGAGGAGATTATTGCTGGAATGTCTGTATGGCGATGCTACGCAGTTATCCTTAATACAGAATTGTCTTGTAAAGGACAGATGAATATCATCTTAAAATTACTCCGCTCTCCTAGCTGAGAAGTTTATTAACAATTCTTAGCAAGGTCCACGTTACCATTCAAACACACACTGTCATCAAAATACCTCTTAAACCCACTCAAACAATAACACACTCTATCTCTGTTCAGTCTGCTTTTGTGTTAGAACCAGCCTCCCTCCACACTCCTTGGCACGGGAGACTGTAAAGGCAGAAGGCACCTGAAGACTTTCTGACCGGGGCCCTGGAACCCGATCAGCTGACCCGTTCCAAATCCACCCCTGAACCGTGCATGGAAATAGCCCAGGAGCCAGTGGGGTGTGGGCCTGGTGGGCACGGGGTGGGTACGGGTGCAGGCCGCGGGTAGGCCCTGGCGCAGGGCGTGGGCAGGCCTGGGTGAACACGTCAGGTTGATTTATGTGACGCCTGGCCCTGCCTGACCCCTGTTTGTGGCCAAGCTGGCTCTGGCTGAGTCTCAAATAACACCCTATTCACTTTAAAGTGCACTACTTTGACCAGAGCCCTATGGGCCCTGGTCAAAAGTAGTGCACTATAAAAGGGAAAGGGTACCATTTGGGACACAGCCTCTGTCTGGCTGGCCCTGGCATGTTTCTCCTGGCTGGGCTGGGGCTGGCTCTCCATGTCTCCTCTGGCTTGTGTCCACCTGTTCTCTCAGAGTCCACCACACTCAGCCAGACGCTAGAGGAGGAGAGGATGGAGAGAGAGGAGGAGGAGAGGATGGAGAGAGAGGAGCAGGAGGAGAGGATGGAGAGAGAGGAGGAGGAGAGAATGGGGTTAGGTGGGGGATGCCAACGGCTCTAGGTCATTGATCACTATTCAGTTGTAACTAAGGCTAAAAAAGAGATGTTGGAGTAGAGGGAAGGAATTGGGGTTGACCCATGATGGCTTGCCCAGACTAGCCTGTCCAGCTGGCTGCTGTATGACTAGAGGTCTAAACTAAACAATAGAGCGACTGACTGGATAACTCTCCTATCAGGCCTAAGGTATTGTGGAATGTGTGTTGAGGAAGGTATTCTGTGTTACAACTGGTGAACTGTGACCTGGGCTTAAGGGCAGACCTGCAAAGCATCAAATGTTATACTGTGGAGTGTGGACACAGATTTCTGGGAATAGATTGAGACATGCTTTGCATGGCATGTTGTTGTAAGTGGATGTTTTGTTTTTCAGCAGTTCATAGACCAGATCAGATGTACACTTCTCTCTCTCTTTAGTTGTCCTGGGAAGTTTGTCCAATTGAGACAGGATGGGTAGAAGGAGTCAATGATTCAACTATCTCCCATTCCCCTCTCTTCCTTCTCACCCTCTCTTCCCTCTCTTCCCTCTCGTTCCGTGGCCCTACCTGCTCAGCGGGGGTTCCAATTAGGTTGTCTGGGAGTTCCAGAGGCTCGCCCATGTGGAAAGAGATGAAATGGAGGGAATCACTGGCCATCGATACCCAATTATAAGACTATAGAGCACCACTAACTTTCAATGATCCCTTGCACTGGGCTACTGAGTGACTGGGGTCCTCCATTCTCTGCACTCTATTGTTTTTTTGGTCAATTGTTTTAGGGACAATAGTTGGGTGACAGACCACAAACACACGATGAGAGTCATGCTGAGACAATACCACTGAAGAGTCTGACTTTATACTGAGCGTTGCTAAAACTGTGCATTTACATGGTAATTACATAGCAAATACATTTTACCTTCAATGAAAACACATTATTTAGCTTACATGATTGTGATAGCGTCTTGCAGTTTTTATAATTTCACATTTAATGTTTTTTTGTAAGTAAACGAACAGGAAGATGGACCAATAAAGATGTTATTAGCAGGACTTTATATGGCTTTGTTACATTATTTACTCAACAGATGTTTAGCTTGAACAACAGAGTTATTAAGATCAGACCATCCATTTTCCTTTTCTTTTCATATTACTCTGGAGAGAGTGGGTGAGGGTCAGTATTTCCATATCTCCAAGGTAGCCACCCTAACATGTACATATCACTAATCCCGCGTATGCATTATTAAATATTACACACACATCCGTTTCACAACGCATTACTTTCGTATTTCCAGTAGGAGACATGGTTAATTAGGTAGGGGTGACACGTATGGCTGCAGGCTTTCATCTGAAGAATTATCTCAGAAGTTGAGACAGACAGCCAGGCCCTCTGACTGGGCCCTGAACCAACCACCTTCTTACAATCTTTCAACCTCCTCCCTTCTCCTACCTCCCTTTCCCCCACGATCACTCATATTACACAGACGCCCAAATCATCCAGATACGGGTCACACACTGATGACTTTCCACCCAGGACCTGAGGTGTCCTGTAATATGCCTGAGAGTGACGTGTGGCGCGGGCCTCCCTTGACACTCTGTTCATTTGCACATCAATAAGGAGAGGAGGAAGGCTTTGACCCAATTAGAGGAGAGGAGAAAGGGATGAAACAGCTTCCTGGTTTACTCCTGATCATTCTCACAGGGGAGGGGAGGGACGGCACTCTGCCGCACCATGGCAACCGTCCGTCTGCTCCCACCTCCCGCGTCATCCGCCGGTGAGTGACCGGATCAGTTCCGGAATCCAGGGTTAGCCAGGGGTCACGGGATGAAAGGAATGTAGTGCTTAGCCAATCAGAAGGCTAGGGACAGGTTGTGTGGAGTGGTGGAGGAGAAGTGGCCCAGAGGCAGAGAGCTGTGTGGTGCCACTGCCAGAGAGCCTGACCTGGTCTGACCCAATCTTGAGAGACTCCCTGTCCTTCACCTAAACAGAGCAGTGGAGGGGAGAGCTCGAGGAAGAAAGGGATGAAAATGGAGAGAGCGATAGAGAGGGAGAGAGAAAGGAAGAAAGAGGGGTAAGAGAAAAAAAAGATGGGGTAGTGAAAGAGAGAGGGAGAGAGAGAGAAAGAGAGCGACAGAGAAAGAAAGAGACTTCTCCAGACTCCATGCCTTGTTAGATCTATCATTCCTTAATTAATAGTGTTTTTCCGAAGACGTCTGAACTGTGTCATATCCGTTATTGGAAAACCCAACGCGGTTAATGAATCATTTTCATTTTTGATCCATTATATCATGCTAGTTGATCTCCTCTTTTCCGCGCCGCTGAGTGATAGCGTCGTTTTCTGCCCCTCGATCAAATTTAATTTGGCCTTCTATTATATTACAGTGTTGCGACTGAAGTGTCAATTTTTGTCAGGCAATTAGGAGCTCTAACCTGTGAAGCTGAGTTTGATAGGCATCGTAATTGGATTGTTTCAGCAATAGCTTGAAAGGCTTTTAGCTTTTTTTCTCCATTCTTCCCTCCCTTTACTCTCCCTTCAAGTCCTCATCTCTCTTTGGCTTCTGATAGTAACTGTCTATATGTGTAACTTCCGAACAAACAAAAGATTTGAGGGATAGAGGGAGAGAGGGATAGAGGGAGTGAGTGGGCTTGCTGGGAGTGCTTGCCTATGCAGAAACTCTTAGCCTTTGCCGCTTTATACATTTGCATGGATTTTGAAATGTGCCCATGCACCAGACTTTTCCGCTACTGTGGCAGATATTTGTCTATTGGTCTTGACCTCCTACTGAAGAGGAAATGTCTGTGTTCAGAAAAGTCCTCACCTTTTTGGATGACAGATTAGTCTGGCTAGAATGGGAACAGAATTGTCTATGATGTATTCATTCATTAACCAGGTCAGGGCAACCTTCTTTTCACATTTATAGTGTTGTATTTAGTTTTTTTCATGAGATAGGGTTGGACACTTGTAGAATAAATAGTTATGATGAACTTAAAAACAGACAAATAAAAGTTGATTGCAAAATTCACCGTTCCCTGGTTTTTTTCCTCAAGTATAAAGAGCAGAAGAGAGAAACTGTGAAGATGTGGTGGCCAGTGTTTGGCTCTGCTGTAGCAATGCTCTCTCTCTCTCTCTGCAGATGCCTGTGATTGTAGCTAGCGCTGTAGCTAGCCCAGCCCTCACAGCGGGAGCATTAGATTAAAAATGACAAAGGCTTCGAGATGCACTCTTTCTGCAGGAGATGCAGGTGTCTTTGTTACAATGCACTCGGGTTAGCAAAGGTGCTCCTTCACTAGTAATTACCTGCAGTTTTTTGCCACCCACATTAAATGAGTTTTTCTGCAGGAGTCTCCAACAAACTGATAATCCCTCTAGCACAGTAGGAGAGCTCAAATTATACATTTGCTCGAATGAATTCCAGGTTGGAATGGGGAGAATGGAGGGGGGAAGGGGTGTTCTGATTACAATCATCTCTACGTTTTGCTCCAATGCAATTGATGTAACTTATTTCGTTTGTTTCCCCCCAGAATCTCAGGACAGTGCTGAGCTAAGGAAATGGTACATATTCTTGTATGTATACCCAACTCTATGGAACTATTTCTTTTCATGCCCTATTGTGTGTTTTGAAATCCTCAGACAGACAAATGCCAATCAGAACCCATTGGCTGTGTGGCACCTTGTGACAGAAGGACTGGGAGAGGAGTTTTAAGGAGTAGCATTTATTTGACGGCACTCAAAGGGAGTGTAGAGAGACTGGGGGTAGAGGGGTGAGGGGTTGGGGTAGCGTGGCTGTTTGTACTGGGTCTGTCCTCTCTAAAGAGTAGGCCCATCGCCCCTGGCAACACCTGGGGTGACAACGGCCCTGGTTGTGCCCTGGGGAGCAGTGATGTCATATCCCCCAGAGTTCTACCCTGCTCCCTCCCTCCCTGCGCCCTACGCCGGGTTGGGCTTTCAAACAGGAGCCAGGCGAGGT
The DNA here is from genome assembly GCA_030435695.1 of Brachymystax lenok tsinlingensis. Classification (NCBI taxonomy): domain Eukaryota; kingdom Metazoa; phylum Chordata; class Actinopteri; order Salmoniformes; family Salmonidae; genus Brachymystax; species Brachymystax lenok. The sequence goes on from CM059808.1 coordinate 7,467,469, forward strand.
AGGACACACATAATGTAGAGACAAAAACACACAGACACAGACAGACACAGACATGCACTCACACACACACACCAACGATGACAAATTATTTTATGTCATATGACCTTGTGCTGTTTGCTTGTATGCAGTCAGATTGTTTGTTTATGTGTATTAAACATTTCCGCCGCACAGTACATACTGTAGCATAATGTTAAGAACAAAACTCAAAACAAAGAACACAGAATTGTTTTAACTTATTGTTTAGATGAAGTTATTTTGCAAACAACAATTGTAGATAAACGTAAAGGAGATGAAAGTTACACATTTCAGCTGATATGTATGAAACCCACTTAAGTGCAGAAATAAACATATATATATTTTTTTTTACAAAGTACTGTAGCTATACTTTACTCATCTTTATCTTGCAGTTAAACATGTTATAATGTTTTGCAGTAAAGTGTTCTAAATATAATCAACAACAAATAAATTAAACTCAGTAAATAATAGTTATTTTGGGATTACTTTAACCCACCTGCACCAAAAGTTGTTCAAATCTTCTAATTTAGCAGCACTGAAAAAACACTTTGTTTTCCTCCACAGTAAGTCTGCGAGAGCAGGATATTTGTGTGTGTTCCTGAGTGTGTGTGTGCGCACCTTTTTCATACCAGTGGAGGGCAGAATTACATTTCATAAATTAGAGCTTCCAGACGTTGATTAGAATGCAGGAGGAGAGAAGACGGAAAGAGCCTCCGCTAAATGTTGTTGATCTCTTTCTGATATGACTGACTTTCCTTCTTCTTCTTCTTCTTCTTCTTCTTCTTCTTCTTCTTCTTCTTCTTCTTCTTCTTCTTCTTCTTCTTCTTCTTCTTGAGGTTCAGTTTGGATGGAGGACATCGGATGGAGGACATCGGGGGTATTTGGTACTGTATATCCTACTGGTCTACGACTCAACACACCTCCACCTCCAAGGTGTGAGCGAAAATGAAAGATAATTTGACTACTATTTTACTTAACATTCAACCTATATTCAACCTCATATTTTCTGTAACCTATGCCTTTCAAAACAAAAAAAAAGAGTATATTTTTTACATGTAGGCCTACCTCCTGTTCTCCGAGGGAGAAGGTGGTGTTACAGTGAAGGCCTGTGAGGCTGCAGTCCAGTGGTATCTAACCTACAGGGACCAGACAGCTCCGTAACAGTATTACTGTACCCACTATCCCCCAACATCTCCCACCATCTCCCACTCACATTAACCAAATTAGCTGACAACCAGGGAAAACCAGAAGGAAATACCTTCTCTCAAAATGTTTCTTACCCACATCTTCCCTTCTAGTCGATCTCTTCTAACCCCGGTCAGGTCGGCATGCTAAACGGCATTTTGGGTGTTCAATCTGCATCAGTGACATCATGCAACACGGCCCCCGGTGCTGCTGCTCATTTCTTATTGGATAATCTGAAAGCAAATAACGGCAAAGAGCCAGTTGCATGGTAATAAATAGAATATGCCAATCAAATTAAGAATGCGTGTCAGTTTGGACAGTGCTGAGAGTGATCTGCCATAGGTGGAGACTGGGGGTAGCCATACCTAATTTTATAGGTCATTGGTCTCATTTGTATGTAATATTCTCTAAGGTTTGAGTGCAGACAAGAGAGAGAAAAAGAACAACACACTTTGTCTGTGAATATGCAGTTGCAAGTGAAATGTAGTAGCAAGGGGAGGGGTGGCTTTCATATTTTTTGTTTGAGCATGTGGAATTAATAAATTGATGCATACTTTTCTAAATTGTAAGAAAGCAGTTTATTATATAGCATATAATAATCCGTGATTATCGTAGGCAGGCAATAAAATGTCTTCTCCTAGTTTTCAATTATTTATAACAGGAAGTATTGAAACTACATAATAGAACCTCCAAATATGGGTGTTGACTATGATCGTGTCAATGCTATCGTCTCTACAACCAATACAATATTATAAAATATTGTAACTAGCCCAGAATAATTAACTTACAATATGTTATAATCAAGTTACAATCATTGTTCAACAAAATAAATAATTGATGGTTAAATAACTGAAAGAAACGACTACAAAAACAAACCCACTAAAACAAACCCAATAACCCAAAATACACGCAAATATCACAAATAAATAACTCAGATTATCTGACAGCTGGATTTAATCAGAGTGAATCGATCATCCAATCGGTGGCAACCCTGAAACTAAGCCTTTAGCTCTTCATTGGATGATGAGGTGTGGAGTAAGCCATTTAATGTATTTGCTGAAGGGGTGGAAAATGACGACAGTTTCCCATCGCAATTAAGACATACTTCAACCATCTCCTCCATGTTCACTTTTATCTTCACTAGAGATCACACTGTGCAATCAGCCTGTTAAGGGAGTAGAGAGCGAGAGACGGGGCTGTCCATTCCTGTACAGAGACTGACCCCATGGTGGACATGGCAGCGCTGAAGATCAAAAGCAACTCTTTAATGAGATACTGAAGGAGGATGAAGGAGGGAAATCATGCTGTGTCCAAAATGGTACCCCGTTCCACCTATTTCAAATGTAGTGCACTATATAGGGAATAGGGTGCCATTTGAGATGCAACCCTGGTGTGAATATTGACATGTTTTTATTTTATTTATTTTTTCTTAGTATCACAGTCCTGTAAGCAACACTAAAGTAACACTGAAGTTCCTCCTCTTCCCCCAGCTCTGACACAGGAAGGATAAGAGGTTGACAGTATGTACGAAAAAAAGGTTATTTAAAAACAATGCCATCTGTCAAACTGTAATCTATGAACTATGGAGCTCCGAAACTAGACATTCCTTCTTCCTCCTCAACTTGTTTAGGCATTGTTTCTTTACAGGGCAGCCAACCAGAGCATGCTTTTTTATGACATCAGCAAAACTATTCTAATCAGTCATTGTGAATTATAAAGAGCTTTTTCATTTTTTGCTGGTATGCGGGCAGGGACAGGGACAGGGATGTCTGGGGAGTCTGGCATGATGCATGGTGTACCTGTGAGAATGTGATCTCCCTAGCAGTTATACAATGACTAATCTACCTACGTCTCACAGCCCAACAACAGCTCCTCATTACAAACGTGTTAAGCACACGCCGTAACGTTATAGGTTTCCTTCAAAGGGGAGAAAGAGGGGAGGTTCTGCTTGTTTGTTGTTGAGACTGTCGTACGAAGGAAGGAGGAAGGAAGGGGGAGAAAACATACCTAAAAACATGAGAAATGTGCAGAGTGACAGATGGATGGTGGAATGGGGATAAAGGAAGACAGGCAGGGGAATGGAGGGGAGGATCAGCTGTACGGCACTTCTGTATTTTAATGGGTATGGAGTGACGATCCCTCAGAGTGACACCTAAAGTTGGTTTGCTAATTTATCCACATTGCTCTGACAACAGACAATGTTTACAGAAACATTCTTATACATATTGCCGTAGTGACACAACCAGGTACACTGAAGTAAATTTTACTTCTGACATGCTCAACATGATGATTACATGAAATGTATATATTGCTTGGCTCTTGTGAGAGCAAACGTCGAAGGATGAACATGCAAGTAAGAGTAACCTAATTTGTTTGGTATTCATTTAAGTTTTTCCTATTGAGATTGAGCTGAAACAGCAGATTTAGCTTGAGAGTAAAAATTGATTTTTGTTGTTGGACACATTGAAAAATAATGTCTATGTGCCACAGCTTTTAGCAATGTGCGTTTGATTGAGCCGAGGCATACGTATAGAATATAGTTGAGCCATATCTGGGTCAGAAATATCTTCCTCTGCCTTTACAGCCCACTGAGCACACACTGATTGAATCAACGTTGTTTCCATGCAATTTCATTAAAATTACGTGGAACCAACGTGGAATAGACGTTGAATTGACGTCTGTTCCATAGTGGAAGGGCTCTGTTTGGGCCTAGAAGCCCATAGAGGAGACAGCTGCACTAGAAATAAATAAAAGAGGAGAGAGGAGGCAAGAAGCAGAGGAAGAAAAAGACGAAGAAATCAGTGAGTTGCGTATGAACCCCAAGTTTTGCCATCCTTTCATCCACGTTAGCATATTCAGCAGGGAGCGAGGCTTTCATAAGTGACACCTTGCGCTTCCAGAGGGGCTGCGGTGCGTTTGAGTGCCTCTTATCTGATGGCAGGATGGTGGGGGGTTGGTGTCTCGCTGGGTTGGTGCTGGGCAGGCACGGATGGGGAGGGAAAGGAAAGGGGCGAGATCTATCTGTCCCCGATGTGGCAGAACTTCTTCCTTTGTTTGTGGGGTTAGCGTAATTGGGACAGTGTGTCTGTGCCAGTCCCATGAGATGTGTGAGGTGACTTCCTGACTGCCTGAGCGTAATTTCCCCTCGTCTCTCTCTCTCACTCTGTCTGACACAACATGGCCAACACCGTACGCCACCTCTACTCCTTCACCCTGCGGCTTTCTCTTTTCACTTCCTGCCTGGCTTCCTCCCGAGCCCCATGTGCCCTGTGTGCCCCGCTTGCCCGCCCACCCACTCCCATGCACTGCCACTGCGGAGGTGTGCCCACCTGTGCTGTAGCTGCTGCCGAAGGGTGGCATGGTTTGGGTTTAAGGATGATGACAGGATGGATGACATTACGCACCCTCCTCCTTCTTTCATCTTTACCCACCCACAACCACCACGTCAGTATCATATTGGCTACAGCTGGAGAGGAGGAGGAGGAGGAGAGGAGAAATATGAACTGTTCTTTACCTGCTCAACCACCTACCTCTCTCTCAACATACTCCTCATCTTAGATACATGCTCTCTGTACACCACAAGTTATCTACCAGTGTTCCGTTGTGCAGGAGTGTGTGCATGTACTTCATGTTGTGATAATGTTAGCTAGCAAATACATTGTTATGTTTGGTGGAAGAGGTTAAAAGGTATGAATAAAACATATATGTGTACTTATATGTGTAGTTCTTTTTTTAGTAGAGGCTACAAGTTTTTATATGTAAACTGATTTAAAAAATTGCCAACTTTTCACCACAATTGCTTGTTTTATTATTATTTTTTTTCAACAACTATTTGTATTATTATTGATTAGATTTTCTTCAGTGTAAATGAATTAAACATTTAAAAAATGTCTTAAATGCACATAACGAGAACAAATATTAAAGCGCCAGCTGCTTAAAGTTTTGGAGACACATTCATAATGGTTTGTTTGTGAATAATGTTTTTTACACATATTAGTTATATTCAATTGAATTATGATTGCATAACAGAATCATAAATCAAACCAAATTGAGTTCAAATCAACATTTTCTTATCATTATTTCTCTACAATCTTTCCCATTTCATCATTGAACAAGAAATTACTCCAGTAGACTGACTGTGGGTTCGCGTGCAACAGCAAGTAACTTCAGCTACCTAACACTGCCTGAGACTGGAGAAAAAAATGAACCGTGAAAGAAAGTGCATTCATAAGTAGGGAATCGAACAACAGAAAGAGAGAGAAAAAGAAAGTGAGAGAAAGTGAGAGAAAGTAAGAAAAGACAAAGGGAAGGAATAGTCCACTCAGTCAATGACCCAAGTAGCATTCCTGTAAACAAGGCCAACAAAGACTGTATTTGAATAACAGCGTCTATGTCCGTCTACGTGGAACTTACCAATTATTCTGGAATCATAAGCAGTTTTGCAGGGAATCTCTCTTTATTTAGCATCAGACTCACCCTGGCTCTGAAGACTGGCTAGTACACAACTCCTCTCCTGCCAACAGCACAGAGAACGCAGAGAGAGAGAGAAGCCTTTGTTTGCTCTGATTTGATAACATATTGTAATCCCAATTGCTTTAAATAATTTATCAAGTGTGGGTTTTCCTTCAAATAAATGGCTTTGTGTTCAGCGAGGACTGATTCCATTAGTTTGTATGTGTGCATAATGAAAGATAAATAATAGAGAGAAGGGTTACATTTGGTGAAGTCCAAAAATGCAGAAATTATACTTACCAAAGTAAAAAGTGATGTATATTAATAATAATCTAAAAAAAAATACTACTACTACTACTACTACTACTACTACTACTACTACTACTACTACTACTACTAATAATAATAATAATAATAATAACTGTTATCATGAATTATCATTAAAAGTAATAGTGATATAAACATAAACGTATTCCTAAAACAATCGTCTTTACATGTGAGAAAACTTGCATGCGTACACACACACACACACACACACACACACACACACACACACACACACACACACACACACACACACACACACACACACACACACACCTCGACTATCACTTTAGATGCATCTCTCTCTCCTCATGTTATTTCTGCAGCTGATCGACTCAATTAGCTCAACACACAAGTGCATAATTAATGCCAAATATGATACGCTGCTCCCAACACGTCTTAAAGTACATCTCAAACACAACATAACTACAGCATGTGGATAACTGCCATGAAGCTGTTTCACACAGGGGTTATATGTACAGGGCTTAGATGTAGTATATTATACTATACCAAATATTTTCTGTCATTTAAACTATATTTCTGAATAAATAGTTATAATTTTCATTAAATATATACATTGATCTATTACAATTGCAATATTTATATGTTTTCACAGTCACTCATCAGAAAATTACTTCTGACATATTTGTCTCACAATATATGCATAAATAACAACGGTAGCTTATTGTGACTCACCATACCTCACACTCTTCTTTCCACCTGACTACTCAATGTCAAAATATCATTTGTATGTTGTTTCCATAAATTAGCAGACACTTTTATTGTCTCTGAGATTAATGCTGGTCTCAAATGAGACAATACAAATAATCATACAATAATGCAAGTGTCTTCAGACACTGATCTTAAGTTTTGATATGCCAAGTCCATCGATTCTCCAGTACTAATTCTCCATCCATTTCCATTTCAGATAGTAACGTGGATATGTTCTAGCAGGGACTGAGTTGACCCCACACTTCTTCTTCTACAGTGAGACTAATGTTTGCACGAATGTAAAACACATCTTCATGCGAAGCTCGGTTTTTAGCAAACATTCACAACTGAGTGCAGGTTGCTTCTGGCGCATACAGTACCTCAAGCATTCTCTGAAGTATAGATTCACTGTTCTCCTCGCCCTGTGCATTTTTACACTTCTTCCCCCCGATCCTATCGACTTTAATGTTGCAAGGCATCCCTTCTTTATTTATGGAGACCTCAAAATGCAGGGTGCTATAGTCATGCATTGTTAATTGTTAATGCAAAATGCTTGTATCAAACAACACTGATCTTTGTCTGAGGAGGAATTCTGTGGAGACTGTTGGAATCAGGAATGCTGTCTGTCAAATAACGAGACAAAAAAAAGGTTTGGGATTTTATTTCCTAAAGTAGAGCACACATAAGCGAAACATGCACTTTATGGAGGGAAGTTAACCTGCCTATGCCTGCCGTCCCTCAAATCAGACAGAATGAATCCAGTCCCAGTTTGTCAGGAGGATAAGCACCATGGTTAGAATTTCGCTGATTTTCATATAATGACTGGCAGCCGTAACACCTGTCACTGTGAAATTCATAAATTAGTATACTCAAGGGAAACAAATTGCTTTGTTGATGCAGAACTGGAAAAAAAAACACTTTTGACATTGACTGCCTGCACTTTCACAAGAAATATTGTTATTTTATTTTACATGCTACAATCTACAAAGATTCATGAGCATAACCCAAGGTGACCATGAAACAACAAATTTAACAGTACAATTCAGAAGGAGACTTTTCTGGCTAATGTTGTTATACAGAACGTGTTGTTATCTGTGTATGTTTGCACATATCTGCATACATGCAAATTCAAGAGGGCAAAAGGTCAGGTCTAGGCGAGCGCCCAGCAAATCTAACAATACAACAAACACCCATTCTATAAGCTTCTCTACTGTACGTTCTAAGTTCTACTCTCACCCATTGTTCCACCCTTGGTTCCTGAGCAGAACACTGTGGCACACCATTCTTACAGGAGGATAAAGATCTCTCTGTACCAAACGCTGCACTCGTTATTCCTTATCCTGTCAATCACACCCCCCAGTCTGTGTGTAATGTGCTGTCGACAGCTTGGCAGAGCTGTGGGGCTGCGCAGGGCGATGATGAGAGCTCATAGCAGCCTAGCAGGGTTCCCTTCTCATCAGAGTCAGAACAAAAGAGGGCCCGGCCTGCACTGCTGTTCCAAACACACAGCACACGAACACAGAAAGAAACATGGCCCCTGCTTAACTGTTTAACTCTCAACGCTCACTTCTGTTTCTAGAAGAAAATATACCATAGAACGAAGAACTGAGGATTTTAGAAGAGTAGGACCTTATACTTCAAATTGACCATTGTTTAGGTGTGATGCAATTTCAGCATTTTCCACACACAGACACACACAGATTTCCCATCAACCATCAACACATTCAAACGAACATCTGGATAAACAACCGTGTCCACTCCTCCCTCTGTCAAACCTCATCACTCCTATCCCCACATCCCCCCATCCCTCCTCTCCCTTGCAGAAAAGAAAGGGATGAAAATATAATGTTAAACTCCATCATCTCACACTCACCGCAACCATTCTAATCCAAGAGAGCATCACTAAACGGACTGGCGCTGGGCCTAACTTCAGACATCACATCGGCTAAAATCAATCCAGCGAATGCCCTCTTGGTCCTCCTAGATCTCTGAGCCCTAATTGGTCAGGGCCTGTGTAAGGGCCGTGCCTGGTTCAGGACGGGCAGAGACGGGGTCGGGTGCCACCTTGCTCTACATCTCTTCACCTCCTATCCCTCTCTCCTGCTCCAGGGCACTTGTTCATGACCAGTTATGTCTGGACTGAGGCTGGAGGCTCTTTATCTATAGCCCACCCAGGGCCCACTCTGGGCTCACCCAGGGCCCACCCAGGGCCTACAGGCATCTAGCAATGAGATCAAATGTCAGCGCAAAAAAAGGGCCATCTATAATGTACATCACAATGTTGAATAACAAGATAATGTGAATAGTTGGGTGTATATGTCCCATTCCAAACACATCATGTTGCATGTAAATGTCACTGTTGGTATTTTGATATTTGCAAAATGGCCGACATGCTACTTGGCACATCCACGTTTTAGAGACTACCATTGTCACCTCCCGTATATACAGTACAGAAACAGTTCCCTTTAACCATTAAGCCGTTGACTCTAAAACCAAAACCTTGAACTTAAAACTAAAACCCTAAAACGTAACATAATACCAACCAGTGCAGAGCTAATGCATCTAGCTGGAGATTGGATTCTTTCTTTTCTTTCATTTGGAGCAAAATAAACTGTAATGTTCATCTATTGGTTAACTCTCTCTCCAGGTATGTTTTCCTTCTCTGGCACAGATGGCAATTAAAACCGGCTCAACTAAATCTGTGGGTGCAGGGTCTCACAAACAATGCATTTAACTGCAAAGCAGTGTTCATCGCCGACAAAGAGAAACAGATCCACAACTATAGTTGTGTAGTTTAAAGATTTTTTTAGAAAGATCAAAGTTGTCGTGGTGAAACGAGACAGTATCTTATTTCTATCTTACTGCTAGAGCTCTTTCAAGGAGCTGACAGATTGAAATATTCGGTGGGCGGTTGAATTATGTACTGAATGTCCTCAGTGTCACCAGCACATGCCCACTGTCTCTCCCTACATCACAGGAGGAAAAAACTCGGCATCATATTTACTGGCTACATATGCATTCCTCACAAAACCATTCATTTGGTAATTAGAATTGAGTTTTGGTGAGATTATGGTCAAGCAATAACTTTAGTTCAATGAATATTCAATGGAAATAACTGGGCATTTATAGCCTGAAAACAAAATAGTAGGTTGATAAATAACACATCCCTATGCGTTCCAGCATATTACCACACCTTCATTTAAAGTCCCATATAGATGCTGTAAATGAACCAAATAGACATGTAAACAATCTCACTCTTTAACACCTTTCATTGTTTACCAGCTCAAACTCCATCTTTACAACAATCGGATTACTCTTACCCACACTCTCCAGGAATGCGGCCATTGAGATCTACAATTAAAATCGTATTCCTGCAGTAGGAAATGTGATTTAATGAACGTTCAGCTCGGCAACAACAGATGGTCGTCTTATTGGAGGCACAAAGATAGACTGTGTGTTTGAACGCCTTCAGATCAAATGCCAGTGGTTATCAATTAAGAGTGAAGGTGCGCTCCGACAACATGAAACGCTAGCGTACTGTAGGCCTCACTGCGGCATCTCACCTCTCTGGTAATGAGGGACCTCCTCAGTAAGGTAGCAAAACAGAAACACTATTCCCAAAGGTACAGAATGGGTAGCACAAAGATAGTTCACCCCAAATGTTTCTAAATGAAAGAAATCTCAAGATTTAATTCACCAAACTTCCCAAAAGGTTAAATATTCCTCACTAAGGTCAGTGGTGTAAAGTATTTAAGTAAAAATACTTTAAAGTACTACTTAAGGAGTTTTTTTGTCTACCTGTACTTTACTTTACTATTAATATTTTTGCCAACTTTTACTTTTACTTCACTAAATTTATGAAGAAAATATTGTACTTTTTGCTCAATACATTTGTACAATTACAAAAACATAATACTTTGCATTAAACTTGCTATTATACCTGTGTAGTCAAAATGTAACTACTCCTATAATTCCTATGTAGAATGACTTTCTACTGTTGATGTTCATCACAAGTTAATTTCATTACCTCCACCTATAAAAATGATCAATCAATATAACATAGATTCAATAACATTCTCTCCATGCTCCATTGCTCTAAATAGACAAAGATGAAAACTAAGGGAGAAAACAACAACAAACTGGTTAGAGATATATGAGACACAGTCCACATTACTGTACCACTGCTGTGCCAGGCTGGGCTAATGCTGGATGTCATAGACAGAAAGCAGATCTCTAATGATTAGCCAAAGCACACTGCTACAAACAAATGTGAAACGATGCCAAGTATGACTAGGATATGTAAGCTATATCTGTTTTACGGTATTTTTTTCTCCCATTAAAGAAAGAACCAATGTATAACATAGCATAACTAAATAAAGTAATAGTAGTAGTGGTAAGGCCCAAAACTAATGTAATTACTTCTTCGTGAAGCAGATATGTAAGTTATACGGTTTTAGGTCAGATAATGATGCGTATTTCCAGACTTTGTTAATGAGAGCTTGTTGTAGAGGTGATAGACAAACCTATGGATTGTTTTGGCAGAGAATATGCTTCTCTTCCTTTAACTTTTAAGCACCCCTCCATCTACAGAGACATCCCTTTTTAATTGAAATAAGTGAGTAAGAAAAAATACTATGTTTTTCTAATTTATTTAGTACTCTAAATGCATTCTTAATCATATAAAAATTAAGGAAATAAGAATAATTAAAAAATTGAAAATTGTAGCACTTTCGGGAATGGCTAGTTCCGCGCGTCATTCTGCTTCAAAGAAAAAAGATAAATGATGATGCCATTAAAAGTGAACTAATTAAGGAAGGCTTCTTTTAAGAACTCATTAACTGCAACCTCATTTACATAATGATGCATATTAATTAAGTTTTAATGAATCTGAATTTCTACCAAGCCGCTTTTCTTTGGCTGTGGAACAAATTGAACAAATTATTTAAAAGTGTTCTTGAATCTACTTTTCACACCAAAGGGGAGAGAATGCAATCATTTGTAGAAAATCATATTTTTTTCCTAGGCTGGCCCATCTGTTAATTATTTTTTAAATGTAATCATTTACCCTTTGTTTTCAAAACCTCAGAGATTCGTTCACATCCCAACCAAATCAGGAGGTATGGGACCAGTGGTAAATATTGCAGAACATATAAAAGCCTGAAATGCATGATTAAAACAATTCTGACGAGGCAGTCAGCCGGGCATGTGTTGGAGTCAGACATGGGAGAGAGTTTATGTAATACTGTACAGCAGCATCACATGGGCATATACAGCATCTTATTCACTGACAGCATTCACACATCTATATGGTGACTAGAGGCCATCTTGCTCAGTTGTTTGGTTTTTCTATTTCCAGCTGGCAGAAGAAAAACAGTGTCATGGCCACATCAGTTCATTTCTCACAGAACTGAACATGAGCATGATTTCTTTCCTGAGTGATTACACTAGCAATTATAATTTAAAGACACGTAAGAAACATAAATATATGTTAAGATATGTATGCATAAATCACGTCTTGATAATATATTCCACTCTAATATACAGTACCAGTCAAACGTTTTGACACACCTACTCATTTTAGTGTTTTTCTTTATTTTTTATATTTTCTACACTGTAGAATAATAGGGAAGACATCAAAACTATGAAATAACACATATGGAATCATGTAGTAACCAAAAAGTGTTAAGCAAATCAAAATATATTGTATATTTGAGATTCTTAGTAGCCACCCTTTGCCTTGATGACAGCTTTGCACACTCTTGGCATTCTGTCAACCAGCTTCATGAGGTAGTCATTTCAATTAACAGGTGTGCCTTCTTAAAAGTTAATTTGTGGATTTTCAGTTGTGTTGTTAAAAGGTAGGGTTGGTATACAGAAGAGAGCCCTATTTGGTAAAATACCAAGTCCGTATTATGGCAAGAACAGCTCAAATAAGCAAAGAGAAACGACAGTCCATCATTAATTTAAGACATGAAGGTCAGTCAATCAGGAAAAATTCAAGAACTTTGAGTTTCTTCAAGTGCAGTCGTAAAAACCATCAAGCGCTATGATGACACTGGCTCTCATGAGGACCGCCACAGGAAAGGAATACCCAGAGTTACCTCTGCTGCAGAGGATAAGTTCATTAGAGTTACCAGCCTCAGAAATTGCATCCCAAATAAATGCTTCACACAGTTCAAGTAACAGACACATCTCAACATCCACTGTTCAGAGGAGACTGCGTGAATCAGTCCTTCATGGTCAAATTTCTGCAAAGAAACCACTACTAAAGGACACCAATAAGAAGAAGAGACTTGCTTGGGCCAAGAAACACGAGCAATGGACATTAGACCGGTGGAAAGTCCAAATTTGAGATTTTTGGTTCCACAATCCCCCGACCTCAACCCAATTGAAATGGTTTGGGATGAGTTGGACTGCAGAGTGAAGGAAAAGCGCAGCATATGTGGGAACTCCTTCAAGACTGATGGAAAAGCATTCCAGGTGAAGCTGGTTGAGAGAATGTCAAGAGTGTGCAAAGCTGTCATCAAGGCAAAAGGTTACTACATTTTTGCTTACTACATGATTCCATATGTGTTATTTAATAGTTTTGATGTCTTCACTATTATTCTACAATGTAGAAAATAGTAAAAATAAAGGAAAAACCCTTGAGAGTGGGTGTGCCCAAACCTTTGAGTGGTACTCTATGAGTAAATCATATAGATTTGTATCAGTATAGTGATGAGTAGACAACAACTTATTCTGCAGTGGCAAAGGCTTGTAGTGGTCTGGCAAAAAGGATTGGAAATGAAATGACTTCCCACACAGTCGATTTTAACACCTCTGAAATGTCCAATGCTATGCTGATGTCAAACCACAACATTAAAAACTAAAAACGTGCTCAAGCTGAAATGTGCACAGATAAAGGGAACCTAAATGGTTCCCTCATTTAGGATTACATCTTCCACTTAGATAGTAGAAATAAAGTGTAAACAAATGTATTTGTTATGTCTGTGTAGCTGCCATCTTGTTTCAGGTGCTCTTGTAATATACAGTATATTCAGGCACAGAAACAACATGATCGACAAGCCCATTCCTGTCTGCACACACACACACACACATACATACACACACTCGCTCACTCACACCTGTTATGCAGGTCAAATTGGGAATAGCCCAAGCTCAGGGGAACACCAAAGCACGGAGAGGGACGTTCTAGTCCTTCATGGAGAAAAAGAGTCTGAAGTCACCAGAGAATGCTTAACGCAGGGACCGTCTCGAGCCAAACGGCACATGACCGCGTCACTGCCAAGTCTCCCGGTGGGCCGATTGGTTGAGGAAGTCTCAGAGGTTAACCTGCCACACGCCCAAAGGCCCCTCTGGTGTATGGTGTGGCCTCAGTGCACTCTGTTTGTGTGTGTGTGTGCCTCTTTATGTGTGTGTGTGTGTATGTGAGCACGCATGCATGTGTTCTCCCCACTCTGTTCCTCCCCAGTGTGTTTGGGCCTTTAAAGCGTCACCCCTACGAGGTGGCTGGGTGGTTGCGGGGGTCCTTCTGACAGTGAGCTCCTACCTCAGGGGAGGTCAAGAGTCAGCGATTCAGATGAGACAAGCTGGCGATGCAGTGTAACTGAAAATGGAAAGCAGATGTTAGTTAATTAGGGAAATGTGACTGACAAGACTTGAGCGGCGAGATACACAAGCTACCCGGCACCGAGCAGCTGCTGTTACCGACTTCATTGTCAGTCTCGTACACAAGTCACACTATCCCTATGGAGAGAGGCAGAGACGCGAGCACAGACAATTATCAAAATAGAATTAAGCTTGATTGAATCGCACAGATTTTCTCTTCAATTTTACTCATACCCACCCTTCATCCTCCGGATTTTGCCTTCCTTCCTTCCCTTTCCTCGCTCTCTCTCTTCTTCCGCTTCTTCTCTTGTCCTCCTCCCGTTTTAGTGTTTTTAAAACGCCATTTTAGCATCAGCGTGAAACTGATGAAGACGAAAAAGACTACAAAAACAATGCATACTGAATGTAAAAAGATTGTCTCAGTTCCTGAGAATCAGACATTTTCTGAGAACGTTCTTTCTGATAAATGTGCATTTTTAGCTCTGAGAGACGAGTATTGTGTAAATACTACCATCTCAGCTATTGATGAGGAGCATAGTTGCATCACTGATGAATGGAAAGCTTCATCTGTATTTTATTGTACCTCCAGGCTTTTATGAAATGTAGTAAGACGCCTAGGTCTCTTGTGTGTTGTGATTTCTCACACCTTAGCCTAGTTGAGTACATAATATAGTATCTACCTCAATTATATCTAAACACACACAAATGTTGAATACTGCAGTGTACTTTACCTGCAGTGTACTTTACCCGCAGTGCACTTTACCTGTCTTGTTAGAAGCACATGGTCACTCACCATCACAGTAGAATAAACCACATTTGTGTTGAGTACTGTCTGTACAAGATTAAGTCTAAAGGTGCTTCAAGGGTGGTTTCAAGTGTCGTTTATAGGGATTTTCTTTTAGAGGGAGAGTATACTATTCACTTGTGTTATTGATGAAAGCATGCATCCTCTGCCTTGCTCAACAACCAATTAAATAGGGAAGAACGTGCCTGAAGAAAACGAAAGAGTTTGAGTTTGCATTGCATTGCATTTATTTAAGCAGGCCTTGGAGGTGAACTTGATGAGTTCAGCTGAACTGGATAAGGTCTTGTGATCAAGCATGTGTTTCCATATGTATCCCAGTGGTTAACTGTGGCTGTTGGACCTAGGCCTTCAGTGGGGGAAAACATCTTCCAAAACGTTGTAGTACATGGTTGTACCAAACTCAAAAATCTAGAAAAATAAAAGAAACATAGCATCACTTAGACCTAACGCGCCTGACTGAATCAAACAGGCCTGAGCCGTGCTTCGGGCTGCCACTCACACAGAGACAACACCCGCACTACCAGCAACAACAACCACACTATTTACACAACCTATTACCATTTGGCAACACTCACACCATCACCAAAAGCGACAACAGTGACACATCAGATGACGCGAGTTTGACAGGCTCGTGTTGCTGAAAGGACAGCGACCGTAATACCTGCGCACACAATGTAGGAGAGCACACTTTTTGTAAAACACAAAGACAGGAGTCACACACAGAAAGATGTTAACGAATAAGTAGCCCATTCACTCTGACATAATAAGCCAGTAGGTCCTAATCATAAGAATACAAAAGCACAACCATTAGGCTAAGCATTTCCAAATCAAAATGTACAACTACTTCTTCCCATTACAAACATCTTAATCACGTTCAGCACACAAAGTAACGGGTGATCTAAAGTGTAAATGCAACAATCTTTCACATAACACATTATTTTCAGCGATAACTAGTTAACAACAAAAACAGTTCCACTTATTGTTGAAAGTTCATCTTGAAAAGGGTGAGGCTATCAAGTAAGTTCTAGCTAGACCGTGGAAAAACTACTGCGCAGTAACTTGTCGAACTTCGAGAAGGTGGAAGTTTCCATATCTTTTTGTAAAAATGGTTGATTTCACTGTCACTCTAACATTCTGCCCTAATACAGTTGAATGGCAGATTACTTCTATCCAGCTTCTGATAGCCTAGCCAATGGTGAGCTAGCTAGATAGATTTTTCACCCAAGAAAAATACTGATTGGATTTTCTTTTTTTTTTATCAGAATTTTTTTAAATATAATCAGAATATCATTGAAATATTATAAAAAATGTGTAATATAATCTGAATATCATTGAAATATTATTTAAAAGATTAAATAGAAATCAAAATGAAATGTATACTTACAAATTACAACAATGAAGGCCTTCGTTTTGGCAGTGGTTCCCCACTGCCCAAATCAACAAAAGGTTCCCAGTTTTAGCTAATGTGATTGACTGGGTGATTTTGATGAACCTTTGATAAGTGTACCTTCATTGAAATGACTGCTGTAACTGTTGTTGGTGGTGGTCCTTGTGAAAGTTCAGTTGCCTTGATGTTGTACGCATGGTAGCACATAGAGGACCAATTTCTCTCAACATAATTGGATGATTTTGTGTAATTCCAAATAGCTCCCTAAAATATCCACCATTGATCTCTCACTCTCTCTCTCTCTCTCTCTCTCTCTCTCTCTCTCTCTCTCTCTCTCTCTCTCTCTCTCTCTCACAAACTCAAACACAAACACACACAGCCGTTTGTTGTACTATCCTTGTGGGGACCAAACCATTGATTCACAATCAAAATACGATTTCCCTAACCCCTAACCCTAAACCTTAACCCTTACCCCAAATCCCTAACTCTAACTCCTAACCCTAACTCTAAACCTAATTTAACCCTATCCCTTAACCTAACCCCTAACCCTAAACCTTAACCCCAACTTTAACCCTTAGCCCAAATCCCTGACTCTAACTCCTAACCCTAACTCTAAACCTAATTTAACCCTATCCCTTAACCTAACCCCTAAGCCAAAAATAGCCTTTTTCCTTGTGGGGACTGATGAAATGTTCTGACTTACTTGTGAGGACTTTTGGTCCCCACAAGGACAGTAAAACCAAACACACACACACACACACACACACACACACACACACACACACACACACACACACACACACACACACACACACACACACACACACACACACACACACACACACACACACACACACACACACACACACACATTGATGAATGGGTAGACATTAGCACCATTCAAACAACAGATGTTAATTCACTTCACATGTGAATTATCAGATCATTTGTGTCAGGAAGCAGAATATGAATGACTGAGATTATCTCATATTTGGGCCCTCCCTTGGCAGACCTATGGTCTTCTGGGCCTGCAGGTAGGATGCTGGGGGCTTGGTGGGATGGGAGAGTGGTGTGTGTGTGTGTGTGATATGTTGGGGAGGGGGGAGTTACCATTGGAATGTTCCATTATGTCTGTGTGTCTGAAAACATCTCATTACTACCCAGACTTCCCTTTGGACTATAGGCTATAGAGAATGGGGAATGATGGGCCTGATGTGCTGATGAGAAAAACATTATTTACCCTGGTAGACACAATGATATCCATGAAACATAAGCCATTTGCAGTGATTAATATCTATAGTATGTGCTTGGACATGATTTTTCAGTTTTCTATTCAATATTGGTTTCACAGTATTTATTTGATAAACATAAATTGTTCTGTCGTCATGTTCATCCCTTTATCGATTGAAGATACTCCAAAGTAACTTTATACAGGTACTAGTTAATGACTCCCACTCTTGTTTACTTTTGTAAGTGTTTTTAGCCTGTGTTGCTCAGGATTAATAATGTCATTACAGCCTTACAGAATTAGACTCTGGTATTCTCCTCTCTCTCTCTGGAGTTATTTTTATTCTCGGTATGAAGTAAACCAAAGAAAAAGCAGAACAACCCTGCCCCGCTCCTCTCCTTCTTCTCCCTGCCTCCACCTCCACCACCATAACCGCTTGTCCCTGAGGTGTACAACTAAGGTAGCAAAACAAAGGGAAATATTTCAAAAAACGCTGCACATTGTGAATAACTCTCAATATAAAACATCTCGGACTCCAAAGGTAGAATGTTGCGATACGTTGCCGTCGGTAACCACGGATGGAGGCTGTCGGTATGGTAACCACCAAGGTACAATAATTGGGTCAGGTGAAAAACAAGGGTAAAAAGTTTAACTTCTTGGATATCTTTCCATTTCTCTTTCTCTTTTCCCCCTTTCTCCCCACACATTGCAGTCAACAACCACTCCCACTGTAAACAGCTCACACTTGCTCTGCATATGCTGTGAAATGCTAAGCTATCCCTAGACGTTACCATTACGTTGACTTGAAGACTTTCCAGACACTAAGAGGTCACAGGCTATTCCTTCTAGTTGCCCTTTGGGGCTTTAGGCCTAAATGCAGCATCAGGCATGTGCTTGGTCTGATTACCCCGATGGCCTGTATCTCTTTCCGGCCACAGACTGGAGTGCCTCTGTGAATCAGCCAGACCACACTGAGGCCTGGGCCAAGCGGCTAGGCCACACAGAGCAGCTGACCGACACCGTGCCGTGGCCGGACAGACAGCGAGCCAGCCGTCATATCCTTAACAGGGCTATTATCCCTGATCTGATGTCCTCTCCTCTGCTTAGCTGGGAAGTGTCAGGCCAACGCTAGCCTCTCGGCTGACATCAGTGACATCTCCATCGCCGGGCCAGCGTGGGGCCGTCACATCCACAGCTCTCCAGCCAGGCGTGCCACGTCTGTCCATAGTGTAGCCTAGAGCTGTGTCCCAAATAGCTCCCTATTCCCTTTATAGTGCAAAAGCAGTGCACCGTTAAGGGAAAAGGGTGCCATTTGGGACGTAATCTATCTCTGGACTGTCTGTGGAGTTGAGAAAGTCTGTCATATCCATGGCTGAGCTGAGCTGGGAGGTGAGTCTGTCATGATCCAGAGCTGTCTGGTCCATGGGTGGGCTGGGGTAGATGGACAGGGATAGGGGATAGCCACGGACATCACCATCGTTAGGCTGCCATCTGAGGCGCCATGTCCGTCCAAGGCCTGACCACCTCCGGTCTGTATGGGTCCATCCCCTCAGACAGGCTGGCGCTGGCCCACCTCTAATGGGACTAATTGGTCTGGAGATCAGCTCTGAGGTCCGGTATCACCTCTGACAGAAGCCCTCTCCATCCAACGCCTACGTCCCTCGTCTCCCTCGCCTCCTCTGAGTGTCCACAGCTCCTAGCTAACTGCAGAATATGCTCGAAAAACACTAGCACTTAATTAACGATGGCAACAATGATCTGAGATGCTCAGTTAGAGCCGGACACTAATAGTGTCATCTTCGGTGTCATCTCGCTGTGTGGAGTGGAGGGGAGGGGGAGTGTGACCAATGCCAGAGCAAGGTTGGGCTGGGTGTGTGAGTCTGTGTGTACATGTGTGTCTGTATGTGCGTGTGCGTGTGTGTGTGAGGGCCATTCACGGTTTTTAAGGGCTGCAGTGATGTTATCTCTCTTGACCAGTGGAATGATGTTGACCTTAATTGCTCTAATGCTGTTTTCAGCCATACTGTGTCTATGGCTCTCTGGCTCCCTGGCCTGGATACCATTGACCCGTCACACAGATTGTGCCTTCTCAAATCAAAGACATTCTTTATTAGTGATGGGAATGGGAGAGGGGGGAAATAATAATGAATATCACTAGAGAAATCCTTTCATTAAGTAATCAAAATAGACTGTGCAACTCACGTAGTGTCCAGCGAGCACCAAGTAGCCAAAAGGAATATTCCACTAGGAATCTCAGCATTAATACTAGGAACAGAGAACGAAAATCAGTTTCTCTCTATCTGCGTCTCCTAAGTACGTCATTAGTACATTGACAATAAAATATGATTTATTACATAAACTGTGTAATTGTGCTGTTTTAACAGGTTGGCAGTGCTGATGTTTAGTTAGCGAGGTAGTTAGCAGAGAGAGAGAGAGAGAGAGAGAGAGAGAGAGAGAGAGAGAGAGAGAGAGAGAGAGAGAGAGAGCTAACACCACGGATGGCTCTGCTCTGGTCCGACACAGCCTGCCATGCTGTTAACCAGGGTATAAATATGCAGACAGTCCTAATACAACTGAAATGAACCGCTGGATCCCACATCATACACTCATAAAGCTGTTAGATATGATGGTGATGGTAGGTCTGATTATAGTGGGTGAGGTGTATTGGATGATATGGATATGTAGGAGCATTATGAGTGGAATATGTATGGTGTATGGAGTTGTCTGTTTGTCCTTGTTTTCCTGTATGTTTGTTTGTCTATCTCTATTCATAAGTACTGCCATCTAAATGTCCATCCATGTTTGTGACAGACATACTTTCAGATAATTCTGGCCAAGACCCTGACATTACCGTCCATTGAGTGTGGTTGGGATAGCTCTATTTTTTTGTATTTTCTTTTCACAAAATACGTTTCTAATGGTTTTACTGTTGACATGAAACAGCAAGTCGTCTATTATTCTACTAATGCTGATGGCAGTCTAACTATAATCAGTCAACAAACAAACAGACCATCGAACAAAAAGACAAATATCAGCCACATCTTTCCTCGATTGTCAGAAGGACGTATCCATCTTTCATAAGAATGTCTTTTTGTGTCTCAGCCTCTCTTTTTCCTTCCCCCTCTTTTCTTCAAGGCAATCTTTCTCTCTCTTATAAATCTGTACAAATTGATTTCCTCTTTACAAGAGAAGATAAAGACCATGGCAACAGAAATACCTGTAAGTGAAGGATAATTACGTTTCGAGACACCCCCCGCTGAGTCCATTCTCCAAGGCCCAACAACATGCATTTAAAACCTCAATAGCGCTCGACAGCGTCACACCAATGAGGCCCCAGATTTGATTAAAATTATAGTTCTTTTGCTCTTACTTCACCTATTAAGATAAGCATCTTGTTCAGGCCATTTTATATACATATAAAGAGGCCTGGTACAATTTAACATTTCCCCCCAGCTGCTTTGCATAAAAGGAAACTCTGCGGGTCCACTCCACTGTTACCTGTAAAGCATCTCAGAACGGCATGGGTAATGTCTTTATACCTTTGCGTTTTGTTCTGTCATTTTCGCGCTCTCTATTTAACAAAGATAGGAAGAGGGGAAGAGTCAATTCATTGTTTGCCTTTTGGTATGTTGTTGCATATCATCTTTAGTTCTTTTTTTTTCATATGAATTCATAGCCTCCTTGCAATATATACATCAACCTCGGTGACGGGGAAAATATGCAAAATTATTCAAAAATACCACTTGAAATAACAACGATTTCATTTTGCAGA
Organism: Brachymystax lenok tsinlingensis; assembly: GCA_030435695.1. Taxonomy (NCBI): domain Eukaryota; kingdom Metazoa; phylum Chordata; class Actinopteri; order Salmoniformes; family Salmonidae; genus Brachymystax; species Brachymystax lenok. Next base: position 7,488,956 of record CM059808.1, read on the forward strand.
AATGAACCAATACCCTGTAAAATGTGTTTGATTGAAAGGCTTTGGGCTTCTAGCCCCTGGCTAAACCCTTCCTATTCCTGATAGCTATTTGGATGGACAACATATTTACTTAGAGTTTCCACCCACTAATAGAATGCAGCTGTATTTTGTTTTGTTTGTATTTTCCACAGGCAAGTTAAGTAGCATTTGTTATTGGACTGTTGATGAAATAGAACACTCTGAAGACATTGTTCGGGTGTTGACATTAGCACTCATCCAAATCCACACTAACGAAGATCTGAAATAAATATTAAAACTCAAAATCATAGGTGTGTACCGTATGACTTCTTCATTATCAATACGTGTAAGTCTTCAAAACTTTAAAACTATTTCATTCTGCTCTGATAGAGCTGCCATCCAGGGTGGATAAAAGCCCTGATCACCTGGATGGCAAACAGAAAGGATAGTTTGTGAAGTAAAAAGTATGAAGAAGAAGAAGAATTAGTGTTTTTGTCTCGCTCCCCTCTCCCAGCTCCGAGATGTTACTCTAACAGGGCGAGAACACCATCAGATCCACTAACGTATGCTAGTGCAGGAAACCCAGGGGACCCACCATCTTTAACAAAGCCCATCTCTGCTTTAAATATCCCTAAGTACATTCCCCCATCCCTGTGAGCTTCTCTTTTGTATTGAAAGATCTTTGGTGGAGAGTGTGTTGTTTTCCCCTCCTTTTTCCAGCAGGCAGGCAGACAGGCGGTGGGTTTAAGATGGGAGGTAATGTGAGTGGCACTGTGTCTAATGATGCACACATTCAGTGTCATGGAGGCTGGCTCTCCCATGAGTCCTGGTTTGAGTGACTCGTCTGATGTTTTGGTCTTTTAATAGGACATCAAAACTGGAGTGGCACAGAGAACGCCAGAGAGGAACACTGAGAGGAACATGGACGTAGAAGGTAGAAGCTAACTCTGCCTCTCATAAAGAGATCACAGAAACTCCCCTCAGTGTATTGATCACTGTCTCAACAGGGAGAGATCACAAAAGGAGAATGGAGATATGGGTACAGTACAGAGTTATAATTACAAACCTAGATCTGAAACATTACGAGGATAACATTGGTACACTTGACCCAACAATAATAAAGTACAAATGCAATCAAACCAACTTACATTGACATTTTGGTCATTTAGCAGACGCTCTTAAAACCAGAGCAATTAGGGTTAAGTGCCTTGCTCAAGGTCATGTTGACAGTTTTTTCACCTAGTCAGCTCGGGGATTTGAACCATCAACCTTTGAGTTATAGGCCAAACCTCGTAACCGCTAGGCTACCTTTCGCGTTAGTGTGAATGTCAAAAGGTTGTTTAGTTCGTAATACATTTATTTTAAAGTTGTGTTAAAAAGATATGGAGGTCTTGAGCCTAAAGATATCAGGAAGTAAATAATGACTCATCAATGTTTAATTATTTTATTTTAAATTAAAACTATTAATTTAAGGCTTAATTGCAGTTAAATTAGTTATGACCTTGCATTACTAAATCAACAAAACCTTTACAGACAAAGCTAGTAAGACATATCAACACCTGAAAAGACTGCATGAAAGGACTTTGTTTGAAAATCAACTTTTTCAATTATGAGTACTGTTGTGTTGTTACTTCAACTGTTATATTATATATTTTTTGTGAGAATAATTCATAATCTCTCAATTTAGTAATAAAAAAAAAACTAATTTCAGCCATTCTTGTTAGCATTCGTATTGTATTACACTGTGACTTATTTGTACCCTTTGCATTGGGGTATAGCACTATGATAATGCCACTGTAATAGGGCACTGCCTCTCTTTCCCTAACGCTGTATGTATACGGTGTGTGAACGACCCTAACTAGGTCAAACTATCTGAAGAACAAAACACAACAAACTTTCGGTTGTAAAAGCCATCACAAAGATAGAGAGGAAAGGAAAGAAAAAAACACTTGTCACAAACTTGACACTTTTCTCCTATTTCCCGTAGAAAAGAGAAAAAAAAGATAGAACTCCAAAGGAAAGCTGTGTATCATTGTTCTGAAGTTCCCCTCCTTTGCTTTGCCTATCATAGCATTGAAATCAACACTTACCTTGTCAATGACATCTGGCAAATTGCCACACATTAAGAGGAAGTGGGGCTTGCCTTTCAAGAAGGGGGATCTGACTGTGTAATGCCTTAGTTGTCCCTGGGGCAGGAGCATGGCGGTGAACTGTCTTCCCTCTGTTCAGGTTCTGCTCAGAACAACTACTGGTTGAAAGGTTGTGATTTTCAGCCACGGAGAAAGAATGACAAAAGGCATATGGTCTTAGGAGACCTTATTAATAGGTGGTAAAATGATCAAATCAGAAAAGGAATTGTATTAATCATGCAATATTCTGATAGAAAACATGTCAATGATAACAAGTTAGTGATACAAATGTCTATGTTGAAATAATTATTTTTTAAAACTACACAGTTGAAGTCGGAAGTTTACATACACTTAGGTTGGAGTCATTAAAACTAGTTTTTCAACCACTCCACAAATTTCTTGTTAACAAACTATAGTTTTGGCAAGTCGGTTAGGACATCTACTTTGTGCATGACACAAGTCCCTTTTCCAACAATTGTTTACAGACAGATTATTTCACTTATCATTCACTGTATCACAATTCTAGTGGGTCAGAAGTTTACATACACTAAGTTGACTGTGCCTTTAAACAGCTTGGAAAATTCCAGAAAATTATGTCATGGCTTTAGAAGCTTCTGATAGGCTAATTGACATAATTTGAGTCAATTGGAGGTGTACCTGTGGATGTATTTCAAGGCCAACCTTCAAACTCAGTGCCTCTTTGCTTGACATCATGGGAAAATCAAAAGAAATCAGCCAAGACCTCAGCAAAAGAATTGTAGACCTCCACAAGTCTGGTTCTTCCTTGGCTGACAGTTCATCCTTCACGCAAGTATAAACACCATGGGACCACGCAGCCGTCATACCGCTCAGGAAGGAGACGCGTTGTCTCCTAGAGATGAACATACTTTGGTACGAAAAGTGCAAATCAATCCCAGAACAACAGCAAAGGACCTTGTGAAGATGCTGGAGGAAACAGGTACAAAAGTATCTATATCCACAGTAAAACAAGTCACATATCGACATAACCTGAAAGGCCGCTCAGCAAGGAAGAAGCCACTGCTCCTGGGGTCAAAGATTGTACTTTTTGGAGAAATGTCCTCTGTTCTGATGAAACAAAAATATAACTGTTTGGCCATAATGACCATTGTTATGTTTGTAGGAAAAAGGGGGAGGCTTGCAAGCCGAAGAACACCATCCCAGCCGTGAAGCACGGGGGTGGCAGCATCGTGTTGTGGGGGTGCTTTGCTGCAGGAGGGACTGGTGCACTTCACAAAATAGATGGCATCATGAGGCAGGAACATTATGTGGACATATTGAAGCAACATTTCAAGACATCAGTCAGGAAGTTAAAGGACAACAAAGTCAAGGTATTGGAGTGGCCATCACAAAACCTCAATCCCATAGAAAATGTTTGGGCAGAACTGATAAAGCATGTGGAGAGCAAGGAGGCCTACAAACCTGACTCAGTTACACCAGTTCTGTCAGGAGGAATGGGCCAAAATTCACCCAACTTATTGTGAGAAGCTTGTGGAAGGCTACCTGAAACGTTTGGCCCAAGTTAAACAATTTAAAGGCAATGCTACCAAATACTAATTGAGTGTATGTAAACTTCTGACCCACTGGGAATGTGATGAAAGAAATAAAAGATGAAATCAATCATTCTCTCTGCTATTATTATGACATTTCACCTTCTTAAAATATAGTGGGACAGATAAGGGACAGATTAACATTTACTGAGAGGGCAGGGTGGTCCAAAATACGGGAGGGTTGTCAAACTTTTTTTCTTGCTTTGGGGAGGGTTGTGTGTTTTTTGGGGGGGTCACAGGGGAGGGTAGTGCGTTTTTTTTACCTGGTTTACATTCTCTCTTCTGCTCATATTTTCCCTATAAGCAATGACTTGACTTACTTTTGATATTACCCTAATAAAGTTTAGAAACATTTGTGAAGGTTTGGTGTGGCTATTATTAATCTTAAGTTGCTGCAGGCCTATGATATGAAGGCAGTGCACCCCCGGCTCTCCAACTAACTCCGACAGTTGGACTTGAGGTGAAGAAGTTTCAGGCCTACCAGAGTTACTCCTATAATCCAATAATATAATGCTTATCTTTATACAAAATATTCAGATAGAAAATTAACGAATTACCCTCCTTCTGCACATCTATATCTGTATAGCAGACGGAGTAGCCTTCTGAAATAAAGAAATGAATGTTGGTGTCGTAGCATGCCGCCTGTTAACAATCCTGTGTGTAGCTGGTGTAGAGGAGTCAGGCACAGGACAGCAGATATGAGTAACAAACTCCAATATGCACAAAATACAAATCACATAATTAGAGCCCACATTAACGAACCGTACAAACATACAAACAATCACTCACAAAAACCATAGGGGAACAGAGGGTTTAAATAATGAACAAGTAATTGTGGGATTGAAACCAGGTGTGTAAGACAAAGACAAATCAAATGGAAAATGAAAAATGGATCGGTGATGGCTAGAAGACCGGTGACGTCGACCGCCGAACGCTGCCCGAACAAGGAGAGGGACCGTCGTGACAGTCCCCCCCCTTGACGCGCGGCTCCAGCAGCTGACCGAGACCCCGAGACGTTGCCGTGTGAGGGAGGAAGATCAGTCAGGAAGCCGTTGTGGAACGGGTAGGGGTTGTAACTTCCCTCTGTGCAGGTGCCTAGGAAACCTTGCACTGGGCGCACACCGAGCAGGAGGAAACATAAACCCTCACGTCCTTGGACAAGGTGGACCACCAGTACCCACTAAGACAGCGCACTGTCCGACCGATGCCAGGAGGACCAGAGGAGGGTGACGTGTGGGCCCAATAGATCAACCGGTCGCGGACAGCAGATGGAACGTACAGACGCCCGGCTGGACACTGAGGGGGAGTGGCCTCTGTACGTAACGCCCGCTTGTTGTTCGCGTCCAGCTCCCACACTACCGGTGCCACCAGGCAAGAGGCCGGGAGTATGGGAGTGTGATCCATGGACCGCTCCTCTGTGTCATACATCCGGGACAGTGCGTCTGCCTTAGCGTTCTGGGAACCTGGTCGGTCGGACAGGGTGAAAACAAAACGGGTAAAAAAACATTGCCCACCTTGCCTGGCGAGGGTTCAGTCTCCTCGCCACCCGGATGTACTCCGGATTGCAGTGGTCAGTCCAGATGAGAAAAGGGTGTTTAGCCCCCTCAAGCCAATGTCTCCACGCCTTCAGAGCCTTTACGACAGCCAACAGCTCCCGGTCCCCCACATCATAGTTTCGCTCCGCCGGGCTGAGCTTCTTCGAAAAGAAGGCACAGGGGCAGAGCTTCGGTGGCGTACCCAAGCGCTGAGAGAGCACAACTCCTATCCCAGCCTCGGATGCGTCCACCTCCACTATAAGCGCCAAAGAGGGATCCGGATGAGCCAGCACGGGAGCTGAGGTAAACACAGCCGACCACTGCAGTCGCACCGGTCCCCCCTTCAACAGTGAGGTAATTGGAGCCGCTACCTGACCAAATCCCCGGATAAACCTCCAGTAGTGGAGGTTTATCCGGGGCAAACCCTAGGAACCGCTGCACTTCCTTTACCGTGGTGTGAGTCGGTCAATTACGCACGGCTGAAATGCGGTCACTCTCCATCTCCACCCCTGACGTGGAAATGCGGTATCCTAGGAAGGAGACGGACTGTTGGAATAACAGACATTTCTCAGCCTTGACGTACAGGTCATGCTCCAACAGTCGACCAAGCACCCTGCGCACCAGGGACACATGCTCGGCGCGTGAGGTGGAGTATATCAGAATGCCGTTGGAAAACCTCGTCAACAAAGGCCTGGAAGACTGATGGAGCATTCATCAACCCGTACGGCATGACGAGGTACTCATAGTGCCCGGAGGTGGTACTAAATGTCGTCTTTCACTCATCCCCCTCCCGGATACGCACCAGGTTGTAAGCACTCCTGAGATCCAATTTTGTGAAGAAGCGCGTCCCGTACATTGACTCGATCTCACTGGCTATGAGAGGCAGCGGGTAGCTGTACCTCACAGTGATCTGATTGATACCCCGATAGTCAATACACGGGCGCAGACCTCCATCCTTCTTCTTCACAAAAAATAAACTTGAGGAGGCAGGTGAAGTGAAGGGCCGAATGTATCCCTGCCCCAGGGATTCGGAGACATATGTTTCCATAGCCGCCGTCTCCTCCTGGGGCAGAGGATACACGTGACTCCTGGGAAGTGATGCGTCTACCAGGAGATTTATCGCACAATCCCCCCATCGATGGGGTGGTAATTTAGTTGCCCTCTTCTTACAGAAGGCGAAAGCCAAATCGGCATATTCTGAGGGAATGCGTACGGTGGAGACCTGGTCTGGACTTTCCACTATAGTCGCACCGATGGAATCCCCTACACACCTCCCTGAGCACTTTCGAGACCACCCCTTGAGAGCCCTCTGTTGCCACGAAATAGTGGGGTTATGACAGGCCAACCAGGGTAGACCCAGCACCACGGAAAACGCAGGAGAATCAATAAGGAAGAGACTTATTCTCTCCCTGTGACCCTGCTCCTAGTGCAGCGGTAAGAACCCCTGGCATCCGGCGGCCGTCCCATCATACTCCCTCGGGAGTGCGAGCCAAATCCCGCTGGAACCGGGTGAAGGAGAGGTGTACAGTGGGACCTGCTGGAGTGGGGCTGGTGGAGGTGCTGGAGGACCTTTATCTCTCTCCATTCGGTCCATCGTCTGCAGCACGCAATCCATGGCGGTGCCCAGATGTTGTAACATGGTCGCATGCTGCTGGACGCATGCTGCTGGTCGCATGCTGCTCCTCTACCGCCACAGGGAGGGCGTCTGCTCCTGCTGACTCCATTAGTTGGGTGAGTGATTCTGTAATGCGTCTGTGTGTTGCTGGTGTAGAGGAGTCAGGCGCAGGACAGCAGATATAAGTAAATATAGCACATTTTACTCAATATTATAACAAAACGTCAAAATATCCAAGCCCACAAATACAGACCGCAATACAGTAAAATAATCACTCACAAACAAACATGGGGGAACAGAGGGTTAAATAATGAACAAGTAATTGTGGGATTGAAACCAGGTGTGTAAGACAAAGACAAAACAAATGGAAAATGGATCGCGATGGCTAGAAGACCGGTGACGTCGACCACAGAACGCCGCCCGAACAAGGAGAAGGACCGACTTCAGCAGAAGTTGTGACACCGCTGGCATATCTCTTTCTCTCTGGGGTTAGGCCTAAGCTTCTCTATATATATACACTACCGGACAAACGTTTTAGAACACCTACTCATTCAGGGGGTTTTCTTCACTTCGTTTTCTTCTACATTGTAGAAAATAGAGAAGACATCAAAACTATGAAATAACACATACGGAATCATGTATTATCCAAAAAATTTTAAACAAATCAAGATATATTTTATATTTGAGATTCTTCAAATAGCCACCCTTTACCTAGATGACAGCTTTGCAAACTCTTGGCATTCTCTCAAACAGCTTCATGAGGTAGTCACCAGGAGTGCATTTCAATAAACAGGTGTGCCTTCTTAAAAGTTCATTTGTGGAATTTCTTTCCTTCTTAATACATTTGAGCCAATCAGTTGTGTTGTGACAAGGTAGGGGGGTATACAGAAGATAGCCCTATTTGGTAAAAGACCAAATCCATATTATGGCAAGAACAGCTCCAATAAGCTAAGAGAAACGGCATTCTATCATTACTTTAATACATGAAGGTCAGTCAATACGGAACATTTCAAGAACTTTGAAAGTTTCTTCAAGTGCAGTCACAAAAAGCATCCAGCGCTATGATGAAACTAGCTCTCATGAGGACCACCACAGGAATGGAAGACCCAGAGTTACCTCTTCTGCAGAGGATAAGTTCATTAGAGTTACCAGTCTCAGAAATTGCAGCCCAAATAAATACTTCACAGAGTTCAAGTAACAGACACATCTCAATATTGACTGTTCAGAGGAGACTGTGAATCAGGCCTTCATGGTCGAATTGCTGCAAAGAAACCACTACTAAAAGACATCAATAAGAAGAAGAGACTTGCTTGGGCCAAGAAACACGAGCAATGGACATTAGACCGGTGGAAATTTGTCCTTTGGTCTTGAGTCCAAATTTGAGATTTTTGGTTCCAACCACCGTGTCTTTGTGAGATGTGGTGTGGGTGAGCGGATGATATCCGCATGTGTATTTCCCATCGTAAAGCATGAAGGAGGAGGTGTTATGGTGTGGGGGTGCTTTGCTGCTGACACCCTTAACCAGCATGGCCACCACAGCATTCTGCAGCGATACGCAATCCCATCTGGTTTGCGCTTAGTGGGACTATCATTTGTTTGTCAACAGGACAATGACCCAACACACCTCCAGGCTGTGTAAGGGCTATTTGACCAAGAAGGAGAGTGATGGAGTGCTGCATCAGATGACCTGGCCTCCACAATCCCCCGAACTCAACCCAATTGAGATTGTTTGGGATGAGTTGGTCCACAGACTTAAGGAAAAGCCTCCAACAAGTGTTCAGCATTTGTGGCAACTCCTTCACGACTGTTGGAAAAGCATTCCAGGTGAAGCTGGTTGAGAGAATGCCAAGAGTGTGCAAAGCTGTCATCAAGGCAAATGGTGGCTATTTGAATAATCTCAAATATAAACAACATATTTTGATTTGTTTAACACTTATTGGTTACTACATGATTCCATAGGTGTTGTTTCATAGTTTTGATGTCTACACTATTATTTTTAATGTAGAAAATTGTAAAAAAATCAAGAAAAACCCTTGAATGAGTAGGTCTTTGACCGGTAGTGTATTTATGAAAACATTAATATCATACAGTGGACGCCTTAGCCTATAGGCCTTTGCATGCAATACCCTGATACATTTAGTGCTCAAATCAACTGAACCTTAAGGTGGACAATTATTGTTTTAGGAAAGTTGCCCCCCCCCAAAATTGGCTATAAAGTTTTGCATATGCTACATATCGAAACACAAGAAAGTGTTTTTGTAACTTATTCTAGGCTGTTTTTAAGGACACGTAAATGTGGCTCATTGGCCAACATCCCTCGTTTATTGATGGCGCTGGCTGCGCCAGGTTGGATCTGAACGCCTATGGATGTCCGTAAAATTTCTCAAATGTCCGGTACATTAAAGTCTTCCCTCTCATGTTGTCCGGCGCCAAAGTTTCCTAAAGGAGACTCTGAAATGGCATACTGTTTTAGAATATTCCCATGAACATCTCTCGCCAATTGGATGGAAACCTACCTTAAAGACGTTGGCAATTGAGCTAGTCCAGTGTCATTTTGATTATGCCTGCAGATCATGGTTCACCAGCAGCCCCAAACATCTAAAGAATAAGCTACCAGCCAAACAAGCTTGTAAGAATTGTACTTAAACTCCACCCTCATACTCATCTGGAGGTTGATCCTTTTTTTCCTCCATCTCTGTAATATGTCTGTATCTCTGTATTGTATACGTAGTCATGTAAAACATAGGGACCAAAATGGAAATAAGTCAATTTAAAAATGATTTGTGGTATATACAGTATGCATTTTTTTTACTGACAAATAAAATCTATCAATCAATCCAAACTGTGTAGCGGCCAATTGATGTAATGACATGTGTAGCGGCCAAAATTGTAATGACATCCAGAGGTTGTCGATACTGGATATACCTACAAGGTAGGGAGGGATGTATTTTCTGTTTGCTGAGATTGACATAGTCTATTTATTGTGGTTTTGAAAATGCAAACCATGATAATGAAGTGCCTGAAGTCAGTATGCTTTGTCTATTGGTTGTGTGGTGCATTGGCACAGAAACCTGTTGGTCGAAAATGTATTGCATATATTTTCTATAATTATAAATATGGCATCAAAATGTTGCAAATCTGATTTCCCTCTAGCTGATCATTGTCTGCAGCATGCTCTGATTGTAGTGTAATGAGACAGGCAGGGAGATTGAGCTCGTCTGTGGTGGTCGGCGAACCCTTAACCTTCTGGCTCGTAGCCCTGCGTGGCATCAACTGTGCCACAAAAGCATGCTGAACTGGCAAAGTCGATATCCACGTTTATAAACACAGGGTGGCTACAGTTATTGTTATTTGTGGTGGTAAACATCATTTTGAGTTAATTCAATGAGGGGGAGGGTGCAATTTATTTTATAGTACAAAGGGAGGGTTATGTAAAAATATTTTTACATTGGAGAGGGGGGTGTATTTATTTTTTATGACACCTTGAGTTGGACCAGCTCTGTTCCTAACCTGTTTCTACTCCAGTAAACGTCTCAGGAGTTGTCCAACATATATAGGCTTTAAAACTGAACATATATATGCTTTTTAACACTTCCTTATACGCTGATAACCATGGGGATGTTACCATTGATCTAGTTTCTCTAAATCATGAAAAACATTCACTTAGAATACATACAACTACAAATACCAAGTTCAAATTCCTTGTATTGCCATTTGTAGGTACAAATACATCCCTACAAGGACAAATCTGCTTAAAATGTTGTGATTGTCTATGACCTGTTTGCTCCCCAAGGATTTTATAATGGGATCAAGCCAAGGAAGTAAAATGTTGTGATTCCTTTGATATCTATAACTGTAATAACATGATATAGTTTTGCACCTCGGCAGAGCCACAGAGAGGACAAGGTTAAGCATATCCTCTGACAGTGTAAAATATGCAGTGTAAAATAAATGTGATATTTAGTCCATGTTGGGCAGCAGTTGTGACAGCTACTTAGTGGAGGTGGGCCCGACGTGCCTCTTAACCGGCGCTGACAATTTAACATGTTAGGGATTGATTCTGAAGGGTTTTCCTTGAGTTGAACCATTGTAGGAAAACACAACAATGTTTTAAGCAAAATAGTTATATAAGCACAGGCTGTCATGTGCTTATATACTGTACCATAGGTACATATTGGTGTATGGTTAATCTAATTCAACACGAACACACATGCAGAAGACAGCACAATACCAACTGTGATTTTTGCTTTTATATATTTTTTAAATGTCTTGCAGACAAAGAAATGCAGGTTGAAAAACTGTATCACTCTCAATGTTGATATTTAAATTTTTGGGTAGATTGTAATTTTTTGTCAATGTCAACAAATGATTTAATAATTTCCACAGTCTATCAGAAAGTGCTGCATGTCCTTAACAAACACCATTCTCATCATTCTCCAAAGATCTCCAAAGACTGAATGTGGCGGTGTCACGAGCACATGCTTCTACTACTCTGCATTTCATTTTCTGTATCTTATTTTTAAATGGTCTTTCTGTAGCTTCCCCCTGCTCCCCTACACCCCTAACCACATCCCCTGCTTCCTAAGCAGCAGGCACCAAGGATGGAGAGTGGTTAGACTGTGTCCATGGCTGCGTCCCAAATGGTACCCAATCCTTATATAGTGCACTAACTCTGACCAGAGCCCTATAGGCCCAATGGGCCCTGGTCAAAAGTAGTGCACTAAATAAGGAATATGGTAACATTTGGGATGCAACCCATGTGTGCAGTCAGAGAGAAATGCCCTTTTGTCTATGCTGCTCCTAGTCACAGAAGGTCACACAGGCTTACCCTGGGAATAAAGCCCTGGCCATTGTTATAATTTGCATTGATGCATAGAGAGGGAGATAGAGAGGGGGCTGCATGCAGCCGGGTAGAAGGTTATGCAGAGCAAAGGCGTCTTTGCATGGCAATGTGTGCAACGGACAGACGCCGTATTTCTTCCACCCCCCCTCCTGCCCGGTCTCCCCTCCGCCCCTCAATCCACCATCCCCCTTAGGCAATGAGGGCCTCTTCAAGGTCAGTGTCAAGGACAGTGTGGCCAATTAGTATGCAGATCAGGGCATGATGTAGTTTAAGAGTATTGCTCTGATGCAATCACATTAGTTAGGCCAGTAAAGAATTCCCTTCCTGACCTCAATCATAGAGGCTACAGGAGGAGGTGATGGGATAACAGAGGAGCGAGGAGGGAGCAAGGAGCTGAGTAGTAGCCCGGGACACCGGGACACTGTTTTACAAATCCTCTATAGCTAGCTCGTACCGTCCACCACTATCCCCACCACTAGAGCTGGCAAGGCTCACATCAATACACACGCATGCATGCACGCACACACAGAACTACGCAAAAAATAAAAGGTGGCCTTCAATTAATATTTTAGATGGAAAAAAACTCCCTGCGATTCCTTCTGTTCTATTTGTCACACATCACTCAGTCTGCCACCTTTAATGGTCCCAAATAGTCTTGATCAGTTGAGAGCAAATATTGATGTTTTCCGTTTCTCAGCGAGTGGTAGCAGGAGGAATATAATGGGAATCCTCTCTGCTGTGTTGGAAACAATATACAGAATATTCATTATGTGACTCTCTCCAGCGTTGTCACCTCCCTTTTTGACAGAATGGGTTTACAAATGTATTATGCAAGAGATATAGAATGGCATTGTTGGGGATATTGCTAGCTTGGAAAATTATCAAAATACATCATCTGTATTTTTGGATATCATTTCTACCTCTATTCCTACAATAAATGCATTTATGATAAACGTAAAATACCAGTATTCACAAGTTTAAAGTACTGTATTTTAGTGAAACTAAAACATTGATGTTTCCATTTCAGTCTTGCTCTGTTGTCCAAATATTGCCTGATCTGGCCTGTTTTGTTTCTGTTTCTGCTAGTTGGTTGGACACATGCGTAGAGCGTGGTCAGAACATCCTCCAGGCACTCTGCTGTGGCCTCAGAGGGTACAATGCAATTTACTCCCCCCTTTTTTTGTTAAATCTATGTCCGGGTTTTAAATTTCCTCCAATTCTCCCTCTATCTTTCTCCCCTTGTCGGAATTAATGAGATGGGGTTTGATCAGGGCAGCCAAGTGTTCCGAGAGAAATCTCACAACCGCCTTGTGTCCTGTAATAGAATTTGCATCTAATGCATACATAAATCAAACATCTTTCTGGACATTTTCATATGCATAATGTCATTTCATCCTCTTTCTTTCCAAGAGAGGAGCTGTGTTAGAGGGGAAGGGGGTAGAGAGGTAGATGTAGGTGACAGTGCATAGGGATTGTAGTTGGTGAGAGTGAGGTGATTTTTTTTTTGTACTTTCTTTTAACGCTTTCAATTTACTTAGCTGACTGTGTAGCCGTGGTGAGAGACTGGGATTGGAGAGATCTTTGGGTTTTGGTTGTCAGATACTTTTATGGAAAGATTTACAAAAAAATGGTGTGTATATGTGTGTAGCGAGCGTGCATGTGTGTGCACAGTGTGTGTGTGTAGTAAGTGTGTGTGTGCAGGTGTGTGTGTGTGTAGTAAGTGTGTGTGTGTGCAGGTGTGTGTGTGTAGTAAGTGTATGTGTGTGTGTGTATCTGTCAGAGAGTGTGTGTATTTTAAGCATTTTGATGGGTATTTAGGAGAGTGGTGGAGGGTGGTTCATCACATCTACCTTATTCTTGTGGGCTTTGTTATGTAAATGAAGTGAAACTAGAAGATTCAAAGTGCTTTTTCTTCACAAGGAGATACAAGATTTAAAAAAAAGAAAGTGACAAGATGTCTTGATTGTCCTCAGTGTTTGCTACTCACTCGCTAACAAGGCTTGATATTGTAAAAATTCCATTTGCAACCGCCCCATTTGCATGTCTTAGAAGATACTTATTTGCACTATTAACTCTTTATTCCTTATTCCATGAATCAATCACATAGTTAAGATATGACATTTAAGTCTGGGACAATTATATAACCTTAACCATACAAACTCCACCGGATTGTGAGTAGATTAGTATTCACCGTGCAGTAAAATTTAGATTTTTTTTTAAGACAAGTATAATTGACAGTGATATGACTGCAGTCATTACCCCAACTAAGACGTGTTTTTAAACATATTTGCATCTTTATCTTGAGAATCCTCAGACCTTCACATTGCCCAGAGATTTATACCCCACCTCTCACTTGGTATTATATTTACTCCACTCATTAAAAAGGTTGTCCATATCTCATTCCTGGACGAATCCGTTTTTCCAACCAAAGTCATTAAATATCATGTTTTCACGTTGGAAAGTAAAATATAAATCATTTTTTATGCCCAACGAGTCCTTGGAAACACAGCAAATGTGTTTGCATAATGATGAAATAACCTCAAATGTAAAGATGGCTCTATACCAAAAATAATTATCTCCTGGCATGATGCCAAGAAGAGAAAGATAAACAAAAACAGATTTCCCATTAAAGAGCTCCACGTCCCATCTCCTCCACAATACCTCCCCATCAACCTTATGGTACTGGTCAAACACATTCACTCTCGCTATTCAATTTTGTTTGTCATCGTATTGTTTCCTTCTTTGCCATCAGATCCCCACCAATCTACTTAAACATAACAAAGGCCAGGACAATAATGAGGGATATGCTAGCTGTTGGTATAACCCTGTACTGTAGGACTATAGGAGTCACCAATCACTTTCTCCATGACAGGTTGTCAGCAGATAAAGCAGAGGATATCCTGATATCTGTGACGGCAGACGTTCCTGTGCTAAAACAATAGCGTTCACGCTAATCAAGCTGACAAAACAACAGATAGGCCTCAAAGATTATACATAGTCTGCATCCCAAATGGCACCCTATTTCCTATGAAGTGCATTACAGAGTACTATGGACTTATAGGTCTCTGATCAAAAGTAGTGTCCTATGTAAAGAATAGGATGCCATTTGAGATGTAGCCATAATGTCCAAAATGCTTTAGGATCCCCTCTGATTCCTTCCGCCCATCAACAGCCTCAAACTGCCTCAGTCTGACCCCAGCTGCCTCCCTCCACATTTTAATGTAATGTGATTACGAGTCCACTCTCATAAATAAAACACACAGCTAGCAGCGTGATTTCTGTATTTACATGACGATAATGTGTCGCTCCCTTTCCTTTGATATTAATTAAAGAGTAATGTGTTTTCATTTATTTTCTTCATTTGAGAAGCAGGCACGGAAATCATAAAATAGTCAACAGGAACTCATGAGCTCAGAAGATAAATTACTTCTTTCCTCTTCTTGGAAGCATGGCTTATAATGAAAGGAGGGAAAGGGATGTTGACATTTAACAAGGATGAAATAATATTGACATCATTATTCCTTTTTTTAATAGTTGTTTTCTTCTGGCAGATAAGAACTACTAGACCTCAAAATAATACAGATTTAGTGAAGTCCCACAAAAGTGATATTTGACACTGATTTGCTGTAACAGGATGGTTTAAATGCCATGTCGTTAAGCACATGCCTAAAGTGTGTAAAAATGGATTATTTGAGCTTGACATAGATATTGGGCACTATCCAGGCATTTACACATTGCCCAAATATTTTTTGGAAAGTGTCCCCAAAAACGATGCCCAAACTTAAGTGTTCAATATGCTCCATTAGATGGGATCACAATAAGGCGTACTGAGACGAGTGCCTTTTTCACATTTCTACTCAGTTGGGCAGCACCGCTCTGTAAGTTTAGCATCCACGCAGCTGGATGCATGGCTGCTAAACTAGTCCATTTGACTAGTTTACGTTTTACGGATTGGCTATTGGGTAACTTGTTTGCTGTTATTCAGTGCTCTCACACCCGCTCAAAATGTACCTCCAAATAACTACTCTACATGGGTGAACACAGTGTCAGTTTGGGGTTTTATACCCACCGATAAACACTCATATTATCCTATATCAGTCCATTCCCCATCACAAAATCACCAGACATTCAAAAATGATGGAATGGGAAATCTGTTTGTTTTGTGAACTTTGTGATCTCAGTTTGGGGCATTCTGCTCTGGTGACCTCTTCTGCTCTGGTGACCCAAAACCCCATTTTATCAATGAGTAAGCTTGTGAAAATACATCGTGTATAAAGAAGGAGAATCATTCAAAGCTGATTTTTTGAACGAGTGTCCCTCTATTGTACATTCACCTTGTCAAGTTTGTATGAACAATCTTCATAAAGAGGAATAGATTTGAAACTTTTTCCAATAGTTTCCCACAGATTTCAAAGATCGCTATCTCGGTAAACTACATTTGTGTACCTATACAGTATCATGTCAAGGATCTGTCCTTCTGTTCCTGTGGGAAAGCCATATGTGTCTTTGACAATGTATATAGCAAAGGGTGTCTTTGAGCGACCTAAATAAACAACAACAACTACGGCGCCTGAATGTGTCAATGGATGCACTGAGACGGAACCTAAGGCAGTAGGACCATCTGCAGAGGCAGGTGTTGGCCATCTGAGGCTACTCTGGATCTTTGACTGGACATGCCATCCTTTAGCAGACTCAGATGTTCTACAACATCTGTACTTCACAGGTTGATGGTCTGCGTTGACTTGAAGGAGGGCCTCTGTATTCGAACACGCTGGCTACAGCATGATGTGTGGCTGTTTAGCGACAGAGGAGGCATCTGTGTTGCTTAGTAGACCACAGCCTGGGTTGGTTTGTCTTCTATTGAGTCTTTTACAATTGATCTGGTCTTTGAGCAAATTGTTCCCTGAAATGCAAATTCAAAAAGCCAATTGAATACAAACAGAAAGTTAGTTCAGTCCAAGATTTGTTGTGAAGGAAACCAGATTAATATTCTCATCAGATAGTTCCCAAAGACCTTGGTCATTCTCATTTACTAACACAGTGAAAATAATAATAGAAAACTTCAATCATGACGTGGCCATAACCGGGATATGTGTTATTTCTCTCTCTCTCTCTCCTCCCTCACTTCTATGCGGTCTTTGTCTCTCCACCCAACATACCAGAGGTCCCCTCAATCTCCTCAAATAAATTAGTTTAGCATAAAAGCCTAATTTGATTAAACCCTGGTCACTCTGAATCAAGGCTGAGCTGCCCTTGTTCAGGGTCTCTATCTGGGTGAGTGGTGCCCTCTCTGCCCTCTCTGACTACACAGACACAACAGACATCGTGTGAGTCCCAAATGGCACACTATTGGCCATGCTCAAAAGTAGTGCAATAAATAATGAATAGGGTGTCATTTGGGAGGCAGGGAGTTTTTCCACTGATTAACCCTCCTAGATGTTTACTTTAATTCATGAAATTAACACACTGTCTTGATTTTTTGGACGTGGATGATGCTCGGTGGACTCTGTCTGTCCATGTCCATCTGCATTGGTCTTCTTTGGTCTTTATGGCCTAAACTCACCAAAGGCGAGTGTATGAGGCTTGTGTGTGATTTCTTTTAGGCGAGCGGGTTGTCCGGTTTGACGTTTCGCTCAATTAGAACTTGTCTCTATTTCTGTGTTTTGTCGCTGGCGCTGTAGTCACACAAAACAATACACATTTTGTTATTATTGTCTTTTTTTCAAGCTCATTTGAGTTGGAAGAGGTAGCTAAGGGTTGAGGCTTTGCCAATCATGCTAAATTAGACCCAATGATCCACTTATGGAAGCACAACATCGTTATCAGCGTCGATGACTGGACATATAGACTATACTACTAGCATATAGTCACTTCTTAGCCTGTCCCGTCTTTTCTATCTGCCTCGCTCTGCTTGCTCTGCACACCTGTTTCCGGTGAGTTTTTTGCTTTACTCTGACTTTTTCCTTCACTGCTCACATAGTTGACATTGGTCGTGTCCGAATACCAGTACTTGCGTTCTTAATAGTAAGCATTTTGGGTATGCGAAAATATAATGTTTTATACAAGTTTTTATTTTGATCACTCTTTTGCTGCTAAGAATTTTTCTGCACAGCATGAAATGCAAATGTGCCATGTATTCGAGGTTTTAAAAGAAACAAAAAATCTTTCCCTAACAAAAAATCCATTAATTATAATACATATATATTATATATAATATACATTTCCTGTGGCTGCAGGATTATTTTCCTGCTGTAGCAAACTGGCTCAAATTACGATCCTACATCTGTAGCATATGACATTTCAAAAATGAAGTTTGCTTTAAATGCCAGGATGTTATACTAATTTCGGATTTCTATCTAGTAGAATTCGCTTCACACTATTGAAGAAGAGAATCATCACCTACATGTGTTAGACACCAGTTCAGAGAAGGTGACACACTACCAAAATTTATGAATGGCGGGAATCAATGCAAATGTGCATTAGATGACATTCTCAGTATGGATGAGTCTAGTATTTATTTAATTTATTTGTTTATTTGGATCTCCATTAGCTTTTGCAGAACCAGCAGCTACTCTTCCTGGGGTCAACAAAAAAACACAAAACAAGTAATAATACACTAATACTGTCACGTCCAGGCCTGAGAAGACAGGCTGGCGTGTTTTGCTTTGTTTTGATGTAGGGTTTTTTCTGTTCTAGGTGTTGTGTTTCTATGTTGGGGTAATGGTTCCCAATTAGAGACAGCTGTGTGTCGTTGTCTCTAATTGGGAACCATATATATGTTTGGGGTTTTCAATAGTATTTCGTGGCTTATTGTTTGAGCATAGCTTGTTTTATGTTTAGTTGTGTTCAGCGTCACGATCTTCGTTACGTTTGTATTGTTGTTTTGTCCCAGTTACGTTGTTAAATAAAGATGTATACTGGATGCCTCGCTGCGCCTTGGTCTGTCCTTTCTGGAGATCGTGACAGAATAACCCACCACAAAAGGACCAAGCAGCGAGAGAACCGGGAGTACTGGAACTGGGAGGAGGAATTGCTTAAAGGGGGACCCTGGGATCAGCCTGGAGAATATCGCCGTCCAAGAGAGGAGCTGGAAGCAGCGATAGCGGAGCGGCGATATTACGAGGATTTGTACGGAGTATGGAACCCGGAGAGAGAAAAGTATGTTGGGATTCGCCTGGCTAGGAAGCCCGAAAGGCAGCCCCCAAAAACTTTTTTTGGGGGGCACACGGGGAGTTTGGCTGGTTCAGGATGGACTCCTGAGCCAACTCCTCGTGCTCTCTGGAGGGAGCGTCGGAGGGTGCGTCGTACTGAGCAGACACCGTGCTATGCTGTTGTGCGCACGGTATCTCCAGTGCGCATACATAGGCCGGTGCACGAAATTCCAGCGCCACTCATCTGTCGGGCTAGGGTGAGTGTGCAGCCTGGAGGAGTGGTGCAGGCTCTGCGCGCCAGGTCTCCAGTGCGCCTGTTGGGACTGAAATATCCTGCGCCGGCTCTGTGTGCTGTGTCTTCTGTTCACGCGCACAGCCCAGTGCACGACATTCCAGCTCCCCTCATCGGTGAAGCCAGGATGAGTGAACAACCTGGGAGAGAAGTGTCGGCTATACGCATCAGGTCTCCTGTGCTTGTTGTGGATCCAGTACATCCTGTCCCTGTTCCACGCTCCAGGATTCCTGTTCGTATTGTGGATCCAGCACGACCAGTCCCTGTTCCACGCTCCAGGATCCCTGTTCGTGAAGTGAGTCCAGCACGTCCTGTTCCGGCTCCGCGCACCAGGCCCCCTGTGCGCTTAGAGAGTCCAGCACGTCCTGTTCCGGCTCCGCGCACCAGGCCCCCTGTGCGCTTAGAGAGCCCAGCACAGCCCATTCCTGCTCCCCGCACCAGAGTCCCAGTGCGCATCATGAGCCCAGTACGGCTGGCTCCTGCTCCTCGCACCAGAGTCCCAGTGAGCATCGTGAGCCCAATACGGCCGGTTCCTGCTCCTCGCACCAGAGTCCCAGTGAGCATCGTGAGCCCAGTACGGCCGGTTCCTGCTCCTCGCACCAGAGTCCCAGTGCGCTTCGGGAGTCCAGTACGGCCGGTTCCTGCTCCCCACACCAGAGTTCCAGTGCTCGTCATGAGCCCATCACGGCCGGTTCCTGCTCCTCGCACCAGAGTTCCGGCTAATTGCCCAGGGCCTCCGGTGCGGGACATCAAGTCAGCGCGGCACCTGGGACAAAAAGACCCACTGAAGACCCCCCCCATGGACTTTTGGCGCGGTCGGAGTCCGCGCTTTGGGGGTACTGTCACGTCAGGCCTGAGAAGACAGGCTGGCGTGTTTTGTTTTGTTTTGGTGTATGGTTTTTTCTGTTCTAGGTGTTGTGTTTCTATGTTGAGGCAATGGTTCCCAATTAGAGGCAGCTGTGTGTCGTTGTCTCTAATTGGGAATCATATATATGTTTGGGGTTTTCAATAGTATTTCGTGGGTTATTGTTTGAGCATAGCTTGTTTTATGTTTAGTTGTGTTCAGCTTCACGATCTTCGTCACGTTCGTTTTGTTGTTTTGTCCCAGTTACGTTAAATAAAGATGTATACTGGATGCCTCGCTGCACCTTGGTCTGTCCTTTCCGGAGATCATGACAAATACACTAATAGACTAGGAAATTTACACAAAATACTATGATTTGCTCCTCAAAAAATGCAACAAAAAAAATATAGATTGCCAAATCAAATAAATTTTTATTTGTCAAATGCGACGAATTCAACAGGTGTAGCCCTTACTGTGAAATGCTTACTTACAAGCCCTTAACCAACAATGGAGTTACAAACAATGTGAAAAACACACAAAATAGCACAATTGGTTAGGAGCCTGTAAAACGACAGCCATCTCATCAAGGGCCATTATATTATAGTTTGTGTCTCTGGGTGTTTCTGGGTGTGTTTGCATGTGTGTCCCCTCACAGTCCCCGTCGTTCCATGAGTTGCTTTTAATAAATGTTTTAAATGTTATTTTGCTGTTTTGCTTGAGTAATGATCACATGGAAGGGAGTTCCATGCGATCATGGCTTTGTATACAACTGTGCATTGCAGTGAATTTGTTTTGGACTTGGGGACTGTGAAGAGACCCCTGGTGGAATGTCTTGTGGGGTATGTATGGCTGTCTGAGCTGAATGTTATTTGATTATGCAGACAATATGGAATTCTTGTTACAGTAATAGTTCTCATAACTAGAAGAGAAGCAGTTTATTTCTTCTCAACCCTCAACCAGGAAACACTGGCATGCATGTTGTTGATGTTAATTCTGTATGTGCAGCTAAGGGCAAGGCGTGCTGCTCTGGTTTGAGCCAGCTGCAGATTTGCTAGGTCTTTCTATGCTGCACTTTTTTATAACAGACATACCCCTCCCCATTTGAACCAAATACAATGCTTTTAGTTTTAGATGCATTTAATACCAGTTTATTGTTAATCACCCATTCTGATAGTGACTGTAACACCTTACTTAGAATTTCAGTGAGCTCACTGGCTTTGAGTACTGACATGTAGAGTGTGGAATCATCCACTTACATAGTTATTCTAGCTTTGTGTAAGACCAGTGGTAAATCATTTGTAAAAATATAGAAGATTAACGGCACAAGGCAACTGCCCTGAGGGACACCGCACTGTACATATCTGATGTTAGAGAAGCTTCCATTAAATAACACTCTGGGTTCTACTGGATAAATACCTCTCCAACCACGTGATGGCAGGTGATATAAAGCCATAGCAAGTTAGCTTTTTCAATAACAATTTATGATCAATAATATCAAAGGCTGCACTGAAATCTAAAGATACAGCTCCTACTATCTTCTTATTATCCATTTATTTTAGTTAACCAATCACCAATATAAGGAATTTTGAGTCTTAGTCAGTGGTGTACAAGTTGAGTGCCCTTCTCTATATGCATGCTGAAAGTCAGTAGTTAACTTGTTCTCTGAAAAATAGCTTGGTACTACTTATATTTAGTACAACTTTACTTCACTACATTCCTAAAGAAAATAATGTACTTTTTACTCTTTACATTTTCCCTGACACCCAAAGTACTAGTTACATTTTGAATGCTTATCAGGACAGGAACATTTTCTAATTCACACACTTATCAACAGAACATCTCTGGTCATCCCTAATGCCTCTGATTTGTCAGACTCACTAAGCACAAATGCTTAGTTTGTAAATTATCTCTGAGTGTACCCCTGGCTATCCATAAAAAAAGAAAAGAAAATCATGCCGTCTGGTTTGTTTAATATAAGGAATTTAAAATGATTTATACTTGTACATTTTTTTTTGATACTAAAGTACATTTTAAACCAAATACTTTTAGACATTCACTCAAGTGGTATTTTCTTGGGTGACTTTCAATTTTACTTGAATCATTTTCTATTAAGGTATTTTTACTTTTACTCAAGTATGACAATTGGGTACTTTTTCCACCACTGTTTGGTAATATAATTTATTTTTGTTAAGTTTAGTCACAACATTTTTCAATTTACAGTATGTCAACCAATCAGCTGAGCAGCCTGACTTGTTTGCCACCTTTGAACCATAACATGTTTCAATTCATCATCAGTATGTTGATATTTGTTGCTTACTGCATTCATTTTGACTAAACAAAACATTCTAAATATTATGTAGTATGATTGGTGCACAGTACTTAGTTTAAGTAAGTAGTATGCAAGATAGATTTTGGATGCTGTGTGTGCCGTAATGCAATCATTTCCTGCTTATCTGTTTGGTAATATTTTGGGGCTTATCTGCTCAATGATATGTAATGTGCTTCTCAAACAGGGGTTGCCAAATCAATGCAATTTGTTCTGCTATTGTAAAAACATTGGAAGGGATTTCCTTTTGCCTTTTCTTTTCAGATTTTACATATTTTTTTTGCAGTGGAAACAAATGCAGAATGTCCATTATCTTACATTTGATAGCTTTAATACTAAGCACACAAAGTAGGCTAAATCTTTTCCCACTCATCAACTTCCGTTCAGTTGGGCATCCACTATTTTATGTGGGTAGTTACAGAGATATTTTTCAAATGATACTGTTTCTCCAAAGCATTAGCTGGTGGCAAAGCAGCACATATCAGAATATGCAGGTAGATTTATCGAAGCAGACAGTCGTATAGCCACCCCCACCCCACCACCACCACAACCCCTCTCCCCGTCATGTAATGAAGGAAATATACAAGCTGAGTGGTCAGAGAGGCTCTGCTAGTTAATGACAGTGGATATCTCTCAGACGGGGCTTGAAATATTTGCTCAAGAGACTCGCCGAAGGTTTCAATCTCCTTCGAATCCATTTATATGTTTGCGGACTGATTTATGGCCTTATTTTAACTGTCTTCTACATGCAAATGCAGGGGGCTGCTAAGAAATATACATAATGTGATTCTCAGGGTCATTCCTCCAGCCTGTCAGGGGGGATTGGAGCCAGGGGGAAAGAGGGATGGAGGGAGCCAGAGTTAAAGGAGGGATGGAGGTATGGAGGAAACCAAGGAGAGAGGAGGGTGGAGGGAGCCAGGGGGATGGAGGGAACCAAGGGAGAGGAGGGCTCGAGGGATGGAGGGAGCCAGAGGTAAAGGAGGGATGGCGAAAACAAAAGAGAGGAGGGTGGAGGGAGCTAATGGGATGGAGGCAAGCAAGGGGAGAGGAGGGATGGAGGGGTGGAGGGACAGAGAGAGCGAGGGAATATCCCTTACCTGAAGGCTGGAGGTAGCCATACAGATAACACCATGGTCTAGTTCTCTGGCCATTCTTAAAGGGCTTCTTCTCAAGGGAAATATACTAGGGAAATATTCATTATCCCCATCAACATCCTCCCCATCACCATTATTGGATGTAGGCCTACAGTCTTTGGTGAAAACATTTATTTATTTATGCCAGTTGTAAGGCACTCTTCAACTGCAATATACATACAAAACATATGAATGTAACATCAAGCTGTTTCAACAAATTCATATAAAGTAGTTTGTGTATGATGAGTACGTGTAGCCACACATACTGTATATAAAATAAAATACTGGACAGCAATTTTAGAATTTGTCTTATGGTGTAGTTTATAGGTCTAAGTAATGTATAAAGCAATGATTGATCTAAGTAATAGCAACCTCCTTCAAATTAATTCTGGTCAGAAGATTTCCAAATATCTCAAATGAATCAGTATTATACAAGGTAAAGGTTAAACAACTCTAAAACCTGTGTCTGTTTTGATATTATAATAAGTCTTGCTTAGGGTTGCTCTTTGTAGCCCTGGCATACTGTACAGATGTAGGATTTTAATTTGTTTAAAAAGGCTTCTAAAGTTTGTAGTTTCCCCTTTAAAATGTCAGACTTGATTTGCCCTAAAGAAAAATGTATCAAACCCTACAAAAAAAGATTAATTAAAATCCACATAATAATTCACATTTCCTGTTGCTGTAGGTTTATTTTCCTGCTGTAGCAAACCGGCTCAAATTAAGATCCTGCATCTGTAGGTCTTAATACAGACAGGAGCTACCAACCGATTTTAAAATGGTTCCAGCCAATGCAATTATGAATGGTATACCCTGACGTGTGAGGGCCAAGTTTATTAAAGAGATCTGTCATTGTAGGTACACCCACTGTTTCCCAGTGTGGACTTGATAAAGTAGATTAATCAGTTAAGGTGGTGAAATTACAATAGGTGTGAGATTAGACTGCTTTTATATTTATTTTCATTATTTCACACACATATTATTTCACACATATATGGACAGTATAGAAAGCACCCCTCCCAAACACAATGCGTTGAGGTGGAGCAAAGGTACAGGACGGCAGGCAGGCTCAGGGACAGGCAGAGAGGTCAGACGGGCGGGTACAGGGTCAGGACAGGCAAAGGTCAAAACCGGGAGGACGAGGAAAGAGAGGCTGGGAAACTAAAGGAGCTGACAGGAAAAACGCTGGTAAGCTTAAACAAACAAGATGAACTGGCAACAAACAAACAGAGAACACAGGTATAAATACACAGGGGATAATTGGGAAGATGGGCAACACCTGGAGGGGGATGGAGACAAGCACAAGGACAGGTGAAAAAACAGATCAGGGGCGTGACATTAGGAACTTATTTGTTATTGTCACTGTAAAATATGTGCAATATCATACTGTAGTATAGCTCATTCAGATGAATAATAAGTACTGGTGGTGGAAAGGTGCCGAGTCCGGCTCCACAAGGGGGCTAAAGGGGGCTTATCCACTTCAGTTCAAAGTTAAGCCCCCTCAGTTTTAGTTTTATGTCCCTGTGATAGAGTCATAGGTTAGCGCAAAATAGTTGAGTGACAGGTTGGCGACAAAAAAATCGATATCTCCGCTGCGCTGTATCAGCACAATTGACAGGGTGCTACGTGATGTGTGTAGGGGGGCTATGGAAAGCCACTGGGCGGTTAGGTATGACCCCTTTGGGTTTTGGAACAGAGGAGCCAGCCCAGGTTAGCCTAGAATCCTACCCTAGCTGCAGGTTTTCTGTCCAAAAGGTTAATTTAATAGCAACTGTTTCATAGAAAGAGAGTGGCTGTAATACTCGCTTACTGCAGCTGCTGCATTTTGTTTCCCATGTCAAATGTTCTGTGTTGGGTCTAAAGCTAACGCAGACAATTCCTTCACCCAAGCTAGGTATTCTAACTTGAAGACTGCTATTTAGTTAATTTAGTAAATATTTTCTTAACTCTATTTTCTTAAAACTCGTAAGTAAGCGTTTCACGGTAAAGGTCTAAACCTGTTGTATTCGGCACATGTGACTAATAACATTTGATTTGATAGTACCAAAGGATTTGATGTCATTGGTGAAATGTCAACTGGTGGAAATGCCAACTGGTGGAAATGCCAACTGGTGGAGTCCCTGTGTGCCCTCGACCCAGAGAGCAAAGACTTTCTGTATGTGGAAAAAGTTGAAACCACTGCTGGATCTAAGCTTTGGTGGAAGCTGAGTTTAGTGTCGCTCGGTAGTTTTTGCAGACTGAAATCGTCCGCTCTGGCCCCAATGAGGACAAATGGACCCCACTTGATATCCTGCAACGATTCTCTGGGCCTCTCTCCGCTATGCCTACTGTGCTTACTAAACTGAAACATGGACTGACTTTTGGGGTGTCCAAAGCTACATGCGAGAACTCATTTTCCACTTTGACAAATGTGTTCAGTCAGCACAGAAGAAGCATGCTACACCCGGGGAAAGCTCAACTAATCAAGGAAGCTGCATCTCTTATGAAAAGGTACGATGGAAACAGTATAGCTGGTTTTTGTTTTTATCAAAATCTTGCTTTAGTGTTTAGGGCACTGTCCATGGTGCTGATAGAGCGCAGAGAGATTTCGTGCCATTGAACCTGTCACTTCTTGGTCAAAAGCATATTTTTTTGTACTTTATGTTTATTGTGGTGTAGCGTGATATAAGCAGAATTCAATATAATTTCAATGCCAGAACCCAAATGTCGCCCTTGGGTATAGCTACGTATTGGTATGGTTCATCATAGAAATATTTAGGCTACATTCTATTATGGTTTGGTAGCCTATTGGTTTTCGTTACTGTAAATGGAACTGTACATATTGGAAACATGTTGATGGTAGGCTGGCATTACCTAATTGATTACAAGGGTCAAATTTGATTCACAGAAGTGTATTGTGCCATATCACAACGTGTTGCTGAACTCATGAATGAGCTGTACGATTTTCCATGTTTGAAGAGGGCCTGTACAGGCCTATTTATTTGGCAAGACAGCTGTGCATGGCTGCATCTCACTGTAGTAGGCTGTAGTCTATGTTCAGGTCATTTGGATCTACATTCACCTTTTGTTTGCTGTGTTTGTTTACTGTTAATGTAATTAGCCTAAATATAGATTGTGTCATGCCTTTATCAATATTATATTACTAGAACTATTACTTGGTACCTCTGTTTTGTTCTGTTCACATTCGTTCCTCATTCGCAGTTGTGTCGGTATTCTAAGCTAAACTGCTATTCAGTATTTTTGTTTGCGTGCATGAATAACTAGGCTACTACTTTCAGCATTTAGTTTGCATTATTTTGGTAAGACAGCTGTGTTTACAGCTGAATTCACATAGGCTGTTTGTAATAGGAGAATTCTATCTATCTTGTAGCCTATATTCATTACCAAAATGGCCTAACTGTACAGCACTGTCCATCCATTGTGCTGATACAGCGCAGCAAAGATAGGCTACAGATTTCAAAAGCACTCAATGATCTCAGAGTGTCTGCATTTGAACTGTTTATTGTGGTATAGTGTGATTATTAGCACAATTCAACATAATTCCAATGCAAGAACCCCACAAAAATGTAGCCGATTTCAACTGCCCCCTTAGTCACTTTATCCTGGCACCAGGTCTGGAAGGTGCTCTGTAGTCCTACTGTAGTAGAATTGAGCTCTTACAGTAGTGTGCAGCACACTACTACCCACACTACAGTACTCTACTCCGCTGAACCTCCACTGGGTTTATGATTCGGAGAGATCCGAGGTCTATTCTCAGACCACTGGTTTGACCCAGAGACACAGTCAGCCCACTACGCCTCCATACTTAATTGGAGAATCATAAAGTAAATCTGTGTTTTTAGCCCTTTCCCTGTTCCTTTGAGAAATTAACTATTCCATTCGCTGCATAAATTTTCAGGTTTCACTGGTGCGACACTCAGAGGTGTTGAATTTTTTATGACAAAATCGGTCTAATAATTGTTGAACAGATGTAAGTGTTGGAGAGTGGGCTCCGTCAGACCTCATGAAGCAGAATTAGCATGTTAACCCTGGAAATGCCTTGGAATGGAGAAAACGAGAGAAAAATATTTGAAAAAAAATACGAATGGAGCAATGGGAGAAATGTAGTGAACATGTCAGGATTGGTGATTGAAATTTACTCCTGGTTGGGATTAATTAATAAGGAGTGTGTGTAATGCATGGACTGGGATGATCCAGAGGAGCACTGGGACTCTGTTCATTATTGGAATGGGATATATCTTCTCTGAGCCATACATGACCTCCCCTATGTGGTACAATAGATACTCATATATTTGTATATTAATATACTGTACATATCGCTCACTGTGCCCATAATATACAGTACTTGAGACACAGACAACTTGGTTGACCTACTGTACAGTATGGTAATGTGAAGTCCTGAGTCAAATGTTAAATCCTAAATATTGGATATTTTGACAGTCAAAACTCAATAGCATGGTTTGTGTCAATTCCACTTCAATTTAGTCAACTCGGGAGTAAACAGAAATTTCAATTCCAATTTTCCTCAATGAGTCTATGTGAGATTTTTATTTATTTATTTGAATTTACATACTGAAACTACTGAATTGAAATAGAATTGACTCTCCTGCCTTATAGATGGTTTATGGTAAGGGATGCTCACATGGTGATGTTGTTGATTTTGCCATACCACATTTTCATTTGACGAGAAAGAGGTTTGTGACAACTAGTCCATACATGTGACAAGCCCTCATCTCCCATTCATATATACAGAGCATTTGGAAAGTATTCAGACCCCTTGATTTTTTCTCATTTTGTTACGTTACAGCCTTATTCGAAAATTGATTAAAAATCATTTTCCCTCATCAATCTACACACAATACCCCGTAATGACAAAGTGACAACAGGTTTGTAGACATTTTTGCAAATGTATAAACAAATAAAACAGAAATACCTTATTTACATAAGTATTCAGATCCTGTACTATGAGACTTGAAATTGAGCTCAGGTGCATCACATTTCAATTTATCATCCTTGAGATGTTTCTACAACTTGATTTGAGTCCACTTGTGGTAAATTCAATTGATTGGACATGATTTGGAAAGGCAACCACCTGTCTATATAAAGTCCCACAGTTGACAGTGCATGTCAGAGCAAAAACCAAGCCATGAGGTCGAAGGAATTGTCCGTACAGCTCCGAGACAGGATTGTGTCGAGGCACAGATCTGGGGAAGGGTACCAAGACATTTGTACAGCGTCACGTCTGGAGGAAAGATGGCACCATTCCTACGGTGAAGCATGGTGGTGGCAGCATCATGCTGTGGGGATGTTTTTCAGTGGTACTGACTGGGAGACTAGTCAGGATCGAGGGAAATATGAACGGAGCAAAGTACAGAGAGATCCTTGATGAAAACCTGCTCCAGAGCGCTCAGGACCTCAGACGGGGGCTAAGGTTCACCTTCCAACAGGTTAACGACACTAAGCACACAGCCAAGACAACGCAGGAGTGGCTTCGGGACAAGTCGCTGAATGTCCTTGAGTGGGCCAGCCAGAGCCCAGACTGGAACATGATCAAACATCTCTGGAGAGACCTGAAAGTAGCTGTGCTGCGATGCTCCCCATCCAATCTGACAGAGCTTGAGAGGATCTGCAGAGAAGAATGGGAGAAACTCCCCAAATACAGGTGTGCTAAGCTTGTAGCGTCATACCCAATAAGACTCAAGGCTATAATCGCTGCCAAAGGTGCTTCAACAAAGTACTGAGTAAAGGGTCTGGATACGTATGTAAATGTAATATTTCAGTTTAGTATTTTTAATACATTTGCAAAAATGTCTAAAGACCTGTTTTTGCTTTGTTATTATGGGGTATTGTGTGTAGATTGATGAGGGGGAAAAAAAAACAATTTAATACATTTTAGAATAAGGCTGTAACATAACAAAATGTATAAAAAGTCAAGGGGTCTGAATACTTGCACTGTGCATACTGTAGGGTACTGAAATGTCTATCTAATGTCTATCATAATTAAGTCCTTTTTAAATCAGCAGTTGTCACAAAGTGTTTTACAGATGCACAGCCTAAAATCCCAAAGAGCAAGCAATGCAGAGGCAGAAGCACAGTGGCTAGGAAAAAGTCCTCTTCTGGTTCTACCAGTGTATGCTAAAAATATAAATCCAAGTAACACCGGAGTGGCCTTTGGCAGCCTTGTAAGCACCATGTCAACAAAAGACAGGACATTTTCGCTATTAATATTAACTAATTGATCACTTAGGTAATGAGATCAAGGTTCATCTCAAGCTCAGGGCATCTTCACTAATGTTGTTGCTCCCAAAATTCATCCTTTCCCCTTATAATATAGTGCACTACTTTTAAGCAGGACCCATAGGGGTCTGGTCAAAAGTAATGCACTATATAGGAAATAGGGTACCATTTGGGACACAACCTATGAGGGAATCATGAAGCATTGAGACTGAAACGTGTTATTCTATTTCGTGTTTTTCACAACATCCACGAGGCCGGGTCTCAGTCAGTCAGATTCTGATTTAAATAAACAAGTGTCTGTGTCTCTAGCCAGGCTGAAAATGGATGGTGTGTACACATTTTAGACTCAATACCGCTCTCCAGTGAGTAACTGGCACCCCCCTCCCCTTTCCAGACATGGTGAATAATTTAACACTGACCCACGCTTGAGTGGATGGGCCTGAAGTTTGACCTCAAGATTTATTTTAACCACAAGCTCAAAGTAAACGAGCTGGAGCACTCTACACGGCTTGGAAACGTTGTGTGTCCCTCATGTTTATGCAATGTTCAACATAACCCTCCTCCCTCTCCCCTCTCTCTCTCTCTCTCTCTCTCTCTCCCTCTCCCCTTTCATCTATCCCCTCACTTCACCCGTCGCCTTCCCCAGCATCCCAGATCTAAACTAGTTTAGTTCCCACCCTGGCATTGCATGTTGTTGTTGAGTTCTGGCGCCTTCTTCACATCTCAAAGCTTCTTCCTTCATATCTGTAAAGTTCTCCTGATCTTAAATGGTGAGTAGGGTTGCAAAATTACGGTAACTTTCCACAAATTCCCAGGTTTTCCAGAAATTCTAGTTTCCGGCAATTATTCTCTCATGATTCCGTGAAACTTCCAACCAGGATTTTTGAAGAAACTGGACATTTTGGGAAGTGACTGGAAATTTCTCAACCCTAGTGGTGAGTTAAAGACCAAAATAATGAACCTCCTGCCATTATAGGTAGTGTCACGATAGGTAGGGCCAGGACTTTTGCCTGACTACGTGACCTGACCAGGAAAAACTCTGGGCCCTAGTTATACACTAATAGTTTTCTTGGTCAGATCACACATTCAGCAGAAACCCCTGTCCCTAATGATGTGTAATGTCAGGGTCAAAGGTCATGGACAAGATGAAAGTTCAGAGCTCCAGCCAGCTATTAGAAATTGGGACCTGTGGGCACATAGTTGGCCATCAATCGTGCCTGTGGCCCTGTGTGTGAAGGATCACACAACCATTTGTTTCTGTCCTGTAAAAGCCTCCTTCTGTCACTTGATGAAGCTCTTTAATAAAGCTCCATTAATACTTCGCAAGGCAGTATGATATAAATTCAATAGCTGTTAATTACATATGCCCCTGAATAATTCAGAGTCCCAAAATAAATTCATAATAAATAATCACATCCACCGCCCACCGAAGTTGCATTGCATATGATACAGCGAAGAGATGGGCACCCCTGATTCAAATGGTGCCGTCTTTTTGTGTTTGCGCCTCCCACGGAATACACAATCAATCGTGATGAGGCTAATCATTCCACTCTCTCACTGTATTAGACGCATCGGGCCATCAAGACAGCCGAGCCACTAACCAATTTGCCATTCCAATATTATGCGACTACGTTGTGACATCATATCAATATTTAAAATCTTTTTTATGCATGTATTCCGGCTTGTCCGACTTCATTAAGGCCATTCCTCATCCCTCAGGCTGGGACAGATTCCCTCTGGAATACTGGGATAGGATGAAGGTCTGGAAGAGATGCCACTGCACAGGCTCAGAATATCGGCTCGGCAATACTGCATGCTATTATCCGTGTCCATTACAGACAGAAGCATGGGAGTGCACACATACAATACCTATAGAAAGTCAAAGCTCCCTTGAACTTCGCATTTTGCTGCCTTAAAATTAAATCTAAAAAAGGATTTCATTAAATGTTTTCCTACATTTCTACACAACCTACTCCACATTTTCAAAATGAAAGCAAGTTATCAAAAATGTTCCCCCCAAAATGAAAAACACTGAAATATCTTAATTGTATAAGTCTCCACCCCCTGAGATATGAATTGGTGGAAGCACCTTTGGCAGCCATTACAGCTGTGAATTGTTTTCATTAAAATTCTACCAATTTGCACAACTCTTAAGGCAACATGCAGTGCCTTCAGAAAGTATTCATGACCCTAGACTTACATTTTAAAAAATCTCACCCATCTACTGTACACACAATACCCCATAATGACAAAGTGAAAACATGTTTTTAGAAATGTTTGCAAATGTATTGAAAATGAAAATACATAAATATCTAAGCTGCATAAGTATTCACACACCTGAGTCAATAATTTGTAGATGCACCTTTGGCAACGATTACAGCTGTGAGTCTTTCTGGGTAAGTCTCTAGGAGCTTTCCACACCTGGATTGTGCAACATTTTCCCATTATTTAAAACAATCTTCATTCTCTGTCATATTGGTAGTTGATCATTGCTAGACAACCATTTTCATGTCTTGCCAGAGATATTCAAGCCAATTTAAGTCAAAACTGTAACTCAGTCACTCAGGAACATTCACTGTCTTCTTGGTAAACAACTCCACTGTGGATTTTGCCTTGTGTTTCAGGTTATTGTCCTGCTGAAATGTGAATTCGTCTCCCAGTGTCTGGTGGAAAGCAGACTGAAACAGGTTTTCCTCTAGGGTTTTGCCTGTGCTCAGCTCCATTCTGTTTATTTTTTATCCTGAAAAACTCCCCAGTCGTTGACGATTGCAAGCATACCCATAACATGATGCAGCCATCACTATGCTTGAAAATCTGAAGAGTGGTACTCAGTAACGTGTTGTATTGAATTTGCCCCAAACATAACACTTGTATCTAGGATAAAAAGTTATTTGATTTGCACATTTTTGCAGTTTTACTTTAGTGCGTTGTTGCAAACATGATGCATGTTTTGGAATATTTGTATTCTGTAAGCTTCCTTATTTTCCTTCTGTAAATTGGGTTAGTATTGTGGAGTAACTGCAATGTTGTTGATCCATTTTCAGTTATCTCCTGTCACAGTCATTAAACTTTGTAACTATTTTAAAGTCACCATTGGCTTCATAGTGAAATCCTTGAGCGGTTTCCTTCCTCTCTGGCAACTTATTTAGGAAGGACACCTGTATCTTTGTAGTAACTGGGTGTATTGATGCACACATATGAATAACATCGTTATTCAATGTCTGCTTTTTATTTATTTTAACCAATCTACCAATAGGTGCCCTTCTTTGCGAGGCATTGGAAAACCTCAGTGGTCTTTGTATTTGAATCTTTGTTTGTAATTCATTGCTTGACTGAGGGACCTTAATAATTGTACAGTGCATTCAGAAAGTATTCAGATCCCTAGACTTGTTCCACATTTAGTTACGTTACAGCCTTATTCTAAAATGGATACAATAGAAACATTTCCTCATCAATCTACACACAATACCACGTAATGACAAAGCATTTTTGCAAATGTGAAAAACAAACAAAACAGAAATACCTTATTTACATAAATATCCAGACCCTTTGCTATGAGACTCTAAATTTAGCTCAGGTGCATCCTGTTTCCATTGATCATCCTTAAGATGTTTCTACAACTTTAGACTTCCAGACTCACATTAAGCATATCCAATCCAAAATTAAATATAGAATCGGCGTCCTATTTCGCAACAAAGCCTCCTTTGCTCATGCTGCCAAACATACCCTCGTAAAACTGACTATCCTACCGATCCTTGACTTTGGCGATGTCATTTACAAAATAGCCTCCAACACTCTACTCAGCAAACTGGATGTAGTCTATCACAGTGCCATCCGTTTTGTCACCAAAGCCCCATATACCACCCACCACTGTGACCTGTTTGCCGTGCGTCCTCCGAAACATGACCATATCAAGCTGCACTGCTTCTTGACACAATGCTCGCTTATCCCGGATGCCAGCCGCACCAATGTGCCAGAGGACACACCGTACACCTGTTGACCGTGTCAGCATTGTGCCAGGCCCGCCACAGGAGTTGCTAGTGCGCGGGGCCAATTGTGCACAACCTCATGTGTCTCCCGGTTGCAACCGGTTGCGACACAGCCTGGGATTGCACCAGGATCTGTAGTGATGCAGCTAGCACTTCAATGCCATGCCTTAGACCGCTGCGCCACTCGGGAGGCCCCAAGATTGAACTCTTTGGCCTGAATACCAATCGTCATGTCTGGAGGAAACCTGGCACCATCCCTATGGTGAAGCAAGGTGGTGGCAGCATCATGCTGTGGGGATGTTTTTCAGCGGCAGGGACTGGGAGACTAGTCGAGGTTCACCTTCCAACAGGACAATGACCCTAATCACACAGCCAAAACAATGCAGGAGTGGCTTCGGGACAGGTCTGGTAGAAAGAATGGTAGAAAGTCCTCAAGTACATTTGTGCCAAGCTTGCAGCGTCATACCCAAGAAGTCTCGAGGCTGTAATTGCTGCCAAAGGTGCTTCAAGAAAGTACTGAGTAAAGGGTCTGAATACTTATGCAAATGTCATATTTCAGTTTTATTTTTTTATACATTTGTTACAACAAAAAAAAAAATGTTTTGCTTTTTCATCATGTGGTATTTCATGTAGAATGATGAGGGGAATTTTTTTATCCATTTTAGAATAAGGCCTCCGCTACTCCAGCACCATTTAAACTCAAACATTTAAAGATCATAAAATCAACAAGGCTTTACTGTATATGCTTAGTTTAATACACTGAACGCAAACTTAAATATACCAAAAACTATTTATTATAATTTCTGCCTCTGTGTGTGTGTGCATGCGTGTGTGAGCGCGTAAGTAAAAAAAAAAACAAGTTGACTCACCCTAATGCTATCCTCCTCTCTTTCCTGTTTGTAAAAGTCTATGGCTCTGTCATACAGTATGCTTTCAGCTTTTGTTGTTATAGGTTACCTAGCTAAAGTGCTTGCTAGCCTAACTTCCTCGCATGGGCAACAATGAACCAGCTAAGTTAGCTAGCTAGTTAATGTGAGCCTACTAGGCTACATTTAAGCTACATATTGAAATGCAATCATCTCAGGCCAGATGCATAATATATGAATTTACTGTATGCTTAGAGCAGAATCCATGTCATAATCATTGGCCTGTACAGAGAATTAAGTATTAACCACAATTCCAAATCCCCATCTCCATCCATGGCTTAGGAAAGGGATGTTTTAGCAAGCTAGCTACTGCAGGACATCAACACAGGCAGACCAGAAAAAGACACGTTTTTCTGACAATGGAAGATGTTTTGCTTAGGATGTGATTTGATTGGTGTGAAGCCATATCGAAACTGGCCTTCCTTGGGGGCGTTTTGCTTCACCAGGACAACCCACAGTTGAGCCCAGCTCAATGTTGATTTGCTCATTTTTTTATTTTTTTTTAACAAGATGGGCCAAATGTTTGCTGGCGTCAATCAATAAAATGCTACTGCGGCAACATGTCATACTATTTTGTTCTAGATAGCATCTGATACATGGGATACACATACTGAGACAGAAAGGCACCCTTTCCCTCGCTTGGATGATTTCTCAGGTGAGATTCAGCCGCTTGAGAATAGACAGAAAATTATGAAAACACAGAGAGGCTAAATAAACATTATTTTATAGTTGAAATGTTTTTATTGGTCAAATGTGTTGGGAAGCCTGGCTTCCCTTGGCATCCATGAATACACGCCACTGGACATTTCAACTTGTCATGTTTTATTAATTTGTAAAATAAAATTGAAAAACATAATTCCAATTTGACGTTATGGGGTATGTTGTGTAGGACAGTGGCACAAAATCGAATCAATTTTAAAATCAGGCTGTAACACGAAAAAAAAAAGTGTCGAAATTGCTCAGCCTCAGTAAATTTGGTTGGGGATCATTTATGGACAGCGATATTGAAACCTTGCCTCTGATTATTTTAAGCAGATTTAATGATTATTTTAAGCAGATATAAGTCACTGAGACGTCTACAACACATAACACCTCTAGGAAAGCTATCCCAGGGTTAGGTTTTCAGAAGACTGAGGCGGGTTTTCCTCTAACCTTTTACCTGGGCTATCCTCCTATCATATTTTTTTTGATCATAACAAACTCCCCAGTCCCTGCCGGGCACCTAAAATCCAGTCAGTTGGTCCCATACACATCCTCATACCCATCCTCTTCTCTGCTGGATGTCTCTACAACACTGTTCTGCATTTAAACGCTTCTTTACCCCCCAGGATCTCTCTCTCCTCTCCAAATTAATCTGGCTATAAAACGGGTTTCTGTAATTTCATTAATTTTTCTGTTTAATTCCTCCATGTTCGTTCCCCATGCCCCCCCTCTTTCCCTCCAGGGAGGGGAGCAGTAGAGACAATGGGTGGCTGAGTGTCGCCCCTCGCCTGGGGGCAGGACTCGAATCCATTAGGAAACCCAAAAGGTACCACCGTGAAACAAAAAGCCTCTGGTCTACCGTTGATTGGCAAACAAAGTAGGCCTTCGCAGGCACTTAGGAATTCAATTGCATTTTACCCATCACCTACATTATCCTGGTGGACTAACGGCTTCGTATTAAACCCACCACAGCCTATTCAGGTGCTAATTGAGATGAAGCCCGGGTTTGTCAAGGCAATTATAAGCAATAGCTTAAAATGGCTAGTGATGGTCTTTGAGGAAAGAAAAACTGTAGGGGGGTATTTCACTTTTAAAAAGGCATGACACTGGTAATAACAGATAAAAATGATCACTGTATCACATTGGCAAAAGATGATTGCTGTTTTTTCGCTTTCTAATACAACCCTCTATTCTCTTTTGAGTCACGGTTTAGAAAGAGGACATTTGAGGAGTTAATTTGAAAGGCATTAGGTGACGTTACATCAGATTGTAATTAACACTAAGTACAAATGAGAGCGTGATCGGGATTTGGGTACCCATGACATGTAGAGTGTCTATCAACGTTTACATTCCTTAAGTGCTTTACATTACTGTTGAAAAGAGAGGATGATTGAACCAAGTTAATTCAACTCCTTCTGCTGTAACGTACTCCTACTGTATATGCAAATAGCAAGGAAATAGAATGGTATTCCACAGAGTAGATTAGCTACAAAAATAACCCTGCTAGTGAATAGAGTAGCCTAGCATTGGAAAAAAACTAATAGTGACTAGAGTAGGCTAGCTATGAAATTAACCTAATAGTGAGTAGAGTAGCCTAGCTATGAAATGAACCTAATAGTGAGTAGAGTAGTCTAGCAATGAAATAAACCTAATAGTGACTAGAGTAGGCTAGCTATGAAATTAACCTAATAGTGAGTAGAGTAGCCTAGCTATGAAATAAACCTAATAGTGAGTAGAGTAGTCTAGCGATGAAATAAACCTAATAGTGAGTAGAATAGTCTAGCTATGAAATGAACCTAATAGTGAGTAGAGTAGTCTAGCGATGAAATAAACCTAATAGTGAGTAGAGTAGCCTAGCTATGAAATAAACCTAATGGGGAGTAGAGTAGCTTTGAAATAAACCTAATAGTGAGTAGAGTAGCTATGAAATGAACCTAATAGTGAGTAGAGTAGTCTAGCGATGAAATAAACCTAATAGTGAGTAGAATAGTCTAGCTATGAAATGAACCTAATAGTGAGTAGAGTAGTCTAGCTATGAAATAAACCTAATAGTGAGTAGAGTAGTCTAGCTATGAAATATACCTAATAGTGAGTAGAGTAGTCTAGCTATGAAATGAACCTAATAGTGACTAGAGTAGCTATGAAATATACCTAATAGTGAGTAGAGTAGCTATGAAATAAACCTAATAGTGACTAAAGTAGGCTAGCTATGAAATATACCTAATAGTGAGTAGAGTAGCTATGAAATGAACCTAATAGTGAGTAGAGTAGCCTAGCGATGAAATAAACCTAATAGTGAGTAGAATAGTCTAGCTATGAAATATACCTAATATTGAGTAGAGTAGCTATGAAATAAACCTAATAGGGAGTAGAGTAGTCTAGCGATGAAATAAACCTAATGGGGAGTAGAGTAGCTATGAAATATACCTAATAGTGAGTAGAGTAGCTATGAAATGAACCTAATAGGGAGTAGAGTAGCTATGAAATAAACCTAATATTGAGTAGAATAGTCTAGCTATGAAATTAACCTAATAGTGAGTAGAGTAGCTATGAAATAAACCTAATAGTGAGTAGAATAGTCTAGCGATGAAATAAACCTAATAGTGAGTAGAATAGTCTAGCTATGAAATGAACCTAATAGTGAGTAGAGTAGTCTAGCAATGAAATAAACCTAATAGTGAGTAGAGTAGTCTAGCTATGAAATGAACCTAATAGTGAGTAAAGTAGTGTAGCTACAAAACAAACCTAATAATGAGTAGAGTAGCTATGAAATAAACCTAATAGTTCCCAGATTTTCTCCTGATCAGGTCACTCTTGGTCCTCAAGGCCTCACATTGGTTATAGAGACAGAAGAACAAGTCCAATCACGCATGTTAAAAGTGGGGGACTGAGGGAATATGAACGGATGAAGGGAGGGAGGTATGGAGAGACGAGGACCAAGGATGACACCCCATATGAAACAGTGCAAAGCCTGTCACAATGCCACTAAGAGGTGAGTCAGCACAGCTGCCATCCGTGTTTTGTTTAGGATTAGATTTTTTTTCTCTACTTCTTCTCTCTCTATGTGTATTTTCACCTCATGATACGATTCTCTCCCTGAAACGTATAAATAACACTTCCACCTGGACCTCATTCACCACCCAAAGGCATTTATCTCAGAGTCTTCACACACATTTGCATCAGAATTACGTCTAGAGAAACTGATGTTAAACTCTCAAACCACTGATTCCTCGGATCACTTAAGCCCAGAGCTTATCTGGGTTATTATAATTTTTTGAAGGATTTATAAAATCATATTTCGGAGAACGTTGAACCGCTGTACGGCGGTGCAGACCATTCCCAGGGTGTTATTTTCCAATACACACACCCTTGTTTACCTATTTGGTGGCTTGGCATTGTGGAATGTAGCACGTATCTGCCTGCAAATCCGCTTTGGCTCCAGTGCACACAGGATACTGAGATATTTCCATAAATTGCCTCACCTCATCTAAAACCTGAGTGAAAAAGTTTTTTATAAAAGTTGATCAATAATCCCACATTAATTTGGATGATGACTTAACACAAAACTGCTGTCTACTTGGGAGGTTTTTAAGGATTTTGTAAATAATTTATTTCTATGGACACATTCATAAATTATAAAATATGGGCACCAGGCCATTGTTCGACAGAAATGGTATTCTAAGAGGAAAATACTTACGAGTTATCTTATACATATGAGTTCGCTTAACACTTATACATTATCTTATCTATAGAAAAGTTATCTTATATTATTGATAGACAATATTATAACCGCATAGTAACAATTGATATTTAGGCGGTAGTGACAACATTCCTCACAACGGGCACCAATTATGTAGGGTTAATCGGTAAAGCTATTACTATCAAAGGATGCCTTATAATAATAATACAGAATAATTCCACTTATATAGGAACAGAAAGCACCAGGGACACATTAACATAAGATGGCAGGTTTAATCCATGCAGTGAGGAAGGAGAGCTATCTGCCAGACTAGTTCTAGGTTTACTGTCATCACATTTTAAAACTTTAAAAACTTGGAGCAGATAAGGATGATGCCACCGTATAGGTGGTTTAACTTTGGATTCAAGGTGTCTGGATGTACTTTGCATGAAGAGAGAAAGGTGCAAGTGCATCAACATACCTGACACTTACAGGCAAGTGGTTTCTTGATTTTCTTGGTAGAGAAATTATAGGTATAGCATGTGTTCACTAAGTGGATTGGTAATGTTACCGAAGCATTGAGAAACTGGATTGACGAGTGTTCTCATTGTAAAAGATGGTCTATTGTATGGAGTTCAAGTCCACCATTTGAACTTGAATTCAATGTATCAAAAACTCTCCACACTTTTGCTGAATAGTGTCTTTTCATGAAGCACACAATCCTTAATGGCTATCATATTACATGTGTTTTTCTCTCCCCCTTTTGTTCGACTTCTAGTGTCAATTTCACTTTACCATGGATAGCCCATTTGTCTTTTCAGTGTGAGCAATTTAAAAGCACTGGCTTTTATGCAAAACACACTAAAACCAAGCATTTTCCTCTAAATTGGACATTTTTATGGTTATAATCTTAGCACTCTGAAGGCTCAGGGAGAGTTGCCCTGGAGGGCCCCAGACTCTTATCTTTTGTGCTCCTATGTAACGTCCGGATGACAAGTTTCTTTAATATGCATGAAGAGGAGAGCAGCAATTTGGCAGTACCATAGGAATTATCCAACTCACGCAAATGAAAATGTCAGTACTCTGGCAACCTTTGTCTGTTGTTATTCTAGCTTCCATGGCTACATGGTACAGGACTAAAAGAAACACAGCCTCCGCACCAAAATGATTTTGAAATAGCGTCTGTGTTTGTCCTGGGTGACAATATACTATAAATGTTATTGACCTAATATATCTTTGTTGATGAACAGGAGACTGCTGCCAGGTATAATATTGCTGTTTATTGTTCAGGTATTTTCAAATCAAATCAAAGTTTATTGGTCGCATACACAGTTTAGCAGATGTAAGAGAGGTCAGTCATTAAAGAGATGCCAACATGTCATAATAAAGACATGCTGGATTGGGTGATGGCGTTTTGCTGTAAGTCAATCAGCGCTGAATAGGCTGGATGGAGCCTTTTTTTTCACCAGAGCTAGCTATCTAACTTAAATGGCATTACAGGGGAGCTGCCCATGCAGTTATGCTGCTCTGCCTTCCCTACCGATCCACCAGCCACCAGAGAGCTCAATCTCTGTCCCCCATCCTCCCTTTCCCTCACCTCCCTCTCTCCTCTCCCATACAATTAAAACTGCATCAGGCACAGGGGATGGATTAGATGCACGATCCATGGCTCTACATATCTGGAGTGTGAAGCTGTCACGGAGTAGTTGGAAGGAGAAAGAGGGAGAGAGAGACAGGAGCTGCTGGGCAGGGAGGCAGGTGGGGTGGGACCTCCCTGGCATCGGAACT
Source organism: Brachymystax lenok tsinlingensis (assembly GCA_030435695.1). Lineage (NCBI taxonomy): Eukaryota > Metazoa > Chordata > Actinopteri > Salmoniformes > Salmonidae > Brachymystax > Brachymystax lenok. The sequence continues at coordinate 7,529,707 of CM059808.1, forward strand.
CTCAGAGACACCCACGGTTCCCCATCTCCACCCCCCATCCTCCTTCTCCCACTGCGGACTGCTCCCTTCCTTCGCCATCTAACGAATCACTCACTCACTGTTCCTTTTTATTTACTATTCCTCTCCCTGGTCTCATCCCTCACCTGTCCGGTGTGTCGAGTAGCCTTTCATCCTCCCTCCTTCCCTCCCTTCATCCACTCCCTCACCCTCCCTCCCACTCTTCCCCCGACTGCCACTACATCCATGGCTTTGACTTCACCTGCCACCCGCACATTCACACCCAATCCATCTTTCACACAGGCTCTTCTCTCCTGGCCCCGGTTACCTGAGGCAAGGCAACATCCTGCAAGATAAAGTATTATTGGATCATGTTGGGTTAATTTAGATTGAATATATACAGTATCAGGACTCCTGGTGTTACTGTACCAAGAGGTTTTGCCATACAATGACCAATAAGAAAAAATATTAAAAATTACAAAAAAAATACACTCCATGCATCAGTAACAGGAACTATAAAATGGTGGGTGATAGAGCGCTTAGAGGAAGCACATGGCGTGAAACCTCCGTTCACAGGGTGAGGAGACAGACTACTGTACAAACACAAGGTTTTTAGAAAGTGTTCAACATTTTCAAGACATTCACTTTGAAAACCCATTGGTAGCACATAGTAATACTATTTACAAATAGTGGAGACATACCTACTATTTGCAACATACAATTACAACAAACATTTGATTAAAACACCTTTCAGTAATTTTGCACAGTAGCATAAGATACCACATTCAGTCCAGTGTATCAAACAATACATATTTCAAGGATTTCAACTGAATCAACTTAACACAATTGAGCACTATACCCAATTAGCAATATCTGTATAGAACGCTTACCTACATTCATAAATAATGAATATTCGCCATTTTCTTCCCATGCACACCACTTATCACTTTCACAGTGACCAGAAAACCTGGTCATCCTACTGATCTCCTCACAGCAGGCTTTTCACACAGCTCACCTGATCAATGGATTCTCGCCTCATTGACTGCATGCCTTCCTTCCCACCTGTCACCTTCTGTTACCACTGATGAGATAGAAACCCCACCGCTACTCTCCGCTCGCATTGAAACTATGTCTGCCCCTAATGGCACCCTATTCCCTACAGTGTACTGTATACAGTGCACTAGTTTTGATGTGAGCCCTATGGCCCTGGTCAAAAGTAGTGCACTATACAGGGAATAGGGTGCCATTTGGGGATGCAGACTTTGTCCTCAGGTCTGTCTTCAGGTCTGTCCTCAGGTCTGTCCTAAAGTCTCACCATAGTCACATTCATCAAGTGGACCTGTCCAAGTTGCTGTCAGAGCACAGGTTTCATATAGCAAGCTATGGTTATATAGCAACTCTTACTGAAACTATATGGTTATTATTATTACTGAATGATTAGGATGGAAATTAATGTTCATTGAAACTATATTGCATATTCCAATTAAACATTCAGAAATAAAATTTCAATTAGTTGATTTGATATACATTTAAATGTGAAAATGTAAGTCCTTATTTGAATTTACTGAGAAACCCCCCGCAGAAAATACCTAGGGCTTAATATTCTGCCTGGGTGTGAGAATATCCAACATATGCAGAGAAGCCCCCTGCCACTGGTTCCATGATTATGTATCAAAATGGTGCCACCATGGCTTTTCCTACCAGTGTGTGAATGAGTGTGCGTGTGTGTGTTAATGGACGGAAGCTGCGGCCTAGCTGTCGCCCTTTCCTCCCCTCCATCCCGGGCTGGTCCTCCTGCTCATTAGACTGGCTCTGCAGAGAGAGAGACCGAGACAGAGAGAGCGAGACAGAGGGAGAGAGGGAAAGAGAGAGAAAGGGAGCGAGAGAGAGAAAGAGAGAGAGAGACGAAGGTGTCTCAGGTTCTAAAGCCCGCGCTTTGACATTCACGCTGCGCTTCGAGTCGATCAGGTCCCAGCTCTGATAAATTTGCATCTCTTTGAATGTGACGCTTGAAAAAAAAGAGAAAAGGAAGAGAAAAAAGAGGATGGGGGGGTGGAAGGGTGGAGGAGGGAGGGTGGAGGATAGATGGGAGGGGGGTAGGAAAAAGGGCCCAGGCACTAGATTAAATTTTGCCGTCTAGAAAATGAGAAAAAAGGGCCTCTATCTCCTGCAGTCTACTGGGAAGATCTTTATTCTGATTCTTGTTAGAATTGTTTATCACTGTGACAGAGCAGGCCGAGGTTGAGATAAAGGCAGTGCTCCATCACAGGCTTGACAGTCGTAGGACATGCGCTGGAATGAAAGGAGCCAGGGAAATATTATTAATAGATGCTGACTTGATTTGCCTCGATTGCACGTCAAGACGAGGAGGCTAGGGCTTGATTGCAGCCTATGAAGTTCTGTCCAAAACGGAAGCTATTTTTCATTAAGTGATAGAAGTCTCCTCTCTTTTTTGCTCTTCCCTTTTGCGTTGCTTTCCAAGGAGCTGATAACTTATGCGGTTTATTCTAAGCATGCTGATTTGTGTCAGGGAGAGAGAGCGGGTGGAAGGGAGAGCGAGAAAGGGTGATAGGGAAGGATAGACGCTGGGTGAAAGAAGTGGAGGGAGGGTAAAAATGTAACTTATCTCACCTTTCACAAAACAAACCGCCGTGCTGGTATAATGCTAGTTTTGGCAGAAGTGAGGAGGACCCAGCCCAGCATACATGATGTGTCTATCATATCCATCTACATCCATGCGCGGCTCTGGCAAATTGAACCCATAGCACCATTGTACTCAATGCAAAACACCCCCAGCCTCCAAAGACACCAGCTGGGAAAAAAAGTATCGAAAAATGTACACGAGAAGGTTCAGAAGGCATGGCTAGAAATGCACGGCACGGGTTGCATTAGAGTGTTGCATTACTAATGGCTATACAGGAATAGGGATTTACACACCGCCCTCCTTCACGCCCCCATACTGTACAGGCAGATGCACCAGCCAGCCGCATATGTCTAGGCATCACAGTTGTGTTTGAAGAATTAAACGAGGCTATAGCTTTAGAGAACACAAATAAAGAAAGAATATACAGAGGAAAACAGGTACCTAATCAGAGAAACATGATGCAGAGACTTGTACACAGTGACTTAGAGGAAGTCAGGATAGCAGATCGATATGCATGCTTATTCACTCTCTCCTTCCTGTGTGTGTCAGTGGGTGAGATGATGATGATCAGGAGGCAGAACAGAACAGTGTGAAGTTTTTACGACGATACAAAAATAATGAAGAATACTCTATGTAGTGTAAGCAGATAGGCGGCTACACAATTAGAATCAGAGTTTACCTGGGAGAGGAAGGAGAGGAGACAATGGAGGTTTGGATCTGACTGAGGGGGAGCAGTGGGACGTCTGTCGTCTGTCTGCAAGGTCCCTAGTCTGACTGGGCTGTGCTGAGGTAAACACACCTGTCGTGTGTGTGTGTGTGTGTGTGTGTGTGTGTGTGTGTGTGTGTGTGTGTGTGTGTGTGTGTGTGTGTGTGTGTGTGTGTGTGTGTGTGTGTGTGTGTGTGTGTGTGTGTGTGAGGAGGGGAGGGTGGAGACAGATGGAGGAAGCCTTAAGCGGGGTGAGTGTCTCCCAGTTTTAAAAACACTAAGCTTTTGAACGATCATTACAACCACCTGCATACTGCCATGCTTTTCTGCTTTCTCTGGTCTTATTTTGTCTTGTTTCTTTTTTTTCCTCTTGTTCGTTTTTCATCTACTGTACAATACCCCCTGTCTCTTTGTATAATTAGTCCACTGGAGTAATTTATGCATATCTTCAGCAGACGCTGTTTGTCATTTCTGTGAAAATCATAAAATATTGTGTTCTGAGGATCTTACGGATTTAATGATGTGCATTTCCAAGTAATATCTACAGTATAAAATGTGACTTTCATTCCCACAAGCAGTTTGAGAGTATCATTAGTATCAAGTTTTAAAAACATGACACAGTAAAATGTACCTATTCTTTACTGTATGGTACATACATGGATAGTTAAGTTCTGTGCGCCACATAAAAAAATCACACGTGTAGGCTTTATATGTTTTACTATCGGTCTGTACAAGTTAATGTCTTTTTTTCAGTTGAAAATGTGGCTTTGCCAACTTTCACACATAAACATGTTAATAGACGAGAGATACAGTGACACAGTGAAACCACTCATAGCTACACAGATAAATAGTTCTGTGATCAACAGATTTTTTGCTCTTGGTTTCTGCTGGTTGTGGTTAGTGATGTTTGATAAACAGCAAACCATGAGACAGATGCAGATCATGGATGTATTCGAATGAATTTACTGTGAATTTTTACCTCCAAATTGTTACATAGGAGTGTAGTCAGTGGAAACATATTTTTGCAATTGGTTTTATATTTTTTTATTTGTTACGAATTACCCATGTAGAATATAGTTATACTGATTATTTAATTCTCACTGTTTGTGTAAGTAAATTGTATTTAGATTAATTCAATAAATTTGCACAGTTTAAAACTGCATGACATCTGTCCATGTAAAGGGTATGTACAGTATAATGAGGAAGAAAGGTTTAATAGACACATATTAGTCATTTATTTGTCTGTAAGAGAGAGCGAGAGCTGCCAATGTCTATTTCAATCTGAACTAATGCTGTAACTGCTGAAATGCGCCTGTTCAGTTAACCCGGGTTAACTGTTTCAAATTAGCTGTTACATTTGGCATATAGAGACAAATCTTTGAGTGCTATTCATGTGTCTCTCTGTAAGTGACTTGTCCTTAATAAGTTCTTGAGTTATGTGAGAATACTATTAATTACGCCATTTAATACGCTACCACACCCACACTCCAAAGAGCTTGACTTGATTTTGAGCTTGATTTTTCCTTCCAGTGAAGTAGGTGACTGGTTACACTTACAGGAACAATGATTGAATATTCATCAAATGTCTTGTTGGATTTTTAGGGAGATCATTTTATAACACAACTCATATCCCTTAAAATATGTTTTCCTAAATTGGCATTGACACATCCGCATATTTAGGTTTTTATGAAATATGCGATTGCTTTCTCCATTAACTGTGACAGTGTGTGTATGTGGAAGGTTTGTAACAAAGAGGCTCTCACACAGTGGCTAAGCCAATGTAGAGAGAATAAATGATTGGCTTTACTGATAAATAAAAAGCTTTTGGTGTACCCCTGGAATTCCATGCAAGGAGGACATACTGAAAAAGTATTTGCTGAATATGATTACTTATTTCACCTTGCAAAACACAGCTATGGGTTGCTATACAAAACACAAACCAACAAATGCATCATATCATTTGATCAGAACGCCCAATATTTCCGGAATATGTCACCCACGCCATCTGCTAATACCTCAAACACCTTTAAACACTCAACTTTTTGTGGGTGTCTTTTAGAAAGAGATAAAAAAAAAAAGGAGAGTTGAGTAAAAACACAACTGAGAGATATTGTTTAGGGTACACATGTCACTAAGAGGTACACTGGTTTGGCGACAACAACGTGAGAATGTTTGCTGCATGTTGTCTGAGTGGCCACGGTTCTCAGGGTGTCTGTCTTTCGCAGACAGACAGACACACAGAGAGAGGCGGGCAAGAGCTACCCATGCCTGATGAGCCCCAGCAGGCTCTAATTGTAGTAGAATTGCATATTGCCACTTTCTCCCTGCAAAACAGAAGAGTGACGGTAGCAGGCTAGCTCCATTCTTCCACCACGCTCAGTTTCTATCACATGGCTATTAGGAGAATCTTCCAAAAAAGGAGCTCCATTTGAGTTAGAAAATGGCTAAATTGTGTGAAAACTGTTTGTGGTATGTCGTTATTGACTACTGGTGTTTATTATGTAGTATAGTCTATTCCCCATCAGAACTAGTGTTTATCTGTAATTCTATCAGTGAGATGTGGTCGTCTATATATGCCATTTAGCAACCACTATATTGGTTGAAGATTATAATTATAATTTAATCTGAACTGCTTCAGGAAAGACACTTGTACTTGGTTCAAAACATACATGTATAAGGATGTTTTAGACCATATTGTGTATTTGCATGTTTGTAGAAATTATGCCACACACGCATGCACACACACACACACACTAACTTAGACATCTTCAGCCCTCCAGTCCATGGATGGTATCTTGTATCTGGTTGTCTGACAATAGGAATTGGGACTTTCCCCACAAAATGACAAGCAGATAAAGGTGTTGAAGAAAGATCAACATTTCCTGTAAATGTATTGCCTTTTCACATATACACATCATTTCTGGACATAACTCATAGGCCAAAAGCCTTTTTCCACAAATGCTGTGATGTAAAAAAAAGCCTTTATAGCGCAGGCTGTAAAGTGCATGTAAGGTAGCAAACAGGCCTCACACACATCTACATCATTTTGCCAAAGCTCCATGGTAAATAATGTTGTTTCAGATGGGTAGAATTGGTTAAAATGTATGGCTCTGTAGCATATAGTATACTGTTGAAGGTGTAAAACAACGACAAAACCACACGTAGGCATGCTTGATTAAGTCACACACAGCTGGATATTCAAATGTTGCTAGGTTTTGCAAAGCTGCATGTTCTCAAATGCAGGCATTGAAATTGCATAGAAAATGGTCTTTGCTGATGTGTGTTCAAATATGGCACAAAGACAGAAAGCAAGCGGATGAAACAGGAAATAACAAAAATAGGAATCTGTAATTTTTGTGAGAATTTAGTAGTGGGTATGGATGGGGGCTTTGAGTCAAAATGTAGCCATACAGAGAGGGGGATTGTCACTTAAATTTGAAAAGCTCTAATTAAAATAAAGGAGGAAAATAATCATCTCTGTCTGTGTACACACACACACACACACACACATAAAGATGACTTTCTGCTCTAATAACATGGGACTAAAGGTCAGCGTTTCGGAAACACAGTGCAAACTTCAACCGTTACCCAAACCTCCGCCTCCAGGACCACAAATGTCACCCCTCTTTCTCACACCAATACTAATTGGTGTTAAAAATTATCCTGAGACACAGCACAGACAAACCCCTAGCAGGTTTTCTGTTTTCTTTACAGTAAAGGACTTGGGGCTACAACCACACGCACATCTTTTGTGCCGGAGAGACGAAAGGCGACCATATGCGGTTTGACTGTTTGTCGCAGGGCCCGAGAAAAAAAAAACACTCGCTTGTTTTTCAAGTTGTTATCTCTTCACACTACCCAGCTGCCTTCGCTGTGACGACTCTTGTCTCCTCGCATGACACAAACACCTGCTGGCCCTCTCTCCAAAAAAGGCAATTCTCAGACTAGATAACCTCTACTCGTGTTTGTACTCACATGCTTCTGGGCTCAGGGAGAACGGAGACACCGAAGACACCGTGGACGTGGTTAAGATGCTACCTCTCGTCTCCACTCTTGCTCTCCTTGCTTGACTTGTTTACTCACAATTTTTGTACATTTTTTTATTTCCCTCATTCTCTCTCCTTTTCTCTGTTCTATTTTTCTGAGGCGATGTCTTTGATCCTGGCCATCAGAAGTGTTTTGAAAAGCTTCCCTTTTGTTCCCTTCAGATCCATCATCTTTACACATTGGGATGCAGCAGCGGCAGCTTCTTAAGATGAGAAAGTAGACCATCCAGTACTGTCACATTTCCCACCCGTGCCTTTGTGTGTGTTTGCCAGGGCCCACAAACACAGAGGAACTCACAGTACGTGTACAATAGCCCATTGCTTTACAATAGACGTTCCAGACGTTATCTTGACAGCGAAGGCGAAAAAGTCCCTTTTGTCTCTTGGTGAGTATTGCTGTCAGAAGGGCTACGCACTTTGTGTGTATGACTGAATGGGGTTCCTGTGAATCCATAAAGGCCCTTGCTATTCCACAAGGTGGTGGTTGTGTTTCATGTACATCTCATCCTCATATGAAGAGCGAGTAAGACGTCTTCACCTGTTCTTGAGCCAACTAATATGTCACCATTACCAACCTTAGACACTTCAACCCCAAGGCCTCCTGGCCCTCAGGCCTAACTGTTCACCATCAACCTTAGACACTTCAACCCCGAGGCCTCCTGGCTCTCAGGCCTAACTGTTCACCATCAACCTTAGACACTTCAACCCGAGGCCTCCTGGCCCTCAGGCCTAACTGTTCACCATCAACCTTAGACACTTCAACCCCGAGGCCTCCTGGCTCTCAGGCCTAACTGTTCACCATCAACCTTAGACACTTCAACCCCGAGGCCTCCTGGCTCTCAGGCCTAACTGTTCACCATCAACCTTAGACACTTCAACCCCAAGGCCTCCTGGCCCTCAGGCCTAACTGTTCACCATCAACCTTAGACACTTCAACCCCGAGGCCTCCTGGCTCTCAGGCCTAACTGTTCACCATCAACCTTAGACACTTCAACCCCGAGGCCTCCTGGCCCTCAGGCCTAACTGTTCACCATCAACATTAGACACTTCAACCCCGAGGCCTCCTGGCCCTCAGGCCTAACTGTTCACCATCAACCTTTGCTAGGTGCTTCCTCCATCTTCGACAAAGACATGTCCTTGGAGAGACACAAAAAGAGAGAAGAGAGCCAAGCAGAAAGGCAATGAGTGGTGCGAAGGTAACACTCATAAGACAGGGAAAAGGTGCGAAAGGACATGACAAGATGTATCTCCTATAGTAACTCACTCCCTGCCTATACTCACAATGTGAACACCAAGCACAACATTGGTCCTTGCTTTGTTTTGCTATTCAATCTTAGCGCTTTAACCCCACAATCTATATGTTAAGGTAGGCTATGAATCTTCCAAAAGTTGTGATTTTGCAATGTATTATAGGCTCAACATTGTCCACTTACACACAATGGTAGCCTATATTTTAGTAGATACTCACTCAATTCAGGGACTGTTATCATTCCAAAACTAGATAACAAAATATTAGATGAGGTCAGATTCAGCTAAATCCCACGGCCAGAATCCAATCTCACCTATCACCATTAGATGTTCTAATCTGATGTCCATCACATAAGAGTCATTGCATTCATAATGGGATAAAAGCACCTAAAATTGGATATTTGGATATTTGATGGTATTATGGTCAGATTGGACATTGCTGCTGATCGGACTGGAGTGGGACAATGACCAGTGGGAGGATTTTGACATTACGTGAACCTTTGTGGACGGTGATAAGGAGGAGGATGATGACGAAGAGACTGGAGCTTTATAACGCTTAAATGTGATTATGTGTCACTGCCCTGTTTCTCTGTTACACAGGAGAGGGAAACAATGGAGTTTATCTGAGGCCTTTCAATTGAATGACCTTTCAATGATCCATAGGCCTACATACTGTGTGCTACGTACAGGAGAAAAGGTTACGGTGCATGTGCTTAATGGATACAATTCTACTTCAATGTGGTGGAAGAAGATCGAAGCTTGTCTAATTAATTCCTCTTTTAATTCCCTTTCTTATAACATGTTTAATTCCTGAATTACTGGTAGCAAAGGGACAACATGGAGATCAATAAAAACAAACGCTGCAAGATTTTTTTCATGGAACTTTATACATTAACACGGGCCATAGAAACATCAGGATGTATCAGAGACAAACTTCAGGCTAATCACTTGACGTTCTCATGTCAGTTCCTCTGTTTGTCCACAAGAGGAGCCCTACTCAATGAATGTTCTCTCTGTCTGCACACAGACCGTATACACACATGAACATGGCTCCAGCCCTTCTATAACAGCCAGCTGTAAACTCCTTAGCTTAGTGGCAATGTATTGTTTATACTATATATAATATATTATATTATTATATTGTATGATATTTAAGTTTATGTGTAAGGAGTCATACTGTGGTGTTTATTACTTAAGCATAAAATCTGTACATTAAAATCAGTGAGATATTGATTGTTGTAGTATGGCAGGTGAAAGTATAATTTACAGGGAGGTTATAATTGCATGCTTAATACATAGTATGATTACACTATATTTCCTTGTTTGTGCAGTGAGTGGTTACCTATTAGGAATCAATGAATATTTTCCATTATTTATGATCAATTAAAACTGATACAGTCATTTAGTAACAAGTCAATTAAAACAGTATATCATCTTCTGATATAATATTTTGACTTTTTCTGAGTGCATGTACTTTGAAATATATTTTCTACCCACAGCAATAGAGGCATTGATCGTGATTGGTTGATCTCTGTCTCCTGTGATAGACCTGAGAGCAGGCTGGGTGATCAGACAGGACAGGGTGATCAGAGGTTAGTTACTGGATACAGGGATCAATACCCCATTGAGTAACAATTACTGCTGGATGCATACATAATGGAGGTTACATTTAAATGGCAGAGAGAGGAGCTTTTATATGGACTTTCTAATTTCACTCATTAGACGTATTGTCTACCACCCTCCCTCTCTTTTTCTCCTCTCCTCATCCATCCCCCTCTCTTTGCTAATCACCACCCTCCACAAATGTGGAGAAATGAATAAAAACAATCCCATGTTGGCATAAACACAAGAATTTATTCATTCAAGCATTAAATTACAGTTGAAATAAAATACTCCTTGTCAGAAAGAAGAAGAAGAAGAAGAAGAAGAAGAAGAAGAAGAAGAAGAAGAAGAAGAAGAAGAAGAAGAAGAAGAAGAAGAAGAAGAAGAAGAAGAAGAAGAAGAAGAAGAAGAAGAAGAAGAAGAAGAAGAAGAAGAAGAAGAAGAAGAAGAAGAAGAAGAAGAAGAAGAAGAAGAGGAAGTGAGGTTCTTGTTTTCCCTTGACTCCTACTGACAAAAGAGGGCAGTATGATGACATTGATAAAGTGGACAAACTTTTACTGTGTCGCTCTGACGTCAGTCATCATTTTTGTATTTATACACATGCGTGTGTGTGGCCATGTGGTTGTTTCATGTGCATATGTGTGTGTATCCATCCACATAAATGCATTTGAGTGTGTGTGTGTGTGTGTGTGTGTGTGTTCACATGTGCGTACTTTGACTGCCAGTCTCAGCAACACACACACATTAAGGACCCCCAACAGAATTATGAAAAACCTTTGGTATATGGGTGGTGGGGTTTTTTCACAGCAGACTTACAGCACAGAGAACTGATGCCTAGAACACATTTCCCCCTTATTTTAAATCTGCTTCCAATCAAAAAATGTTAAGTGTATGTTTTAGTGTGGAAAATTGCAGGACTTCTCCCTTTATGTGCTCAATTAAATGCTTTTCAGCCTGCCCTTTACCTCCAACTATATAAAAGAGACGTTTCCCCTCATGTCTTGCCAACAGGTGCAAAGGCCTTGTCTAGACTCCAGACTACAAAACTGCTATGCAGCTATAACGCTATATAGATAAATATATATACATATTTTTTTACAGTACTTGAAGACACGTGTTAAGTTAACAAACAACTGATAGCAGCATATGTCGAGTAATACAAATTCTTGACAGATTTGTCACAATATCAACCAACACCCTGGTTTTGATTTCAACAAATACGGTATTGTAGGAGCGAAAGCCCCACAGTAAAGCCGTGTTGCTAATGATAGTTTACTCAAACAATCAGAGCAGAACACACATTGGCCCACCTCTCATCAAGAGAAATGCCAGTCCTAAATATGATGGCATGGCTTTGTGCAAGCTGAAACTGGCTGCCAGCACACAAAGCCAAGTGGGCCTGGGTGATGCCAAGCATTCTTCAGATTTCATTAGGTAATAGCTCATTCACAAATGGTGTGATTATCATGCCCAGGACAGGACTGCTGCAACGATTAAGGAGTCACACACACGTGCGAGCACACACACGCATGCACTCACGCACGTACACACAAGTACACACATGTATGAACACCCACGCATAAACAAAAACACACACACATACAGTCCCACCCGGTGTAGCGATGCTTCTTTTTCTGCAGGTTACGTTTCTAATTTGGCTTAAACCTCCCCTGGGCCTCAGGGAGCCTTGGTCGTCTTCTTCACCCTCTGATGAGCACTCTGCTGGAGGGCCACACTGCTCTCTTCCCCCTTTTTCCCTTTATCTCCATTGGACGTGTGGCCCAAACAGCTGGGCTCGCCGTTCTTTTTTTGATGTGTGTGGGGAGGGGTTATATGTATGTGTGTTTTTATATGTGTGTGTTGAGGGCATCTCTATTTGTTTGTGAGCTCTAAAGCTCATAATGATAGTGTACGGAATGTGGTATCTGTTACTGCTCTAAAGACCCTAAAAGAGGGTACAGGATCAATAAATTGTACTTCATTGAAGGAACTTTCAGCCCTTGAAAATCCAATGTATCCAAATGCATTAACATTTGTTGCACTTCATTTCATTTTTCTGTACTCCTTTTTTTGTACCTCCTCGAATTCCAATGTATTCACCAACTTATCAAGTTAATGATATTTTGCATACGACTTAACGATGTCCCATATGTCATTCCACTGGTCTATTTTAACATCAACTTGATCTCTGTTATTATTTCACACATGCCCTGGTCTGACCCTTGGAGGAAATGTACACACTCTCATTCCTTCACTAGAGGGATTTAATATACTCTCTTTAAGTCCACACCCAGCCTGTCATCTTCATAACCGCAATGTCATCTGAGTGCTAATACCAAGGGGAGACTCCTGCACACATTTCCACGGCCAAACTCCATGTTTCATATGTTTTAAAGCCATTTGACCAGGATCTGGTCAGAATTTAAATAGGTGGTTAGCAGTTAATTTCCCATCACATTTGAAGTGGGGGGAGGGGGGTTTAAATAAAGATGATTTGACCAGGAATTCGTTTTACCGTCTTAAATGGTATTCAGTGCAGGAGCCCTTTAGGTCCCTGGAGGGGAGACTGCAGTAATACATCATATTGCTCTTAAAATAGCTATTAACCACAGAGAGAGAGAGAGAGAGAGAGAGAGAGAGAGAGAGAGAGAGAGAGAGAGAGAGAGAGAGAGAGGGGATTAATTAAGCAATATTCAAAAAGTCGTTCTTATACAATAACTCACCATTAACCCTAGCACTAAAAGGCTCCTCTTCTCCCAGTTATGTGTGTCTTTAATTGAATCTCAAATTCCCTCAGCGAACGAACACACCGACTGACTGGGGAAGAAAGAAAGAGAGAACAAATGTCAACCGGATGCAAGGGATTAGAGAGCAGGGGAGTAGCTAACTTTACCGTCCCTTCCTCTATAGCTGTTCTGTTCTAACTTGTCCAAATGTTAGTGTCTATAGCTTCATATTAGGCAGAGGGGATTGCAGATATGTGGCGTAATCCCTCTTAAAGTTAAGAGCATTCGATACTGATTCACAAACTATATGTACACTGTCTATCTTCAATTAAGAGGCTTGCCAGATAAGCATGGTAATCAGAACAGAGTAGGAACATTGGATATGTGGAGCTAATCTGTATTTATAAAGTGGGTTGAAGTCAGGGAAAGAATTAAGATTATGATTTAATACATAACCATGGTATCCATTACTGGTACTACTTCACATGGAGAACGTACAACAGAGGGTTACCGGCATAGACGTATGGGCTACATATGCAAGGCAAACATGTTCATTTGAAGTGCTTGATTTGTATATGACATTTGTCTAAACTGTAAACATTTGATTGAAATCATATCCCCTTTTATAAATTAACAAATATATGCAAATTAGGTTTTAATTAATTGCTAAAATGTATTTTGATTAAATACTCAAAACGTCATGATTCTAATCTTAACAAACTTTTAATTAATTTTTCCAGTTAAACCTCATCAACACTTTCAATAGAGACTAATTAGAATCTAGCCTCTCTCTATAATTTAAAATGGGAAAATCAAAAATCAGCCATTGTTATCACATTTGTAATGAAACCAGTGAGAGATAGAGCAGTGATAAATTAGCAGGGTCCTAATTTTCACATGCAAGTAAAATAATGGTGCTAATTGGCAGATATTCTAATATTGATTAAATTAGGGCACACAACACTCATTTCATTAAGGCACTGTGATACCATAATTCTGATCATCCTCTCTATATATCTATCCACATTCTTCGGGATTAACAATTAAATACGCTTTGTGCAAGTTTCTAAACTAACGCCGTCAGAAATGGCAAATCCAAACCATGGCTGCATTTTTTTTCCACAGTGGAGTCGAGAAGCCTCCTCTCCTCTTCTCTCTGTCACAGGCGCAAACAGTATTTACCGAAGGACGTGTTTGTGTGGAGATAATGATGTATTCATTCTTCCTATGAAACGGTGCGAGGAACTCAACGTGCATTGTGCTCAATTATGTGGAGAGGGAGATCTGATAATGAAAGCTAACGTGAAGTGCCTGCGTGGATTGAGCTGTGTGTGTGTATATGTGTGTGTGTGTGAGTCTGTGTGTGTGTGTGCGTCTGTGTGTGTGCGTGTGGTGGGATTTTGTGCTTGCGTGCGTGCGTGTGTGTGTCTGTAAGAGTGGGTTTCTCCTCTTTCATCAGACCCAGGGAGAGAGAAAGAGAAACCATCTTGGAGTTTCATAGACTGACGTTTCAAAGCCTCCCAAACTTTCAGCCTCTTCTGCTCGCCAGCCGTCCACTTAAGAATATAAGGAGGCTTACGGGGGATAATAACCTGAGAGGTGCTTGAGGTGCGATAACCAATTACACATGATCACTTTTGACTTTTCTAATCTCCCCACGGTATCGCTGGATTTATCCCCGCGCTACACCTGTGAACCCTGGCCATGTCGACTCAGCCATGCCCGCCTTTGTAATTCTAATGTTAGCGGCTTGACTCCTCTACTTCAGTCAAACAGATAAGTACCTGCCCGATGAGCAAGAGGGGAAAGAGGGACCGACCTGCACATCCTCCAGATCTGTGACCTTAACACCGATCAACTCTGACTGTCTGTCTACCTGTGCAATACGTAGGATTTCATTACCACAGACAGCGTTTCATCACCTGGTTGGTCTTTGTAATGTTGATCAGATCACAAAGTACAGCATCTACTTTCTTTCCCATAGTGATGGACATCGACCAAAGGCAAACGTCAGTCATTCATCCTGAAAACCAATGTCACGTTTCTTGTTGGCATATTGAAACATTGTCGCTTAAACCCATCTACTGTACGGACGTATCATACGGTAATAAGAGACAAACAAAGAAAACAGGAGACCCAACGATGATACATTATAATTGCATTTCCTGTTCGGTCCTCTTTCTGCTACCCTTCTCACCATTTCCTACTACATGTCAACTTTCTCTTCACCATTTCTTTGTTTACACTTGCAGCATGCTGATCCAATCCCACTTGGCTGAAATAGGAGTTATCTAAACCACACTGCATGTAGTCTGATCTATTATTCTGCTGAGTCCATCTAAAACGTAGTTATTGATCTCAACTTTTCACTTCAGCCGTCAATCATCAGCTTGTGGTTGGTGAGATCAGCCGAGTCACTTAGATTGCAACAGGAGAATTTGGCAACACTGAAGAAAATAAGCAATTTTTTTAAACTCTTTATCACTTTTTATTGAATCTCAATCTCTGTGTCTCTCTCTCTCTTTCTCTATCTCTCTCTATCTTTATCTCTATCTTTCCTTATCTCTCTACTTATTTCTCTATCTCTCCCTCTCTTTCTCTTTCTCTATCTCTCTGTCTTTCTCTCTCTCTACATCTTTCTCTATCTCTCTACATCTTTATCTCTCTCGCTCTCTTTCTCTCTCTATCTCTCTCTCTCTATCTTTCTCTCTCAATGGTATGTGAATGTTCTCTCCCCAATGCTAACTACGTGGATGTTCAGAATGTCCAGTCGTGGAAAGACAAGTGTGTGAGTGTGTGTGTATGCACGTGCAAATGTGAGTGTGTGCCTTGTACTCTGGACTACTGATTGCTTAGTGCGTGCTGAATGCTCAATGGCTGAGAAAATAAAAATGACACAGAAATATTCAACTGGACCAGTTCCTCAAGCCGGTGTGGATTAATGCCAACCTTTAGGAAATGTCAAGTGGCTAATGCAAATGAGGGATACTTCTCATCTTTCAGTCTCTCCTGTGCTTTAGGGCATTCTGCACCTCCATCTGAATATCAGAGGTATCCTGAAGGGCACTGCGTTCACCCGGGAGTTTCTTGTGTCTTTGACGGGTGGGGTTCTTTCCCCTGGAGAAGGAAAATATTCTGGAATTTACTGAGGTGAGATAACTGTCAGACACATAAACAGGACTAACCAGGCCTCAGATCCGTGTCACATGTTTGGTCAGTTAATTACCACTAGAAGCACTGTGCCTCTGTGCATACAACAATGTCTTTGGAATGTCTACATTTCAAGCAGTCTAATAAATCCCTTTAATATATACCATTGCAAAATGTATCTATTGTTTCTGTTTAGGTAGGTCTTAAAAAATGTTTTTTTTTTGTTTAATAGTAACAAATTCATATTTAAATGGTAATAGAGTTTGGCAGCCTACACTACAATAATACATTTTGTGCGGTGGAAAAAGTGCCCCGAGCAAGTGTTGAGTGCAACTTCACCAAAACGTTTCTCTGCACAGTATTTTCCCACCATGCACCACCCTTTCTTTTACCAGGGAAAGTCTGACCCATCCAGGGATCCTTCAACCCAGACAGGATGGCACTGGCATTACAGCTCTTCTATATTCATCCTCTCTCTCGTTTTTCTCCTTCACAAGTCAGGTTGCATAGTTTGCACAAACGAGAGACACTCTGAAAAACAAGCTTCGCGTTTGGGCCAGAGTGGATTCAGAGGGAGTGAAAGGGGTTTAGGTCAGCTTATTATTTCAGTGGATGGATATGCGGGCGCTACCCGGCGCTGAGCGCTGATGTTTCTCTCCCATGTGGCGTCCCTCAATCAAAGGCCTGGTCATTATGAATGTGGGTCAAGGCCGTCCGTCGCCTTCCCCTTTCTCTCTCTCTACCTCTCTCTCTCTTTCTCTATCTCTCTTTCGCTCTCTCTTTCGCTCTTTCTTTCTCTCCCTCCTCTCCCTATTTCTCCCTTCTTCTTTCCTTTTTTCTCAGTCTCTCTCCCTCTTCCCCCCTGTTTCTTCCTCTACATCCCTCCATCTCCTTCTCTCTCCTTCTCTCTCTTCCTCTCTATCCTTTTTCTCCCTCCTTTCTGTCTCGTTTTCTCCATGTCTGTCTGTCGATCTTACTTCTTCCATGTTTGGATTTTGGAACAAACCTGCCTCAGCTCCAGTATCACAGTTTGGAGGCTGACCAAAAACATAGGAAAATTGAAAGCATCTGTGACTGGGGAATCCCTCCACTATGGCTCAACTGGTTTAAAAGGAGAGTTCAAGATTTTGGCAATGAAGCCCTGTATCTACTTCCCCCAAGTCAGATGAGCTCGCTGATACAATTTGTATTTCTTTGCGTTCAGTTTGAAGGAAGTTGTCAACTAGTGTTAGCGCAATTGCGAACTAGCGTAAGTGCAATGACTGGAAGTCTATGGGAATGCGGGCACGCTAGTTACCATTGGCTCACAAAACTACCTCTAACTTCCTTCATACTTGAAGCAGAGACATAAAAATGGCATCTACAAGTTAATCTCATCTGATTCTGGGGAAGTAGATACAATCCCTTTAAAATAGAATGCATTTTTGTTCTCGATATAGTAGCGTTTTGTATTGTTTTCATGTATTCACATGTATTTTTCAAAAGTGAAATGATTTAAATATACTTCTCTGTCAAACTATAGGGTCGCAGGGGCCTCCCGAGTGGCGCAGCGGGCTAAGGCAATGCATCGCAGTGCTAGGGGCATCACTACAGATCCTTGTCCTTGTCCAATTGCGCTCTGGTGGCTGGGCGCACGCATGCTGCCTTCGGTCGCCAGCTGTATGCTGTTTCCTCCGACACAGCAGTGCAGCTGGCTTTTGGGTTAAACGAGAAAAAAAAAGGAAAAAGCAGTGTGGCTTGGCGGGTTTGTGTTTCGAAGGACGCATGGCTCTTGACCTTCGCCTCTCCCGAGTCCGTATGGGATCTGCAGCGATGGGACAAGACTGTAACTACCAATTGGGGAGAAAAAGGGGTAAAAAGTACCCCCCAAAAAACTAAAGGGAGGCTTGGGGTTAAGTGCCCCTCTCCTGTAATTCACACACTATCCCTGAATGCCACCAGTCTTGCTCAACAAAAAATGTCTTCTGTCTCATCTCAACTTTTTAAGTCACTCCAATAAAAGGTACATCGATCAAATATTTTGTCATTTAGAAAAGGTTATATATATATATAATCTAATTAAGTTAGATCTATTATTTTTTATAAATGCCAGTAGGGGAGCTTAAAGATAGATAATACACTTGGTTAGAGTGAAACATTTTGATCCGTTTTTAATAAAGTAGTACATTTTAAAGTGAATATGTTTCGGTCAAAACGCCATTGCAAGTCAAATGTACTTATTTAACATTTTCCAAATCATCTCCAAATCATCTATGACTAACACAATAGATGTTGAGATACTTTAGGATAATTTGGAGTGGAAGGGCAAAAAATAAAAAAAGGGTCCGTACATCAAAACTTCATCATAGTGAGGATATTAATAGTGAGATGTGCAATGCCACTTTGTTCTGATATTTGATTTATTTAATTAAAATAAGATGCCTAGACTTTAGCTTTTAAGAGTCAATTACTGAAGAATGCCTAAATAAAACTTATAAAATGAATTTTAACACACTGGTTGGGCAAAATGCCCACTTTCTTAAGTTTCTGTTTTATTTAATAACAAAACAAAACAAAATTCTGCCCAATTATTTCCCTTCAAAATGTGTTTGCAAAGGAAAGCCAGTATCCACATACAGTGCCTTCATAAAGTATTCATACCCATTGACTTATTCCACATTTTGTTGTGTTACAGCCTGAATTCAAAATGGAATAAAGCAATTTTTTTCTCACTCATCTACTGTACACACAATGCCCCATAATGACAAAGTGAAAACACGTTTTTAGAAATGTTTGCACATTAATTGAAAGGAAATACATGAATGTCTCATTTTCATAAGTATTCACACCCCTGAGTCAATACCTTGTAGAAGCACCTTCAGCGGCGATTACAGCGGTGCATTTTTTGGATGGTAAAATATTAGCCCATTATTCTTTTTAAAATTCTTCAAGCTATGTCAAGTTGATTGTTGATCATTGCTAGACAGCCATTTTCAAATCTTGTCATAGATTTTCAAGCTGATTTAAGTCAAAACTGTAATTAGGCCACTGTGTGGAGTACTGTGTGTAGATCAGTGACAACAAGGCTAAATTTAACCAATTTTCAATTCAGGCTGTAACACAAAATGTTGCCCTATGCTTTTCAACGTCTCTAAGTGATCTGTGTATGTATGTGTACGCCTTGCATGCAGCCTACGCCTTGAGTGCTGCTAAATATCCCTCAGTCTGCAACCTAAAATAGTAATTTCAGTCCACCGGTTAGGTGTCACAGGAAAGGGTTAAGCGAGTCTTGCGGTGGGTTATAGCTTGGCCCGAAGGTTCATGAAAGTAGACCACATCAGTGCAAATGTTGCACAGAAACACAGCAACACCTGCATCACAGAGACTACAGAGCTGCATCACATCACGCTGTTATATAGCCACTTTCTATATGGCTGGCACATATTTGTCTCTATGTACTCCTTGGGCCCTTGGTTCTATTGTCTGCCGCCTCAAATTTACAATTTACAAAATTGTGTATCTACACAATACATGGCCAAAGTCATGGAAGTTTTCAGTACCGTATGTGCTAAAAGAGATTATGTAGTGCGTTGTATATAAGAATAAAAAAACAGTCGAACAAAATGTATTTAACAACGAAGGGCATGGTTCTTCTAGTACAGAAAAGCGTTTGAAAGGTGTATGCATGCCTTTTTCCCTCCTCCCTGTACATACATCCACTCATGTTGTATTGCACTGTACTTTAGGACTACTAGACATGTGGTAACATTTACAGACTGTGGCGTGTTACATATGTCTCCAGTATGAATCACAGGGGATAAGTGCAGTGCAGTGGCTGTGGTAGAAAAGTGTGAGAGAGACTAAGTTTCTCCCACAGTGAGTCTCTTTCTGTGTCTGTGTGTCTCTCTTCTTAGGGGATTTCCTGAATTAGGCGATAACTAGGTTAGTGAGGCGTGAACGTATCTTTGCTACCCACTAAGAAAAGAGAGTTCCTCAAGGGTTCTTTGGGAAGCTCTTCCATGGTCCTTTGCAGTTCAGAACATGTTTTTTTTCTATGTTATTAAAAGGGAGGTGGCTCATTTGAATATATCTATGCGATTACAGGTTAAACATGACTATGGCCAGTGATGGTGTCTTGTGAAAGACTCACATATGGCCTTGTGTCAATTGAGAACAGTTTGACCAAATCAGTTGTTCTCAATTTCTCTCTTCGGGAACCTACAGCTATTACAGTTAGCACACATAATACAACTTGTCAATAAAAAATATATAATATAGCTAACCAGAATAAAGAAAAGACCTGTATGGTTCTTTAAAAGGATCTACAAAGTACCATCGAGATTAAGGAAGGTTCTTTATAAAACCAATCTCAATGGTTAGCCATACTATTAAAAAAAAACTTCAGGAGTTATTATTGTGCTAATTGACAAGTTGAATCAAGTGAGCTACCTCTGGAACAGAGTCATTATGGTTTCACATAAACCCACCACCCTGCCCAAAGAACCCTTGAGGTACCCGTTTTTCTTAGTTTGTAAATAGGACCTACATTTTTTTTTTGTCTAGGTGATGTGTATGTTTTTTTTTTTTTTTATATAGCACTATAGGGGTTATAAACAAGTTCACAACAAACAATTTTCTATATTTTTATGCCATCATTATGATGCCTTATTTAACTCAGCAAATTGCCAATTTACAGTGGGGAAAAAAAGTATTTAGTCAGCCACCAATTGTGCAAGTTCTCTCACTTAAAAAGATGAGAGAGGCCTGTAATTTTCATCATAGGTACACTTCAACTATGACAGACAAAATGAGGAAAGAAAATCCAGAAAATCACATTGTAGGATTTTTTATGAATTTATTTGCAAATTATGGTGGAAAATAAGTATTTGGTCACATGCAAACAAGCAAGATTTCTGGCTCTCACAGACCTGTAACTCCTCCACTCATTACCTGTATTAATAGCACCTGTTTGAACTTGTTATCAGTATAAAAGACACCTGTCCACAACCTCAAATAGTCACACTCCAAACTCCACTATGGCCAAGACCAAAGAGCTGTCAAAGGACACCAGAAACAAAATTGTAGACCTGCACCAGGTTGGGAAGACTGAATCTGCAATAGGTAAGCAGCTTGTTTTGAAGAAATCAACTGTGGGAGCAATTATTAGGAAATGGAAGACATACAAGACCACTGATAATCTTCCTCGATCTGGGGCTCCACGCAAGATCTCACCCCGTGGGGTCAAAATGATCACAAGAACGGTGAGCAAAAATCCCAGAACCACACGGGGGGACCTAGTGAATGAATGTGGGGCGGCAGGTAGGTGGGGCGAATGAATGTGGTGAATGAATGTGGGGCGGCAGGTAGGTGGGGCGGCAGGTAGCCTAGTGGTTAGAGCATTGGACTTGTAACCGGAGGGTTGCAAGTTCGAATCCCGAGCTGACAAGGAAAAAATCTGTTGTTCTGCCCTGAACAAGGCAGTTAACCCACTGTTCCCCGGGCGCCCGAAGGACGTGGATGTCGATTAAGGCAGCCCCCCGCACCTCTCTGATTCAGAGGGGTTGGGTTAAATGCGGAAGAAACATTTCGGTTGAAGGCATTTGGTTGTACAACTGACTAATAATGGTGACTTTGACTTTGACTTTATGACCTGCAGAGAGCTGGGACCAAAGTAACAAAGCCTACCATCAGTAACACACTACGCCGCCAGGGACTCAAATCCTGCAGTGCCAGACGTGTCCCCCTGCTTAAGCCAGTACATGTTCAGGCCCGTCTAAAGTTTGCTAGAGAGCATTTGGATGATCCAGATGAGGATTGGGAGAATGTCAGATGAAACCAAAATATAACTTTTTGGTAAAAACTCAACTCGTCGTGTTTGGAGGACAAAGAATGCTGAGTTGCATCCAAAGAACACCATACCTACTGTGAAGCATGGGGGTGGAAACATCATGCTTTGGGGCTGTTTTTCTACAAAGGGACCAGGACGACTGATCCGTGTAAAGGAAAGAATGAATGGGGCCATGTATCGTGAGATTTTGAGTGAAAACCTCCTTCCATCAGCAAGGGCATTGAAGATGAAACGTGGCTGGGTCTTTCAGCATGACAATGATCCCAAACACACCGCCCGGGCAACGAAGGAGTGGCTTCGTAAGAAGCATTTCAAGGTCCTGGAGTGGCCTAGCCAGTCTCCAGATCTCAACCCTATAGAAAATCTTTGGAGGGAGTTGAAAGTCCGTGTTGCCCAGCGACAGCCCCAAAACATCACTGCTCTAGAGGAGATCTGCATGGAGCAATGGGCCAAAATACCAGCAAAAGTGTGTGAAAACCTTGTGAAGACTTACAGAAAACATTTGACCTCTGTCATTGCCAACAAAGGGTATATAACAAAGTATTGAGATAAACTTTTGTTATTGACCAAATACTTATTTTCCACCATAATTTGCAAATAAATTCATAAAAAATCTTACAATGTGATTTTCTGGATTTTCTGGAGAACTTGCACAATTGGTGGCTGACTAAATACTTTTTTTCCCCACTGCATGTCATCCTAGTAGTCTCTATTGACTTGTTAGAGCTTGCATGAGCTGGAAAATGTTGGTGTCGCTAAGAAAAACTATCTTTAGAGTTGCAAATAGTTGTCAATTTGAAACTATTCAAGCCACTCAAATTAGACCCGTTCGCCTCCCACAATCACACATTTTTCTCCTACTTTTATTTGGGGTGAAATTAAATATCTTAAGCGCTCAATAACGCAAGGAGAAAGGTGTCATGTTTACAGTAAATTCACATCCTTTGTTCAATTTGATAGAATTATAAACAATGCCAAGAGAATTTCCCTGGAAATGTTTTTTTTGTTCTTTCAGAAAAACACACTTTCCCTGAAATTATAAAATGTACTTTTATATTTCATTTATTTAGAAAATATAAGGAATGTTTGTTCAAAGTTCAGCAAATTGCTATTGGAGTTTGATGAATATTGCTCCATGATAAAAAGCAGCGATTGCATCCCTGCTTTCATGTGAGGTAAAACCATTGGTCAGATACCTTCTGGTAGAACACTGGTACACCACTGGTAGTACCAGCCTACAAAACAACAGCTTCTTAACATCTTCTTCCTAAAAACGTTGGGGTGGTGGAGGGGAAAAAACTAACAAAACATACAAATTGTGTAACCAATATCTTTGGCAGTGGAGCAAGCTTCTAGTGCAAAAACACCCTACTCGCCACTTCCTACTCATCAAGGATTGAAAGGTTGCAAGGCTGACTATGCAAGATGAGCATCTTGAGCACAACATATGAGTGAAGAGGAAATGTGTGAAAGTGTTTTAGAAAATAAGAGGCCTTCACCTCAGGGCAAAGAAGGAACCTGGTCAAAGAGACACCATGCAACCATAATATGCATCTTTCGATCTTTCTCTCGCTCTCTTTCTCTCCCTTCCATAGCCAAACTGTCCCGACCACAGTAGTTATGAGCACACATGAATAAATAGAAATATCTGTGGTCGGTGGCTTGGAAGAGGGACTAGAAGCTGGGGACCAGGGACTGAGATGGGGTTGGAGAAGAGTCTAGGAGGGGTGAGGGGAGTGAGGCAGGGGAAAGAGTCTTGCTTTTAATCAGAGAGATAATGGGTGCCATACGCCATCACCACTGACTTTGTTTTTCCCACACTTCAGCCGACAAGAGTCTTTGTGTTGGCCAAGGGATAGCTGTCCGTAGTCCCCCACGCACCACTACCCCACCACTTGTTCTTAAATACACTTACATCTGTGTATATGAAAGGGGGTTCTGAGAGCGAGAGCCTGCCTGCCTGCCTGATACTTCAAACAGACCCACAATTTAGCTGGCAAAAGTTTGTTTAAAGGTCCCGAACAGTCATTCTGATTCCCATGTAAAATTACCTTTTGGGTGACTAAAATATCACCCATTATATTTTTGGGATAGAAATGCATTTTTTTTTTAAGTACTTTTTCTCTCATGGCTAGCTACCAGGAAGTTTGAAAAGACAGGCTGAGTGGTCGTGAGCTTATATTCATGAGCTCGCCTTGACTGACAGCTCTTTGAAATGCCCATGTCAAGATATTTGGATGCAGTGAGCAGTTTTGCTGTAAAATCAGCTCAAGCAAATTTGGTGATACACAAAGCAACTCAAACCACATTGAAAATGCAGCAATAATGTACATTTGTTATATATGGGTTAGCAGACAATGTCACGAAAACGATGTACACGCTTCAATGGGGACAGAGTTGTTGTGGTTCTGGATGGCCAGATAGCTATCAACAATGACAAGAAACTGCCATGTGGGGAATTGTAAGTGACTTGTTTCATCTTGCTCTTGATACCATGTCTTGTTTTGAGATGTTTTGACGGATTTCATGTCAATGACAATAAAATTGTGCTAGCTAGCTAACCAACTACTGTAACGATGTATCTGAGAGATAACAAGTGCTCATTGTGCAAATGTATTTTTGTTTTCAAAATATATATTTAACAAATTGTCAACAATCAAAGCCAACTCCATCTGTTTAGCTCCATAGCCGCACACAAGTTGGTTTTGTTGCTAAACAAACAAGCCATGTCTACATCCCCCATTTGGCATGTCTCTTAGAATGCAGTTCACAGCAGCCCGGACGGATGTGTTGATATGACAACTGCTTGTTCACCCCTTTTGTTCCTCGCTGTCTGAAGACCTAGCTAGCCAGTAACTAGCTAACAACAGACAAAGATGAAAGGACAAACATGTAAGTATCTTTACCATAGATGAATAGTGTAAACTTTTAATGATATTTGCAGACACCCTACAGTCAAATTTTGGCACCAGTAGAGTACCTATCTAAGCTATATAAACCACACCCCTCTGCAAACACACCTTCTCCAATGTTGGTTATAAGGTGGTATTTATTTAAATTAGGTAAGAGAATATCATGTTACCAATGGTGCATTGAAATGAGTGTTATGATGATGTCAACCTATCCCCTTAATAATCGTGCCTCCTGAATCCAAGTGTTTGACATGGGGAAGGAGACCAGTAACTCTATAATCAATTTTTTTTTTTATCGAAGTAGCAGCAACAGTCATATTTCATACTTCGGTCATCATACTTTGATCTGGTTTCATCCAAATATCTACCAATTCATGAGAAACATTATTTTGACTGTTCGTGACCTATAAGACCTAGATTCAACCAGATCAAGTGTTAACCGGCAATAGCCAACACCTTCATAGCTGATGTTTTGGCAGTGTCAGGGGGGGCACTTCTTTGGATCTGTCAAATCAGTTCACAGCTGCCCTTGTGATCATTGTCGGGAAGCCACACCACTCACGTTAGAAGTTCAGACCGAGAAAGGATAGGCTACATAGAAAATAATTACGCTGAAATGTTAAATCATTAAACAAAATAATTAGGATTTCTATCAGCCTAATCGAGGTGTAGATTACATCTCACATTTGAGTGTTTGAACTTGTAAACAAGGCTGCAAGGGATTTCTCTTAATATGACTCTGGCAATGGCAATGTCTGCTTTAGGTACACTGTAAAACTGGATAGTTCTGGCTGCTCAAACTTTTTGAGGAAACCAATTACCCCCCCAAAATTAAGTTAAGAAACTTAAATAGCTGAAGTGAGTAGTACTACCTCCAGCTGAAGTGAGCAGTACTACCTTGATATGAGTATCACAAATGAAGTTTTTCTGAGTAATGTATACTTAAATTTAACGCCCCCATGAAGCCAGGCCTCCAATAATTTCCCAGTGTGCCTTGGTTCTCCACTTGTTAGTGACAGAGATGTGTTTGTTGAATTAATTCACTTACAAATTTTTCTTCACCACGTGATTTCCTAATTCTCAGGTAAATTATTTTCTCCACTGTTTCATCAAAACATCTGTGCAGTGATAAGTCGCTGGCTTTAGTAGCGTATAATTAGTTGGAATACCAGGCTGGCAATTTACATAATTTTTCCCTTTTTTTCCCCTTTTGAGTGTACTGTTTTTGAAAAGCTTGATCTATGGCGTTATTTAGGATGTTAAAGACAGAAGCTTATACTCTACTAAATAAAACAAATTATTTGAACAACAGTGCAGCAAGTGTGTAACTAGTGTTCCATTGTTCTCTACTCTACCTGCTAACTACCGGTCAGGTAATATTCTAACAATATTTACAAGTACGTGTCCAGTAGAGGTCAGTGTTTGAAAGCAGCTTGGACTCAAAGAAAGCACCGGAACCACGGCGAAATCAGTGGGATCTCACATTTTGCAACACAAGGTTTTAAAAAGCACGTGATAAAATGAAGCTTCAGATGTCATTGATGACGTACTTCTGATAAAGTGATACACACATCGGCACACTGCTTTGAAGTTGCTGCATGCCTCATAGCTCCGGTATTAAACGTAACATCACTACAATACTTGGTGAAGTCCATAGGACCAAACCAGAAGGAATGCAACAACCATGTCTCTGTCACTAACGAATACAGTCATGAGTGGTAACTCTACAAGTTCCTTGAAAGGATCTCTGGGCAATATTTGAATAAGGCTTTAGCTAAGAAGTGTGTTTATTTAACACCGTTCCGGTGTCTATATGGATCCACAGACTCAACATGTTCGGTGTTGATTTAACACTCTCAGTGTTAATTTGTTTGTTTTTTAACACTGGAGGATTTGCTGTGCATGAATGTATTTCACTGACTGATGACAGTTGTTTCCTGGTTATACAGTCACATCCAAATTTCTTGGTTCCTTTAATAAAGACGAGCAAAGACAACAACAAAAAAGACGGTATAAAATAAATGGTAATACTTTATTTATAGCATAGTGTCATAACACATTATAACATGGTTATAACATAACATGTCATATCAGCTGACATAACTTATCATAACCTGTCATAATATTGTCATAACACAGTCATGACACATATTTAGGCCTGTTGAGACATTGCATTATTTTAATGGCTGGTTATGACAACTACATAAGTGTCAAAACCAACAAAACCTACCACACAAGGCAAACTATTCCATTACAACATACATATCCTTGAAATATTTACAAACCTGAGAAGGCACTTGAGTGGCAGAGTTTGGTAATTGCCTGAGAATCTGTTGGTGGTAGTGGGTACACTGTGAATCTGTTTGTGGTATTGGGTACACGGTGACAGACATCAACAAGGCCACAGGTCTGAGGTCACTTCCAGGAATTAAGCAGGACATGCACAACACAGAAAGGCAGATGTGTGTGTGTGTGTGTGTGTGTGTGTGTGTGTGTGTGTGTGTGTGTGTGTGTGTGTGTGTGTGTGTGTGTGTGTGTGTGTGTGTGTGTGTGTGTGTGTGTGTGTGTGTGTAGGGGGGGTATAACTGGAATCTGACCAAGCATGCTTCTTTCTCACACCTCTATATCTCTGTTACATACATAAGGACCTGAGCTAGAGAGAGAGAGAGCGAGAGAGAGTGAAAGCGAGCGAGAGATCCAGGCGCTGTAGTGGGGAGCTGCTGGGGCCTTGTGGTTTGTTTGGTTGAGTGGGGTGCAAACACAGTCATTACTAGGCAGAAAGGCCTCCTCTCCTCTGGGTTTTGGGCCTGGCCTAATTGCGTAATGATTTCTGTGCAGTGCATAATGAGAAGCCCACAGAGAGGGAGAGAGGGAGCAGGGCTGCCTTGGCCTACAATTGAGGTTAACGACCAGAGAGATGGTAGGGACTGGTATCACTGACACATCTGAAGGAAACACACACGCACACATTTCGTAATATTATGCAAAGTGTGTTGTACGTGGTTTTAAGGGAAGGGGTTGGGAAGCAGTTCAGAGCAGAGAATGTGTTAGTCACACTCTAACTAATGCTAGGTTGTTTGGTTGACCCAGCTGCTGTGTTGCAGGAGTTGGGGTCACTTAGTTCGCTTGTTCTCTTTACAAACTGCTGGGTTATTGATGATGGGTGCTGGGGTATTGACACTGGGTTATTGATGATGGGTGCTGGGGTATTGAAACTGGGTTATTGATGATGGGTGCTGGGGTATTGACACTGGGTTATTGATGATGGGTGCTGGGGTATTGACACTGGGTTATTGATGATTTGTGCTGGGGTATTGGCACTGGGTTATTGATGATGGGTGTTGGGGTATTGACACTGGGTTATTGATGATGGGTCCTGGGGTATTGGCACTGGGTTATTGATGATGGGTCCTGGGGTATTGGCACTGGGTTATTGAGCATATGAGTTTCCTAAATCATATGTTAGTCCCATTGTTGGGATACAATACAGGGACACGATTTATTATCATCTGTAATAAAAATCTTAATATTATAGGATAATGTATAAAATACAAAAACTATTTAAAAATCTTATTTGCTGTGTGCAAACTTGAAATGATGAACAGGAATGACACATACCCTCACGGGTGGCCAGTAAGATCTAGCTGAAAGCCACACTCCTAATAAGCCACACCTCCTGAAAATAACATAAGGATTACATTCAAAAAGACCTAGCGGCTAAATCAACCCAGGATGAGTGTAAAAAATACCCAACTGATGGCTAAATTAAACTATGTTTGGGTAATTCCAACAACCCAACTTGTTGGGTTATTCACACAACCCAGCTAGCTGGGTCAAAATAACCCAGCGTGTGTTCACTACAATGTTTACCCAGCACTGGGTTAGCAAATAACCTAAACTGGGCTGTTTTTAACCCAGTTTTTTTAGAGTGCAGTTACCATTTGTTGCTAATAGCTACTCAGTAGATTTAGATAGATTTGTCAGAAATCATTTACCTTCACGCTCTTTGCATATGACTTCAATTAAGTGCATCTACTTCCGTGTTTTCTAAATGTGAATGATGATTTCTGTAAGCCATTATCTACACATCTAGACTTCATCTTAAAACGATTGTACAAACAGGGCAGGTCGTTAACAACGCTCTTCACATTTCTTCCAACAGAAGGAAGTAGTGCTTCCTTAATAAATATGTAGTTTGTGTAATTTAGGGAAGATATCCCACCCCTTCAAGCCCCCATGACAGGTCTTTCTGTACAGCAGGAACACCTGTAATATATCATCAAGGAAAAAAAGTTATTTTTGCCACCAACTCGCTAATGAAAGAATACTAGCTGCAAACGAGACAGTATGATTCCAGGCCAAGAAGGCCTCCAAGATCTGTGGAGTCCTCATGGATTGTGTCCCCAATGGCACCATACTGCCTTTATAGTGCGTTACTTTTACCACGGTCCATATGTCTCTATGTAGGGAATAGGGAGCACTTGAGATACAACTATGGAGTCCTCCCAGTACAACCTCAACCCTCCAATTTACTCTTGCTTATCATTCCATTTGGTGTAGTTTACAGGATAAGAGGGTTTTAGTCTTTAGTCATTTGGGTTGGCAGGGTAGCCTAGTGGTTAGAGTGTTGGACTAGTAACTGAAAGGTTGCAAGTTCAAATCTCTGTCGTTCTGCCCCTGAACAGGCAATTAATCTGCTGTTCCTAGGCTGTCATTGGAAAAAATGAATTTGTTCTTAACTGACTTGCCTAGTAAAAAAAAGGTCTCTTAAAATTGGGAGACTCCTTACACAACATGAACATGTATAAACAACATGCACACACATTAAATTGACTCTATAGTACAGTCTCCTACACTGTAGGTAATTTGCTTCTGAACAATATATACAGTGAGGTAAAAAAGTATTTGATCCTCTGCTGATTTTGTACGTTTACCCACTGACAAAGAAATGATCAGTCTATAATTTTAATGGTAGGTTTATTTGAACAGTGAGAGACAGAATAACAAATCCCGAAAAACGCATGTGAAAAATGTTATACATTTATTTGCATTTTAATGAGGGAAATAAGTATTTGACCCCTCTGCAAAACATGACTTAGTACTTGGTGGCAAAACCCTTGTTGGCAATCACAGAGGTCAGACGTTTCTTGTAGTTGGCCACCAGGTTTGCACACATCTCAGGAGGGATTTTGTCCCACTCCTCTTTGCAGATCCTCTCCAAGTCATTAAGGTTTCGAGACGTTTGGCAACTTGAACCTTCAGCTCCCTCCAAAGATTTTCTACGGGATTAAGGTCTGGAGACTGGCTAGGCCACTCCAGGACCTTAATGTGCTTCTTCTTGAGCCACTCCTTTGTTGCCTTGGCCGTGTGTTTTGGGTCATTGTCATGCTGGAATACCCATCCACGACCCATTTTCAATGCCCTGGCTGAGGGAAGGAGGTTCTCACCCAAGATTTGACGGTACATGGCCCCGTCCATTGTCCCTTTGATGCGGTGAAGTTGTCCTGTCCCCTTAGCAGAAAAACACCCCCAAAGCATAATGTTTCCACCTCCATGTTTGATGGTGGGGATGGTATTCTTGGGGTCATAGGCAGCATTCCTCCTCCTCCAAACACGGCGAGTTCAGTTGATGCC
This sequence comes from Brachymystax lenok tsinlingensis, assembly GCA_030435695.1. NCBI lineage: Eukaryota > Metazoa > Chordata > Actinopteri > Salmoniformes > Salmonidae > Brachymystax > Brachymystax lenok. Next base: position 7,560,199 of record CM059808.1, read on the forward strand.
AAAGAGCTCCATTTTGGTCTCATCTGACCACAACACTTTCACCCAGTTGTCCTCTCAATCATTCAGATGTTCATTGGCAAACTTGCAGGCGCTGCAGGATTTCAGTCCTTCACGGCGTAGTGTGTTACCAATTGTTTTCTTGGTGACTATGGTCCCAGCTACCTTGAGATCATTGACAAGATCCTCCCGTGTAGTTCTGGGCTGATTCCTCACCGTTCTCATGATCATTGCAACTCCACGAGGTGAGATCTTGCATGGATCCCCAGGCCGAGGGAGATTGACAGTTCTTTTGTGTTTCTTCCATTTGCGAATAATCACACCAACTGTTGTCACCTTCTCACCAAGCTGCTTGGCGATGGTCTTGTAGCCCATTCCAGCCTTGTGTAGGTCTACAATCTTGTCCCTGACATCCTTGGAAAGCTCTTTGGTCTTGGCCATGGTGGAGAGTTTGGAATCTGATTGATTGATTGCTTCTGTTGACAGGGGTCTTTTATACAGGTAACAAGCTGAGATTAGGAGCACTCCCTTTAAGAGTGTGCTCCTAATCTCAGCTCGTTACCTGTATAAAAGACACCTGGGAGCCAGAAATCTTTCTTATTGAGAGGGGGTCAAATACTTATTTCCCTCATTAAAATGCAAATCAATTTATAACATTTTTCACATGCGTTTTTCTGGATTCTTTTGTTGTTATTCTGTCTCACAGTTCAAATAAACCTACCATTAAAATTATAGACTGATCATTTCTTTGTCAGCAGGGGATCAAATACTTTTTTCCCTCACTGTATATATATATATATTTGGCTAGGTATCATACGCAATGTTGACATGAAATCGTGAGATTTTATACCTAACATGCCACTGGGTCATTGCAACGTGTTGTAACTTCTCTCTTATCCCTATCTGAGCTTGTAGGTCATTTGCTTCTGAACTAATATATATATAGGAGCCTGTACTATAGAGTCCATTTAATGTGTTGTGTGTGCATGTATGTACTCTATGTGTGTGTGTGTGTGTGTGTGTGTGTGTGTGTGTGTGTGTGTGTGTGTGTGTGTGTGTGTGTGTGTGTGTGTGTGTGTGTGTGTGTGTGTGTGTGTGTGTGTGTGTGTGTGTGTTGTTTGTACGTGTTCATGCGTGCATATGTTGTGTGTGTGCATGCGTGTGTAAGGGGTCTCCCAATTTTAAGAGACCTTGAAGTCAGCTGTCAATTAAAAACACATAAACAAATTACCTTTGATCAGTAGTCTCCACAGTGCGCTCTCAGCTATATTAGGAAGCTCAGATAGGGGTAAGAGAGAAGTTACAACACGTTGCAATGACCCAGTGGCATGTTAGGTATAAAATCTCACGATTTCATGTTAACATTGCGTATGATACCTAGCCAAAAATAATTAAGAAGAAAGGCGGTTTGCTTAAAATGTGAAAATCGAAAAGAAATCAATTGTGTTAAAGTATTACAGCAGCAAATCAGGATCATTAAGGTGGACATAATCTAGCCTCTAAGAGTACATCCCAAATGGCACCCTTGCACTACTTTTGAACAGAGCGCTATGGGCACTATATAGGGAATAGGCTGCCAATTGGATCTCATCAAAAGTCTACACGAGCAGCATGTGAGCGCTATACGACTGGGGAAATAGCTGTGTTATGGTGTCAGAGCCCTACCTCAGGAGCATAGGGCACTCATAACAGCTGCCTTGGCTTAAGAACACATGACGGACGGTATGCACTAAAGCAATTGTTTTACTATCGTCTGCTTTGTTTTCATATTAAAATACCACATCATAGAAAGTAGTTCCCCTTATGCGAAAGCATAATTATAGCGGAGTTAAATGCTTTCATTTTTAATAGGAAAAATGTTCAATAGGTTTTTTACATGTGCACAGAGCTAGAGCAGGGTTTGATTTAAAATGGTTAGGACTAGCGAGCTATAGTTGTGTTTCTTCTTTAAGAAAATGTAGTTGTATTTCTGTGACGCTGTTCGAATCTTCATTAAGTTCCCTCTCATACACTGAGACGTCTAAACGCGCTAATGGTTTACCCCCTGCCTGAGCGAGAAAATACCAACTAGTGCCTCTTTCCTCCCCAGATATCAAAGGGATCTGGTCAAAAGTAATGCACTGTGTAGGCCCTAGTAGGGAATAGGGTGTGTCATAGCATGACATAGCAGCCCATTGCAGTGGTGGCCACAGTGGCGTAAGACCTTCAGCAGCAGCAAACTTCTCATGTTTTCCTAAATGTTAGCCACTGGAATAAACACCCAGCGGAGTCCCTGGCACTCGCTCAGGACCGGATTACTGCTCTTTCTCCAAGCCTCAGAGCATGCTGCACGCCACCCTACAGGCACTGTTTACACTACTACTGCTGCTTCGGACAACACTGTTCTCCCTCCCTCCTCCAGGGCACAGAGAGAGGGTGGGGGTGGGAGAGGATTAAGGCACCAAAGCAAACTCACACAAAGTTTCCGTTGACAGTGTTCTATACCTTCCAGTCGGTCAGCGATCAAATTCGATTTCATGCTCAGAGTTGGAGACGCTCGTTGGCAGGCGCTGCTGAAGACACAGGGATGAGGGAGATTACTCTGGTAATACGGAGAGTCTCTGGCTGGGCCTGGAGTGGGCGCCATGGCCATCCACTGACCTAATTGATACCAAACGTCCGTCTTTGGCCAGCGCTTATACACACACACACACAGAGTCATTAAAACGTTTTCTTGGCCACTTCTGTTTACTTAAAGGGATACTTCAGGGTTTTGGCAATGAAGCCCTTTATCTACTTCACCAGAGTCAGATTAACTTGTGGACACTATTTTTATGTCTCTGTGTCCAGTATGAAGGAAGTTAGAAGTAGTTTTGCGAGCCAATGCTAACTAGCGTTAGCACAATGACTGCATACCCATAGACTTCCAATCATTGCGCTAACGCTAGTAAGTAATTGAGCTAGCGCTAGTTAGTAACTTCCTTCAAACCGCATGCATAGACATACAAATGGTCTTCACGAAGTATCACTTTAAAAAGTGATCGCTAAGTTCCTTATTAATAAACACCAACAGAGTGGTGATGTCACCGGAGACAAATTCTTATTCTCGCCGTAACCCATATCAGAGTGCCCCAACACAGCTGCTTTAAATAGACACAATTAGAACCAAGACTCTCCCTCTCCCTGCCACGGAGTATCACAATGCTTTCATTAGTTTGTCATTTTGAATTTCCAGAGATGGCCGCCAAAAGATTACTGCTGACACATTCCTGTAAACTGTAAAAGATGCATTGAGCCTAGCAAGCTTTCCAGGCTTTACAAGCACTGCCAGTCCCCTCCTGGCAGACCCACTTCTTGGGCTACTAGTGCCAGGAAAGAGATATGCACAGCAAATTGGCCAGTGTTCATTTTTCAGTGTAACATTTTTAACACTTAGTGGTGTAAACTAACCAGTGTTGGTGTTAATAACCAGAGTTATTGTTTTTACACTGTGGCGAGTAAAACAGTCCCATCAAAACCATACCCATCATTATTATATTTCCAAGCATGCTCTACTGCAGGTAGATTTTCTGTATGGTTTTGAATACCTGTGTTTTTGTGTGTACATTGATTGATTAATCTTATGGTACACAAAGATAAATAACATACATTTCTTTAGTTCAATTTATTGCACCCGTTAATGAAATGGCTGTTCCGTTTTAAATTTTTGAAGTCTCCTAACCCTGACAGTAAAATTCCAACTATTGGATATCCTAACTCTGGCTAGATTCTAAATATGAATTACACATCACTTTGCGAGCCACCATAATTCACTTCCAGGCCTGATGTGGCCTGTAAACTTGGAATTGTGGAAAACTAGGCCATCAACTAGACCAATGAGGCCCTTGATCTACTTCACCAGAGTCACCAGAGTGCCTTTGAAAAGTATTCAGACCCCTTGACTTTTTCCACATTTTGATACGTTACAGTCTTATTCTAAAATGGATTCAATTAATGTTTTTCCTCGTCAATCTACACACAAAACCCCATAATGACAAAGCGAAATCAGTAAAAGGCACATGACAGCCCACGTGGAGTTTGCCAAAAGGCACCTGAAGATTCTCAGACCATGAGAAACAAGATTCTCTGGTCTGCTGAAACCACGATTGAACTCTTTGGCCTGAATGCCAAGCGTCAAGTCCGGAGGAAACCTGGGACCATCATTACTGTGAAGCATGGTGGTGGCAGCATCATGCTGTGGGGATGTTTTTCAGCGGCAGGGACTGGGAGACTAGTCAGAATCAAGTGAAAGATAAACAGAGAAAAGTACGGAGAGATCCTTGATGAAAACTTGCTCCAGAGCACTCAGGACCTCAGAATGGGGCGAAGGTTCACCTTCCAACAGGACAATGACCCTAATCACACAGCCAAGACAACAAAGGAGTGGTTTCGAGACAAGTCTCTGAACGTCCTTGAGAGGCCCAGCCAGACCCTGGACTTGAACCCGATCAAACATCTCTGGAAAGACCTGAAAATAGCGGAGGATCTCCAGAGAAGAATGGGAGAAGCTCAACAAATATAGGTATGCCAAGTTTGTAGTGTCAACCCAAGAAGACTGTAATCGCAGGAATGCTGTAATCGCTGCCAAAGGTGCTTCAACAAAGTACTGAGTAAAGGGTCTCAATACTTATGTAAATGTGATATTTAAATGTTTTATTTGTAATAAATCTAAAAACCCTTTTTTGCTTTGTCATTAAGGGGTATTGTGTGTAGATTGATCAAAAAAACAATTTTAAAATAAGGCTTAAATGTAACAAAATGTGGATAAAGTCAAGGGATCTGCATGCCTTCCAAATGCACTGTGTGTAACATTTTGTCATAAAGTTTAATGTTAACTTTCAGCCAGAAACTCACTTGGTGAAAGCCACAGGAGTTAACTAGGAAAGAATTCAACAGCCATGACTCTGGTACTAACAAATACAGTCATGGGTGTTAACTCTCCAATTTACTCAAAAGGAAAAGGCACCCTTGGAAATATGCAAATTAGGATTTACATCATACTATGTTAAGCTAAAGATATCTGAAGTATATATAGAGTCCTGTCTAAGCTGGGGGTGGGGGGAGAGTTCTAGGCCAAACCGTTTGGACGCTACAGACGTTTTTTCGGACTGTCTCATGGTCAGACAAACACCACTGTGTTTGAGGTGGATTGAGACGCAGAACATGCAAAACAGGCATCTCTATCTTAACCAGACACATTTTATTGGGAATTGTTTAAATTATGTTAATTCGATTTTTACCATACACATGGTTAGCAGATGTTAATGCGAGTGTAGCGAAATGCTTGTGCTTCTAGTTCCGACCATGCAGTAGTATCTAACAAATAATCTAACAATTTCACAACTACCTTATACACACAAGTGTAAAGGAATGAATACGAGTATGTACATATAGCGGCAGGTACCCTAGTGGTTAGAGTGTTGGACTTGTAACCAGAGGTTTGCAAGTTTGAATCCCCGAGCTGACAAAGAAAAAATTGGTTGTTCTGCCCCTGAACAAGGCAGTTAACCCACTGTTCCCTGGGCGCTGAAGATGTGGATGTCGATTAAGGCAGCCCCCCGCACCTCTCTGATTCAGAGGGGTTGGGTTAAATGTGGAAGACACATTTTGGTTGAAGGCATTCGGTTGTACAACTGACTAATTTTGACTTTGACTTCGATAAATATATGGATGAGCGATGGCTGACCGGCATAGGCAAGATGCAGTAGATGGGGTAGAGTACAGTATATACATATGAGCTGAGTCATGTAGGATATGTAAACATTATATAAGTGGCATCTAGCTGTGGTCATCAATCACAAACAGGGCTGTTGATGTGATCTATGGGGAATATTACATCAAACACACGTATAGGACAAACCCTTCAGAATAAATGTCCTGTTTTCTATGTAGTGCATATGTTATTCAATGCGTTTGTATTTGCTAATAGCAGTTATGGGCTAAGGCCAAATACACATTTTCATCAAATACTTTTTCAATCTATATACAGTATATATATATATATATATATATATATATAATGTATATATATTTTTTTTTAATATTTTTTTTATACTTCAAAGGGTCTTAAAATTCTAAATCAAATAGCAAATTGATCCTAGGTATGACCTTCTTAAAACAATTCCATATAGCTTAGTACTGGACATTAACTGTCCATTGAGGAAAATAGGTGTGAATAAGTGAATACATTTTTAATTGTAGTGCAAAGAGATTGTCTTAAATTTGAAGATTATCTGCAACACTGGATATCTGGCAATATTCATTGCACAATCTGTACCAGCTGTGAGCTAAAGGTGCATTGATCTTTTGAACAGCCCACTCCTTCTCCTCCTCCTCCTCTTCCTTTCAACATCACTTCTACTACAACTACTACTCCAGCTATTGAAATAAAGACAGAAACAAATCACTATTAGAAGACATAATACGTGTGTTTGATGTAATATTCCCCATAGATCACATCAACAGCCCTGTTTGTGATTGATGACCACAGCTAGAGAATGTACATCTATCCCATATGGCACCCTAGTCCATATATAGTGCACTATTTTTGACCAGAGCCCTATGGGCCCAGGTTAAAATTAGTGCACTATGAAGGGAATAGGTTGCCATTTGGGTCGCAGACTGAGAGTCGATCACTTGTCTCCTCCAGACCACACATTGGAGTCGTGAACCCTATAGTTTCCACGGCCACGGACTTCTGTTGGACTCAAGGGTCAATCGATCGTTTTGATTCATGTTAGGGCCCAATCAGAGATAAAAAAAAAGGCCCTCTGGCATTACAAAAGGTTGCTGGGAGTGATCACGTAGTCGGTCTGAATGGGATTTCCACTGGTTCTTAGTGTGTGTGCGTGCGTGCGTGCATGCATGCAGGCTTTGAGTGGGGGGTGGGTGGGTGGGTGGATGTTTTGGTTTTCAAAAGGGGAGAGGCCGGCACATAGGTTTCAGCCGCAAGCTTTTGTTCTTCAAAGTTCAAGGTATTGTTCAATACATTATTGCAGCCGGTTGAACATAGATGTCCAACTCACTGCTAAGACAGAATTCTTCTCGAAATTCAGATGGTGTTGCTTGCATTGTTTACTTTACAGATTACTTCCCCAGCTAGCTCATTTGGAAGTTGTGGGAATGTACACTTTTAGTTTCCCATTGGTTCTGGGAATGAAGCCAAATGTTTCCTGACCGGTGAAACTGAAACTTTTTAAAACATTCTGAGAACAGAAGTGAACATTTTGCCTATTCTGGGAATGTTTATTTTAGGTTGCAGGGAGGTTCTGACAATGTTTTACTATGGTAACCTGAAAGTTTTCCTGGGAGGTTTTATAACGTTCTGAGAAATTACAGGCTATTTGAAGGTAATTAAATAACATTCTGAGAACATGTTTCAATAAGACTTTTAATAACACTGCTGCTAACTGTTTCGAACTCCAAGTACAAATAGGACACCTGGAAATTCATTTGCTTAGGCATTAATCATGCAAACACTTTTCTTTTTTATTGTGGCAGAAAGCTTAAATTCTTGTTAATCTAATTGCACTGTCCAATTTACAGTGGCTATTACAGTGAAAGAATACCATGCTATTGTTTGAAGAGAGTGCACAATTTTGAACATGAAAAGTTATTAATTTGGGCAGTATTGATACAACATTTTGAACAGAAATACAATGGTTCATTGGATCAGTCTAAACCTTTGCACATACACTGATGCTATCTAGTGGCCAAAATCTAAATTGAAAGAATACCATGCTATTGTTTGAAGAGAGTGCACAATTTTGAACATGAAAAGTTATTAATTTGGGCAGTATTGATACAACATTTTGAACAGAAATACAATGGTTCATTGGATCAGTCTAAACCTTTGCACATACACTGATGCTATCTAGTGGCCAAAATCTAAATTGTACCTGGGCTGGAATAATACATTATGGCCTTCAAAGATGATGGTAAAAAATACAAAATAACTGTTGTTTTTTTCTTTGTATTATCTTTTACCAGATCTATTGTGTTATATTCTCCTACATTCCTTTCACATTTCCATACACTTCAAAGTGTTTCCTTTCAAATGGTACCAAGAATATGCATATCTTTGCTTCAAGGCCTGAGCTACAGGCAGTTAGATTTGGGTATGTCATTTCAGGCGAAAATTGGAAAAAAGGGGCTAATCCTTAAGAGGAGATTTCTTTAAATAGAACCATGAGGAAACATTTAGGAAACATTTAACTGAAGTACTAACTTTCCCACAGAAGAATGTTGTTTCTTAATGTTCTCGGAACTTTCTGAGAACAATACTTTAAGTAGAACCATGAGGAAACCTGTAGAAAATGTTATGATGAAGTACTGAAATTCCTACCTAGGAAACATATGGTTCTCAGAACATTATGTGCTAGCTGGGTATCCTGCACCATTCACAGAACTTTGTGGGAAGGTTGTATGCAAAATAACCCTAGGACATCCATAGTCGCACCAAGCTTTAAGAAACATATGGTTCTCAGAACATTATGTGCTAGCTGGGTCTTAGTAAAGAACAAGAAGGCCTGCGCATTCTTCAAGCTCCCAATTCACCGCTTTATTGACAACGTTTAAATCCGAAACGCATCTTGACATGATGAAGATCTGTTTCGGATGTGCGTATGACCACAAACTTTTCTCTAGCTGGGTCTTAACCAAGAGAAATCACCTTTGCCAACAGAAAATAATTTAGTCCTTAAATAAAAGCTACGCCAACATCCAACATCCCTTCTAAACTAAAGATAAACTACTTATCTTCTCCATTAATCCTCCATAAGACTCCACGTAATACATAATGTGTATGTATACACAAGTATTGTTTAAGTAACCCACAAGCTCACATACATATTCACCACATCCAGTCCATCAAGTTGTGGTGCTGTGGGATCGAACCCCGGAGTCTAAATGATCAGGCTCCCACCATGTCATTAGGGCAGAGCAGGAGGACCCCATGAAAGCTCTGCCAAAAACTATCCTTGAAGACGGAGGGAAAGAAAGGAGGTGTATTGATCTGTCTGTCCACGGATATGATAGTTAAGCCGGGTACTGAGAGAGGGAGAGCCCCCGGATCCATATCTCAAAGACTTTAATCCATGGCTCTATACTGCTGGATTGGCCTTCACCTTAACCTCCTGACAACTGCTCCAGAAGATCAGCCATGGAAATGTTATTCTTTCAAAATTTCTCATCCTCATCTTCATCTCTCTCTCTCTCCCGCTTTCTTTTTTCATTTCTGTCTTTCGTACTTTCTCACATATATGGTGGTTAATAACGGACTGTTCCCATCTGAATTACAGAGTCAAAGGTGAATTAATACTGATCCTTAATTTTCATAAGTTTTCAAAGTTCTTATCCACCTCGCTCTTCTTAAAGTTGCGAACTTCAGTGGCGTAGCTTAGCTTTATAGCAGGTGACTTAAACAGAAATATGTTGATGATGTCAAATTAAACATAATATGAAATGTCATTGACGTTTCTGGACAGGGAAAGTGTCTCTAGTTTGTTGTAGTTTATTGGAGAAAGTGCTCAATCTAACTCAAAAACTGGTATTGTCATATGTATATGTATTGAAGACTATTTTGACCTCAATTGGAGTTCCTGAATACATAAAGGCTAAAAAAGGGGTGAAAAGATAACTATTGTCAGTAAAATAATGAGGTATCTTTTGTCATATGAGTCATATGTGTTGCGCTATAGGAAGCCCTACATTAGCTTTGACAAATGTATCCAAAACCTCATTGACTTGTTTATTGTCGTGGCTCATATAGTCATGTGACGTCATCATTAGTGGAACTGACCATCTAAATAGCTTATTTAATTTTTTTGTGTTTTTGTTGTACTTTACTTTTTAATTATATTTTTATAGTACTACTGATATTGATTGCTGCATTGTTGGGAAATAACAAGCAACAAAGACATTTCACTGTGCATGGGGAAGGATCAGCCAAAGAAGTTGACTACATTAAAATGGTGGAAGCTCTCAATGGCTCTGCCCATGCTAATACGGCCTTTTAGCCATTAGAGGCCTCTATCATTATCCATGCCAGTGACACTAATAGGGGTTAGAGGTCAGATACACAGCCATCAGAGGACTTCCTGGGTCTATTTGCCTGTCTGGTCACCAGGGATGACCTCTTATTTTCCTGTCTGGTCACAGAATGTTGACCTTTTTTTGTCTGGGAATTCCAGAATGAGAATCCTTTGAATCTTAGAATGGTACAAATAACCACAGCCAGAGTCATATACACTGAGTAGACAAAACATTAAGAACACCTGCTCTTTCCATGACAGACTGACCAGGTGAATCCAGGTGAAAGCTATGATCCCTTATTGATGTGGAGGAGACAGGTTAAATAAGGATGTTTAAGCCTTGAGAGAATTGAAACATGGATTGTGTATGTGTGCCATTCAGAGGGTGAATGGGCAAGACAAAATATTTAGTGCCTTTGAACGGGGTATGGTAGTAGGTGCACCGGTTTGTGTCAAGAACTGCACGCGCTGGGTTTTTTCACACTCAACAATATCCCATGTGTATCAAGAATGGTCCACCATCCAAAAGACATCCAGCCAGCTTGACACAACTGTGGGAAGCATTGGAGTCAATATGGGCCAGCATCCCTGTGGAACGCTTTCAACACTTTGTGGGGGGGGGATTGACATACTCGGCGTATATAGAGAGTTCGGCCAGGTTTTAGAACGGCTGCCATGTTGGCGCCTTTATTCTCGAAATGTTGGTTATGTAACAATACTAGAGCGCCTCCGACAATTCCCTGTGAAATGACCTGCTGTAAACAAGCAAAACAGAGCAGCACAAAACATTAGGTTTTTATTGATTAGCATTCAGGAAAATGTGTATCCAAGTCTGTATTGCGTTGCGGTGCCAACGAATTGCATATCTGCTTTCACTGGACATCTTGATAGGTTTGAAAACTATCAGAAATAAACAGCACAATGCTGTTAGCAACTGCTATGGAGGAGAAAGTGGCTCCCTTGCATTGGCCCAACTCCCTATGGGACCCTGACCATAGCTATGTTGAGTTTTTCATATTGGTGATTCACCATAATAGAGAATGGTGTTTCAATTGAAAATGGGTGTCTTTTATTTACAATAATGTTTAGAAATGGTAGTTGTAGACACAAAACGCAATGAAAAAAAACGCAATGAATTTCCTTTGTGGAGCAATGAGAACAAGTGAAAAGCATCAGTTTGAGTCGTACAGAGTAAAAGAGACCCATTGAAAGCGAAGTAGTCAAAAGGATCTTTAGTGATCAGTAAAGGATTACACATCCATCTGAAAGGACTAGTATCAATCTATATAGTATGTTCATAAATCCAGTTTGATTTAGAAAAAGGCCTATACTCTCCCTGTTCTTCACAATACATACTAATATACAATTGCAAAGTGGTGACGGTGTTTACTGTGACAATTTGATAACGTGGCCCTTTGCTTTTTTCCCCAGAATGGCATTCATACCAATAACAATCAGCAAGCAAAAACTGGGAGTCGACTCAATATGTGTTACGAAGTCACTGAGATTGTATTTTGACCGTCACTGCTATGGTAGTGTTAGCTTCAAGGTGAATGTAGCCTGTAGTTTATAAGCTTTCCGCTTGTGATCTCTATCTTAAATAGCAATTTCATCCGACGGTCACAAGTTCATCCCAGCGCAGAGTCTATTTGTCTGTGAGGGGTGGAGAAATGTATGATCATGTCTGAATGCGTTCCTACATTTTTGCACACGTGTGTCTGTCCAAGTGTGTCTGTCCATGTATCTTCCCAAGTGTGTGTGTGTGTGTGTGTGTGATGGGGAGTAGACAGTCAGTCCCCTAGGTTTCAGGACTCTTGACCCATTCTCCTCCCCTTTCCAGCAGACCTCCAGACATGACCCTCTTTGACCCCCCCTGATGCACATCAAATCTGGGGTCTGGGATCCCTGCCTCCCCCTGCCTTCCTGGCTCTCTGGTTCCTCTGATGTGAATAGGAGATGGTTGAAGGGAGGATGGGGGAGTGGTGCTTAAAATTGCTGTGCATATGCCGGGCTGTGTAATGGCCTGGGGGGTCTCTCCCCAGCGAGGACAGAACAAATGAGCAATTCATCATCCGCAGCTGTCCGATGGACTCAGGTGACTGACTGGCTGACTGAAAGAACAACCACAGAAACATTGGTGTATGGACTGGGGATCTTGGGGGGACCCCAACATGGCGGGGTAGATGAGTGTAGTGGGAGAATGGGTCTTTAATCAACGGACACATGCTAATTGGTTGGTTGGCCTGAAAAGATTAGAGGACACATGGAGAGTGAACCAGGGGCACATTTAGGCAACGTGCCCAATGGGTCCTGGTCAAAAGAATTGCACTAAATAGGGAATAGGGTGTCCTTTGGGACGTAGCTTAATCTCCAGGTTAATAACAGAATGAAAATTATATCAATTACCTCATGCAGGCCCCATACCTTAGGCTTTAATAGGTGAGAGGGGCTGCTTTCCCTGCCTTTCCCACCGCGATCACACCTCTCCCCACACCTCTCTCCACACCCCTCCCCACACCCCGGACCCCAACGTATTCTCACTCGCAAATGTGGCATTGACGCCCAAACCGCGCCAGCGCTTCACTCCCACCTATGGCGAGCACCGACACTCTCCCTCCTCTCCTCTCAGAGACAGAAGGGAGGCGCAGATGTGTGGTACAGAGATCTGGAAGAAAGAGAATAATATAAATAACGGAAGAGTTGGAGGGATGTATGAAAAAGAGGGTGAGAGAAAAAAAGCCAAGAGACTATATTATGTTGTGTCATTGCCCCATTCAATCATCATGGTATACGGATGTAACGTCAAGTTGTTTCAACATGCTACATTCATATACAGTAGCTTGTGTATGATGAGTACGTATAGCCACACATATGTTACGAATTGTGAGTTTGCATAGCCTGTGCATACATAAATCAAATTAAATGTAATTTGTCATATGCTTTGTAAACAACAGGTGTGGACTAACAGTGAAATGCTTACTTACGAGCCCTTCCCAACAATGCAGAGAGAAGGAAAATAGAGAAATAATAGAAAAGTAACACATGTAATAATTCATCAGTGGAGGCTCCTCAGAGGAGGAAGGGGAGGACCATCCTCCTCAGTGAATTTCATAAAAATAAAAATAGTGAAACATTAAAAAAGTTATCATTCTTTAGATAAAACAATACGAAATATATTCACGTCAGCAAATAATTGGCTAAAACACACTGTTTTGCAATGAAGGTCTACAGTAGCCTCAATAGCACTCTGTAGGGTAGCACCATGGTGTAACCGGAGGACAGCTAGCTTCTGTCCTCCTATGGGTACACTGACTTCAATACAAAACCTAGGAGGCTCACGGTTCTCTCCCCCTTCCATAGACTTTAAAGATAATTATGACAACACCCGGAGGACGTCCTCCAACCTATCAGAGCTCTTGCACCATGAACTGACATGTTGTCCACCCAATCAAAGTATCAGAAAATTACTCTAGTACTGAAAGCACAAATGCATTTCTTCCAAAACTATGGAGAAGCAAGAGAGTGAGAGAGACAGCTAGCTGTATTCGGTAGTATATGTTGTTTCACTTTCACTTACTTAGCTAGTTTCACTTACTTAGCTAGCTAGTTTAGCCTATTCAAACACCCGGCTCACACAGAGAGGGATTCTAGCTGGCTATGGCTATCCAACACTGGAACTCTTCCAAGTCAAGGTATTCATTTATTGCCACCGGGGCCCACCGTTGTAGCTACTAAACTGATTGCTGCTGACTACATTGTAGTGCATGATTGTACCAGGTTTACTAATGCCTTAGTTCTAGCTTGTCATTATGTTGACTATGACGTGACAATGATATAGGCTGTGTGTAGCGGTTAGCTGTCATGATACGAAGGTTTGGCTTGGAAAGTTTTTTTCTCACCTGGTCACATACAGCTGATGTGTTGTCCACAGGCCAAGGGAAAGGGTAAGAGGAGAGTGCCTAGATAGATGTGAGAAGGAATTATATATATAATGAGCTGTTTGTATGTGTCTGGTATGAACGTGAACGGTTTGCATGTTATCAGGGGTGTATTCAATGCGCCGATTCTGTTGAAAAACATTTCTGGAACGAAGCAAACGGAACGAAATGGGGATAAACATACCTCGATTTGTCCAATATGGGAAAAATTATTACACCCTAAATCAGCTAAATGTAGGCAAGAGTGCCCAAGGCGGTATTGAATGCGTTAATGTCTGTCAGCTTGATTACTCAAAATTCTCTCCACCTGTGCACCTACGTTGTAAACTTTAATTCATGGGCTAGGTTGTAGCAACCTCATGATGGGTGTAGGGACAATTTGAGTATCATGTAGTAGCCTAAACCTATACATGTTACATTAAGCTGGTTGAATGGAATATGAATTACTGTCATCCAATATGCTGTAATAGAAATAAGGCCATGCTCATAATTCTTTTAAAAATCCTCCCTCATCTTAAACGGCACCTACCACAACCTTCTTGCCCATATCCTGGAGCAAACAGACAAAAACAGAAGATAAACAACAACAAACACCGTATGCTCCTTCCCCACACCCCCATAGGCCATACATGCAGATGCTCTGTCCCATTCAGAGCTGTCCATCCGCCGTGCTGGCAGCCGAGGGAACTCTGAGAATGGAACTTCACCTCCTTCTCTTCTCCCTCTCTCGTTGTTGTTTACGTCTCAATTTTTTTTAAAGAATAATCATCCTCCCTCATCTTAAACATCACGACCGCCACTGTAATAGATACACAATGAGTAACGATAACTTGGCTATATACACGGTGTACCAGAACCGTGTCTATGTGCAGGGGTATGAGGTAATTGGAGTAGATAACTAGGACTAAAGTTACACATAGTAAACAGTAGCAGCAGTATATGTGGCGAGTCAAAAAAGTTTGTGCAAAAAGGGTCAATGCAGATTAAATAGTTAACCAAATAGTTAGCCGGACTAACTTTTTTGCAGCCTTATAGCTTGGGGTTAGAACCTGTTCAGGGTGCTGTTGGTTCCAGACTTGGTGCATCGGTACCTCTTGCTGTGTGGTAGCAGAGAGAACAGTCTGTGATTTGGGTGGCTGGAGTCTTTCACAATTTTTAGGGCCTTCCTCTGACACCACCTGGTATCGAGGTCCTGGATGGCAGCGAGCTCAGCCCCAGTGATCTACTGGGCATCCGCTTGACCCTCTGTAGCGCTTTGAAGTCAGATGCCAAGCAGTTGACATACCAAGCGGTGATGCAGCCAGTCAAGATGCTCTCAACGGTGCAGCTGTAGAACTTTTTGAATATCTGAGGGCCCATGCCATATCTCTTCAGCTTCCTGAGTGGGAAGAGGAGTTGTGCCCTCTTCACGACTGTGTTGGTGTGTTTGAACCATGATAGATCCTTTGTGATTCGGACACCGAGGAACGTGAAGCTCTCAACCCTCTCCAATACAGCCCCGTCGATGTGAATGGGTGAGAGCTCGGCCCTCCGTTTCCCGTAGTCTGCGACCAGCTCCTTTATCTTGCTGACGTTGAGGGAGATGTTGTTGTCCAGGCACCACACTGCCAGGTCTCGGACCTCTTCCCTGTAGGCTGTTTCATCTCCGTCTGTGATCAGGCCTACCAGCGTTGTGTTGTCGCTAAACTCAATGATTGCGTTGGAGTCATGCACGGCCACGCAGTCATAGGTGAACAGGGAATACAGGAGGGGATTAAGCATGCATCCCTGACGGGCCCCCGTGTTCAGGATCAGCGCGGTGGACGTGTTGTTGTCTATTCTCACCACCTGGGAGGAAGTCCATGATCCAGTTGCAAAGGGAGGTGTTCCGTCCCAGGGTTACCTTAGCATTTCAAGATGTAGAGATTCATTACAAAACGATATAGTTACATTTTCAGAAATGTTGATGAATTAGCTTTTATTGTTTAAAGAAATTATGAAAAAGATTGATTTGTTTTTTCCCTATCGAATCATGGCATGGGTTGTTCATTGACAGACATGTATTTGTTTAAAATCTATCACTTGATGGTTTCATTTCAGAGAGACATATAATCACATACGGGATACAAACATTCCATTTCTTCTAAACAATGGATGAACAGCATTCTCATGTGGGTGTTCCTGAGTGTACTAAACATTATGAACATCTACTCTTTCCATGACATAGATTGACCAGGTGAATCAAGGTGAAATAAATGATCTCTTATTGATGTCACCTGTTAAATCCACTTCAATCAGTGCAGATGAAGGGGAGGAGATTTGTTAAAGAATAATTTTTAAGCCTTGAGACAATTGAGACATTGATTGTGTGTGTGCCATTCAGAGGGTGAAAGGTCATGACAAAAGATTTAAGTGCCTTTGAACGGGTATGGTAGTAAGTGCCAGGCACACCGCTTTGATTGTGTCAAGTACTGCAACGCTGCTGGGTTTTTCCAGCTCAACAGTTTCCCATGAGTATCAAGAATGGTCCACCACCAAAAGGACATCCAGCCAACTTGACACAATTGTGGGAAGCATTGGAGTCAACGTGGGCCAGCATCCCTGTGGAATGCCTTTGACAACATGTAGTCCATGCCCTGACAAATTGAGGCTGCTCTGAGGTCAAAAGGGGGTGCAGCTCAATATTAGGAAGGTGTTCCCAAGGTTAGTCAACTCGGTGTATAATAATAATAATAATTTAAACACATCTAAAAACACAGTGCATTCGCAAGGAATTCAGAGCACTTGACTTTTTCCACATTTTCCACACTTTTTCCACATAAATAAAAATCCACATAAATCTACACACAATACCCCATAATGACAATTCTTTTTGAAAATATATTACAAATAAAAAACTTTAATATCTTATTTAACATAAGAATCTTTGCTATGAGACTTCAAATTGACTTCAGGTGCATCCTGTTTCCATTGATCGTCCTTGAGATGCATCTACAACTTGATTGGAGTCCACCTGTGGTAAATTCAATTGATTGGACATGATTTGGAAAGTCACACACCTGTCTACATAAGGTCCCACAGTTGACAGTACATGTCAGAGAAAAAACCAAGCCATGAGGTTGAAGGAATTGTCCATAAAGCTCTGAGACAGGATTGTGTCGAGGCACAGATCTGCAGAAGGGTACCAAAACATTTAATGGAGGTGAACAAGAACCCGATGGTCACTGTGACAGAGCTCCACAGTTCCTCTGTGGGGATGGGAGAACCTTCCAGACAACCATCTCTGCAGCACTCCATCAATCAGTGGCCAGACGGAAGCCACTCCTCTGTAAAAGGCACATGACAGCCCACTTGGAGTTTGCCAAAAGTCACCTAAAGGACTCTCAGACATGACAAACCAAGATGAAACCTGAATCTTGCTGAAACCAAGATTGAACTCTTTGACCTGAATGCCAAATATCAGGTCAGGAGGAAACCTGGCACCATCCCACTGGTGAAGCATGATGGTGGCAGCTTCATGCTGTGAGCATGTTTTTCAGCGGCAGGGACTGGGAGACTAGTCAGGATAGAGGGGAAGATGAATGGAGCAAAGTACAGAGAGATCCTTGATGAAAACCTAATCCAGAGCGCTCAGGACCTCAGACTGGGGTTCACTGAAGGTTCACCTTCCAACAGGACAACGACCCTAAGCAAACAGCCAAGACATTATTATTATTAATATTATTATTATTTAATTTTCTATTCTAAAAACCTGTTTTTGCTTTGTCATTATGGGGTATTGTGTGAAGATTGACAAGGAAATGTATAATATGTCTGTAACGTAACAAAATGTAGAAAAAGTCAAGAGGTCTGAATACTTTCTGAATGCACTATATATATTACTACAATATTTATTTATCTTTTTTGCTCATCTTTATAAAGGGTACCAATATTTTTGGACATGATTGTGGGCTACATATAATGCATGCTGTAAGCGGACATTTACTTATACAATATATTGTGTAGTTAGTGTAGCGTTGAGTGATTTTTCAGCAGGTTTAACGTGTTTAATTGCATTTTATTCTAAGCCAACATCCCTCTATTACTACACAGTAATGTTTCATGCCACTGCAGGGCCTACATGCCTGTGTGTGTGTGTCTGTCTGTGTGTGCTTGAGTACGTGCTTGCTTGCGTGCGTATGAAGCATAGAGTACAGTAGTCCACAGTGTGAACCATGCGGTGCCATCATCATCATTAGCCAGTGAGTGAGTCCATTGGAGGGCATTTAGCACTTCCTGGCTGGCCCCGAGCTACTTCCCACCGTTAATGTGCTGACACCTTCCACTGTGAGAGACAGAGAGAAAGAGAGAGCGACAGAGAGAAAGAGAGAGAGACAGAGAGAAAGAGAGAGAGACAGAGAAAGAGAACCTCCTGGCTCCTGTCAATGACCACACTACAGGGTCAGTCTCTTAGTCTCTCACTGATCCCACTATACTGTAACAGCTTCTACTGTAACACTTTCTTTCAGAGAGGTGAGGTGGCGCTGTCCACTGCCACTCACATAAAGGCTTGTTTGGATCGCTGTAGTTTAAAAGACCCAGGATGTGTGTGTGTGTGTGTGTGTGTGTTTCAGGCAGGCTCTAGTATATTTGACAGAGATGGGGCTATGTGTTCATCACATATGCCCTTTTTCTCTCTCCCTCGCTCTCTATCTCCCAGTGACCCCCTCCTTCTCTTCTCCCTCTCTCGCTGTTGTTTACGTCTCATCGATAAGCGGCCACCACAGATGTGGTGTTTTTTTTCTTCATCTTTTATACTGGAAAGAACATGAGGCCCATTTGACAACATCCCCCTTGCCCGGGACAGCTCCAGGCTATACATGAGACAGTCTGGCCGGCCAAGCTGAGCACACGAGCACAAAATAATACCCACAGGAGCAGCCTGCCCGGCCTGTGAGTCCCCCGCTCTAGCCAGACAGACATCCCTCTCGCTCTCTCTCTCTCTCTCTCGCGCTCTCTCTCTCTCCTCTCGCTCTCTCTCCTCTCTCTTACTCTCCACTCTCTTTATCTCTTGCTTCTCTCTCTCTCTTTCTCTCATGGTCCCTCTGTCTGCCAGCTGCAGATGCCTCATGTGATCCAGGGCCGACCACTGTCCTACACCCATGGGGTTACGTGCGTGTGTGTTTATGTGTGTGGTTGACTGACAGCTCTGTGGCCATGTTGTGTTCAGTCAGACAGCCAAATGCAGCTTTGTGTCCATTTTGTTCCACAACACACACAGCTGCTGCTGTCTGCCGGCCACCTTGCTGCTGTCGCTGCCTTGGCACAATCATGTCGTGGTTGTTTCGTCTCGAGCAGAGCAGAGCATAGAGCCTGTATGTCGGCCGGACGCTAAGATCTGAGATGTGGTCTGCGGTCCCCGCCCTGAGGAGCAGAGACACATCATGGTGTTTTCTATTCAGGACTGCCCATGGAAAGGTGTATTATATTG
Source organism: Brachymystax lenok tsinlingensis (assembly GCA_030435695.1). Classification (NCBI taxonomy): domain Eukaryota; kingdom Metazoa; phylum Chordata; class Actinopteri; order Salmoniformes; family Salmonidae; genus Brachymystax; species Brachymystax lenok. Next base: position 7,579,632 of record CM059808.1, read on the forward strand.
GAGACACTATTCTACTATGTTCACTGTTTATGTGTTCATTCAGCTCTAGCCTTGTAAAGGTATATTTTATATTTACCAGGAGCATTCTACACAGCATGGCGTTTTATGTCCTGGTCTAGCCATGGTAAGATACTATAACTATACTGTATTTAATGTATGTCCTCTTCAATGTCTTTGTGTTTATGTCCAGCTTTGGATATACTATATTTGACTTTCTATATGTTACCATACTAGAGTACATATTATCTCTTTCTAGACTGATGTTGAAGTGCAATTCCACCACTTATCAACCTCATTCCTTATCTCCAGCACCAAACCAGTGTCTATGTACATATGCGAAAACACGTTTTTATGATTTGTGGTTAAAAAGATAAGAATAAAGCTCTTAAAAAATGCTTCATAGTGTTTTAAAATCACTATTTTTAAAATGTTATCACTTTTGTTTTTTTTCTACAAAACATAGAAATGCATATTGCAAATCACATATGTAGACACTGGTACTGTGGTGGAGATAACCAAAAAGTGGTTGAAAAGTGGTAGAATTGCCTTTTAACACTAGGGTCCAAAACATTATTTTCTGGTCTTGTCCACTATACACTCTTAGAAAAAAAGGTGATATCTAGAACCTACAATAAAATAGTTATCCGGCTGTCCCCATAGGAGAACCCTTTGAAAAACCCTTTTTGGTTCCAGGTTTAACCCTTTTGGTTCCAGGTAAAAATCTTTGGGTTTCCAGGAACCAAAAAGGGTTCCACCTGGACCCCAAATGGGTTCTCCTATGGGAACAGCCAAAGAACCCTTTCGGAATCCTTTTTTCTAAGAATGTAGCTAGTACAATATGCCACTCAAAGTATACCCTACTGTATCTTACTAGCCAGGACAAATCATTACATTCTTTTTGCTATGTATTTTCTAGTTGTTGTGTATATATAATTCCTATCTACACGCTCTTCTCCTCTCACACTTTCCTTTCACCTGTGGACAACACATCACCAGGCGAAAAAACTTTCTAAGCCAAACCTTCATATCAAGTCCGCTAAACCGCTACACACAGCCTACATCGTTGTCACGTCATAGTCAAGCTAGAACTAAGGTGCTACAATCATGCAGTACAGTGTAGTCAGCAGCAATCAATTTAGGTGCTACATCAGCAGGTCCCGGTGGCAATAAATTAATTAAACCAAAAGCTTACCTTGACTTGAAAGAGTTCCAGTGTTGGATAGCCATAGCCAACTACAGTGGCTTGCGAAAGTATTCACCCCCCTTTGAAATTTTCCTATTTTGTTGCCTTACGACCTGGAATTAAAATGGATTTTTCGGGGGTTTGTATCATTTCATTACACAACATTCCTACCACTTTTAAGATGCTAAATATTTTTTATTGCGAAACAAACAAGAAATATGACAAAAAAACTGACAACTTGAGCGTGCGTAACTTTTCACCCCCGCAAAGTGAATACTTTGTAGAGCCACCTTTTGCAGCAATTACAGCTGCAAGTCTCTTTTGGTGTGTCTCTATAAGCTTGGCACATCTAGCCACTGGGACTTTTGACCATTCTTCAAGGCAAAACTGCTCCAGCTCCTTCAAGTTGGATGGGTTCCGCTGGTGTTCAGCAATCTTTAAGTCATACCACAGATTCTCAATTGGATTGAGGTCTGGGCTTTGGCCATTCCAAGACATTTAAATGTTTCCCCTTAAACCACCCGAGTGTTGCTTTAACAGTATGCTTACGGTCATTGTCCTGCTGGAAGGTGAACCTCCGTCCCAGTCTCAAATCTCTGGAAGACTGAAACAGGTTTCCCTCAAGAATTTCCCTGTATTTAGAGCCATGCGTCATTCCTTCAAATCTGACCAGTTTCACAGTCCCTGCCAATGAAAAACAACCCCACAGCATGATGCTTCCACTTTTTGGGGTGATGAGAGTTGTTGGGTTTGCGCCATATATAGCGTTTTCCTTGATTGCCAAAAAGCTACATTTTAGTCTCATCTGACCAGAGTGCCTTCATCCATATGTTTGGGGAGTCTCCCACATGCCAAAAACACCAAACGTGTTTGCTTATTTATTTTTTTAAAGTGGTCGTATAACCCGATCCTTATCTGTACTTCTCCACAACTTTGTCCTTGACCTGTTTGGAAGCTCCTTGGTCTTCATGGTGCCACTATCTAGGTGGTGCCCCTTGCTTAGTGGTGTTGCAGACTCTGGGTCCTTTCAGAACAGGTGTATATAAACTGAGATCATGTGACAGATCATGTGACACTTAGATTGCACACAGGTGGACTTTAGATAATTATGTCACTTCTGAAGGTAATTGGTTGCACCAGATCATATTTAGGGGATTCATAGAAAAGGAGGTGAAGACATACAGTGAGGGAAAAAAGTATTTGATCCCCTGCTGATTTTGTATGTTTGCCCACTGACAAAGAAATGATCAGTCTATAATTTTAATGGTAGGTTTATTTGAACAGTGAGAGACAGAATAACAACAAAAGAATCCAGAAAAACGCATGTGAAAAATGTTATAAATTGATTTGCATTTTAATGAGGGAAATAAGTATTTAACCCATCTGCAAAACATGACTTAGTACTTGGTGGCAAAACCCTTGTTGGCAATCACAAAGGTCAGACGTTTCTTGTAGTTGGCCACCAGGTTAGCACACATCTCAGGAGGGATTTTGTCCCACTCCTCTTTGCAGATCTTCTCCAAGTCATTAAGGTTTCGAGGCTGACGTTTGGCAACTCAAACCTTCAGCTCCCTCCACAGATTTTCTATGGGATTAAGGTCTGGAGACTGGCTAGGCCACTCCAGGACCTTAATGTGCTTCTTCTTGGGCCACTCCTTTGTTGCCTTGGCCGTGTGTTTTGGGTCATTGTCATGCTGGAATACCCATCCACGACTCATTTTCAATGCCCTGGCATTTTCAAACACGGCGAGTTGAGTTGATGCCAAAGAGCTCCATTTTGGTCTCATCTGACCACAACACTTTCAACCAGTTGACCTCTGAATCATTCAGATGTTCATTGGCAAACTTCAGACGGGCATGTATATGTGCTTTCTTGAGCAGGGGGACCTTGCGGGCACTGCAGGATTTCAGTCCTTCACGGCGTAGTGTGTTACCAATTGTTTTCTTGGTGACTATGGTCCCAGCTACCTTGAGATCATTGACAAGATCCTCCCGTGTAGTTCTGGGCTGATTCCCTCACCGTTCTCATGATCATTGCAACTCCATGAGGTGAGATCTTGCACTGTAAAATCCCTCTCTGTTTTAGCCATGTGTTTGAGTATGCAAAACTAGCTAGCTGCATTTGACTCTAGCTAAGTAAGTGAAGGTGAAAAAAATATTCTACAAAATATAGCTAGCTGTCTCTCTCTCTCTCTCTCTTTCTCTCTCTCTCTCTCTCTCTCTCTCTCTCTCTCTCTCTCTCTTTCTCTTTCTCTCAACACTTCCTAATGTTTGGTAGACATGTATACAGGACCAGAAGTGCCAGGAGTGCTCCCAGCTCACCCTGAAATTGTTGAGGACAGGCCTCGACAGTCTCTGCTGCCCACTAGAGGTCAAAGGCCACTAAGGTACCAATCATAGAGCACTAACCTAGGAGCACTAACCTTAAGCTTGGGTGTGGGTCCATTACAATAGTAACAGTGGATTAATTAGACCTGGTCTCTATGGAACCATGCTAGGCGGAGGATCCAGGAACCTGGTCAAAATGGAGGCATCAGCCACCTCTGACAGGTAGCGAGAGACCCAGGCCTATAGGACTAGACAAACGCACAGACACAGACTAGGTAATTGCTAGGCCTCAGGTACAAGACCATACATTTTTTTTAAGTTGCACTATGCAGAGATTGCTCTGCCATTTCCTGGTTGTAAAAATTTGAATAGTTTGCCTAATTTCAGTTTATGTGACAAAACAAGCAAGTATAGTGTAGAGAATCACTGTACCATCTAAACTGCTGTGAACAATATTTTCCATAACCAAAAATAATGTATTTTCATCTGTTTGTACAAAACCGAAAGTAAAATATGCAGAAACACAACTTTAGAACAGATCTAGTGCTTCTTAGACTTGCTTTCAATGAGAATGACTGATCTATAACTTACATTCTTATGTGAACTTGGTCGGGTCTCCCAAAACGTTACATACTGCAACTTTAAAGAGCAACAGAAGGCAATAAACAACTTCTCTGGTAGAAAACATTTATTCTAGTGTCAAAATTGACTGCAAAGTGTAAATACGATCATTTTGGTCATAATGTCAGACTCATCCAAAACAAATGTCATGAAATGAAGGGTACCGTAACAGTTTTTCTTGGGTTGGGTTTATTTCAATCCTACCCACAAGCTGGCAGCACCCAACAATTCATGAATTCGGAGTGCAGTTGCACGCGACCCTATCGTAATGCCCCATGGTCAGTTTGGTTTGACATTCGATATCCCTATGGGGCTAGTTAGGGACCATCAGTAAATTACACAATGTACACGGACAATATTTTTAAATGTCAGTAGCTCCAAGTTTCAATGACTTAACCTTTTCATATGTGAGTTCCTAATATCTCTAATGGTTGCCCCAGCGCGAGGTGTTTTATGCACGTGATGTCAGAATGCACTCACTGTTCCAAAATGTGATTATTATGCAAAAAGACAGCTAACATATAATTATCTATAGGCTATGTTTCAACTTGTCAATTTCAAATTATTTTCTAAACAAGTTGTATTTTCTAACAACAGTTTGAATTGAGGTGTGTTTCCGCATCCTCATTAATTCACATAGAAGTAGCCCATTTCAGCGTTGCGGACAATTTATGTTTGAGGCTTTACTGAGCGGGACAAACTTTTCACTTGGAGGAGAGCCCACGCACTTCACCAATGTTTGCGCAGCTCAAGTATGCAGACATTTGCACAGTCTTGCACGAATTGGAACATTTTCTGGCTGGCGCTCTCATTGCCTTCCTTGTTGTTTTACTTACAAATAATAACTTTCGACATGTGTGCGTTCCTATCAAAGTAAGTTCCTTATTTTTTGTATATCATGTTGTCGTTTCTACTGTAGGTGTATGTATGTATGTATCTATGTGTGTATGGAGCATAATGTATTTACAGTTTAACCTATTAGGGAGCGGTGGCAGTGTTCTGAGTTTTGGAGAGTAAAATGCCTGGTACTCAGGCCCAGAAACTAGGATATGCACAGAAAACACTCTGCAGTTTCTAAAACTGTTAAAATAATGTATGTGAGTATAACAGAACTGATTTGACAGGTGAAAACCTGAGAAAAATACATCCGGAAAAATGTGTTTCTTTGAAGTGACTCTTTTCTCATTGACTTGGGATCCAGTTCCCAGGTTGCAGTACTTATGGCTTCCACTAGATGTCAACAGTCTTTAGACAAGGTACCCATCGTCAGATTACTTTTGATTTCTAGAAAGTGTTTTACTCAATTATTTAGATCAATGGTGTGCTCACCTGTGATGTGATTCATTATAAATAGTAATTGCTACTAGCTAATTCATATTGTAGTTTCTGTCAGCCGAGAGTTATGAAAATATGACAGCTTGTGTTACGTCAATCTTTCCTCAGTTAGCGCTGGGACAAATGTAGCATACCTTTTCCGGTTTGGATGATTTGTTATGCTGTAGCTACTTCTGTGAATGTCTGAATATTGCATCCATGTCACATTCTGGACATAACTTTGTAAGGACTGTGTTTCTGTGAAAAAGCAGTGTGGCCAGCTCAAATGCTGATTGTTGCGTCAGTCGAAATTAGACGTTCTAAATAAGCTTTCTAATCACACCGGTTTGAGAGTACGCTCCAGGGACCACTGGAATGATCACAACAGTTTGTTGGTATGTGTGAAAAGGTTAAAGCCTCAAACCAATTATAAATTGTAGAAATTCATATACAAATATTGAAAGTGTTTAATGAGAGTAAAATATGTGCTACATAAAATGATTGTCCCATTTACATTGTGTAATTTATTGACGGTCCCTAACTAGTCCCACAGTTAGCCTATCCAAAGTTAAACCGACTTTACCACTTCCTCTCTCCCTCCCTTCCATCCCTCTCCTTCTCCCTTTCTCTCTCCCTCCTTCTCTCCTCCTCCGTCTCTCCCTCTCTCTTTTCCCTCATGACTTTCATTAAGGGTTATATGACCACCTGCTGAGTGCAGGGCTGGCTTCTCTGGTGTGTGCCTGGCCACAGCACGCCACAGACACACACACATTCCAGCCCCAGCCCCACAGCCCCACTACGGCTAGGGGATCTAACGCCAGTTTGAAGTTGCCATGCCAGTAATCTATAAAGGGAGTGAGGTGCACGGGGAGAGGAGAGGAGGAGGGGAGGAGGAGAGAGGAGACGGGGAGCTGGGATAAAGAGAAGCGTTTCCATATGGAGATGAAGGAAGAATACCTGGAAAAGAGCCACTAATCTTTGGCTGCGAAGTTGAGGAGTTTCTAATGCTAATAAACACGATGAGCGGCACGGAGCTGGCGAGTGGTTGCCATAAGGAGGGCCTCGGCACTGCAGTACAACAGGCTTGTCTTTCCTCAAGAGGGAGGCTGTGTTGTCAAGTGAGGTTTGCTGAGCTCTGTGGAGGAGACGTGCAGACCGGCTGTTGTGCCAAGACTTCACACACATGAGTAAGTGCATACACACACACACACACACACACACACACACACACACACACACACACACACACACACACACACACACACACACACACACACACACACACACACACTACCCACCCGATCTCCCAACACCTTTTAGCGTGTTACTGTGTTTTTATACAGACACACACACATGCCACAACACTATGTTAGTCCACTGAGCTAAAGGCGTAGGCATGAATGTGGTTAACCGTATCAGGTATCAGCGTAACATTATTCCCCAAACCACCACTTCACATTTGCATAAAAATGTGCATCAGTATATTGTTCTACTGTAAGTTGTAACTGTATTGGGCCATGTGTCTCTGAGAGTCAGATGATGTCCTCCTTAACGCCTCCAATCACCTCCCTGTCCTTGCATGACGACAGAATCAGATCAGGCCTCTCCTCTGCTCTTCTCCTCCTCTCCACTCCTGTCCTCCTCTCCTCTCCACTCCTCTCTTCCTCTCCACTCCTCTCCTCGGCTCCTGTCCACTCCTCTGCTCATCTACTTTGCTACTCTACTTTGCTCCTTTTCTCTGCTCCCCACTTCCAGTCTATGAAATGTCAGATGTCAGATCCACGGGTTGTTTCTCTCTCAAGAATCCATGGCCATACGTCGTTCCCCCCGTCGTTCTCTCCATCGCTGTCCCCGCGGACACCCAGCAGATCAGACAGCTAGCGTCGACACCTCCCGATTCCAGGAGCCTCGAAATGCCACTGCATCACGGCTTTAACCGACAGGCCAGGGCAGAGAGAGGAGGGGTAGAGAGAAAGGGAGAAAGAGAGGGAGAGAGGGCGGGATAGGGGGGAGGGAAAAGGAATGAGAGAGAGAGTGAAGTTTAGAGGGCACCTGAGCTTATCTGTGAGTAAGACAGTTGATCCGTCTCCCTGCCCTCTAGTCTAGTCTACACCACTGGATTGGCGGAGGAAATGTAGAGGAGCTTGTTGGCTAGGGAATGTAAGGACTACCAATGGGAGAGAACAGCCTGATCTCATAGACTAAACGTAATATAGTAAATGTTAGTCCATTACACTCATATTAGCATGATGTGTTACGTTTGGTACGGTTACATAAGACAGATGGTTACTTATGGCAAAAACGAAAGTACGGTGGTTTGTTGGGGTGGATAGGCGTATAACCCAAAGGTTGCGAGTTTGAATCTCATTATGGACAACTTTAGCATTTTATCTCATCAGAAACTTTTCAACTACTTACCACATTTTAGCTACTTTGCAACTACTTGTTAGCTAACCCTTCCCCTAACCCTAACCTTAATAACTTTAGCTAACCCTAAGCCTAACCTTAACCCTTTAACATAACTCCTAAACATAACCCTAACCTTAACCCTAACTCCTAACCCCTAACCCTAATCCGTAGCCTAGCTAACCTTAACCAGCCAGCTAACGTTAGCCACTTAGCCACCTAGCTAGAAATCATACATTTTGCAAATTCATAACATTTAGTATTTTTACCAAATTCGTAACATATTCTACATTTTGCAAATTCGTTATATATAATGCTAATTGTAATTCGTAACATATCATACGAAATGGATGATGGACATCCACAAATTAATTCATACCATACAAAACGTAACATATCATTCTAAATGGAGTGAAGGGATTTGCTTACATAATAATACATAATGTTCTGAGTACAGGTTGGGGAGATACAACTCTTATAATGTGTTTTAATAGAGAGGAGGTGAGAGAGAGAGGGAAAAAGAGGGGGCCAGCAGTGTAAATATGAAAAAAGACAAAAAAGACACAAAAAATGGCAGAAAGAAAGAAAAGATAAATGTGAGAGACTTTTCACACAAAAAAGCCAGAGCCAGAGTTAAGACAGTGATCCTATAAAACAGTATAGGGTTTGTCAGGAGAACAAAGGAGATAGGATATCCCTAATCCCTGCAATATTAATGTCTAAAATGTCATTAATAAGCTGCCGAGAGAGAGAGTGCCGAGACCACACAGGGATGAAAAGGCTGCCTACATGAAGGTACCTGCCAGGGCCTGCCTGACAGGGCCCCAGCTAATGAATGAGTAGAAAGCCACTCCAATCAATCACACAGGATTTATCTGTGCCCCGAGAATAGGTGAGGTCTGGTATGGGGTGACCACGACTGTCAGGCTCGAGTCCGAGCCGCAGCCAAGAAACTGTCGTAGCATTTCAATGAGTGGCGTATTAATGGGAAAGAGTGTGTGCTCCTGCTCCTTCCCCGGGGTGGGGGGCATGCAGGCGAAGCAGTGACAGAGTGTGTGTGTGTGTGTGTGTGTGTGTGTGTGTGTGTGTGTGTGTGTGTGTGTGTGTGTGTGTGTGTGTGCGTGTGCGTGTGCGTGCGTGTGCGTGCGTGTGCGTGCGCACGCGAGAGAGAGACAGAGAGAGAGAGAGAGCGAGAGAGAATTAACAATAATTAATGAACGTCTTTATAAATGTATTTATATGTGTGTCTGTGTGTGTGTGTCTGTGTGTGTGTCTATGTGCGTGTCTGTGTGCGTGTGTAATTCATACACAAATAACACAAGGCTAATTATGAGGTGAGGTAGAGTGTAGCACGGTGATCTAATGAATAGAGTACGTAGCAGTTTATCAGTGTCCACAAGGATTACTATGTACTTCCTTTCTGGATAACAGAGTAATCATGAAGAGCCTTTCCTGAAACCTGAAATTACACTGAAGGTTGGAATGACCACACTGACAACCTGTGAGGATTGCTCTCTCCTTTTTTGAGGAAAAAAAAAGAAGAAAAGAGAAGAGAGAAATGGTTTGGGGGTGAAACAGGAGCTGGTTCATTCAGAGATAATTCTTCTGTTCAGACAATAGCTGCTCTGTTCTGTTCCAGCCTGACCAAGTGTGTGTCCCAACTGGGGTATGGTCAAAAGTAGTGCACTATATAGGCAATAGGGTGCCATTTGGGATACACATCCAAGGCAGTTCATGTAAGGTCCTAACTCAACTCCCCAACCAATGAGAAATCTCTACTTGTGTCAGGTGGCCTCTATTCAGCTCTGAATCATTCATTTTGATTGGTTGCCAGGGCATAGACTGGGACTATTGGATGCATGCAGCTAGTCAACAGAGTATTTGGTGTATCTTAGTTTTATTTAGTGTGCCCGGTGAACTGCACTCATAGAGTATGCACTTAGCCAGTGTGCACTTGTCAGGCTTTGACTGCACATCAAAACTAACCCCCTTAAATGTAGATCATAACATTAACCCCACAATTGCCAAATCTAGCTTTGTGTCCCAAATGACACCCTATTCCTATTTAGTTCACTGCTTTCAACCAGAGTCCATTTTGACCAGAACTCAAAAGTAGTGGACTAAATAGGAAATAGGGTGCAATTTTGGACGCATTCCCAAGGCTGCTGCTTCATGCCTTTCTGCGTCCCCCTGCAGCGGCATGGTTCCTGAGCCAAGTGACTCGTTCAAACAGAATCTATCCTCTTGATCAAAGCTACATCCATCATCCACTCATCCCACTGGTCAAAAGATACCGGCCCAAATAAACCACTGGATAAATATTCTGTTACATGCTGACCCATACACTGATTAGCAAACACTTTCCCTCTTCAAAAGTCCTCTTCAGCATCTCTCTGGACTGAGGCTGACAGCATTAAAGAGAATACACAGTAGGGGAGATGTCCTGCTCTGATCTAAAAGACCTTGCAGAGTTGCTGTCAGAGTCTGCGTCCCAAATTCCCTATTTAGTGCACTACTTTGGGCTCTATTCAAAAGTAATGCACTATAAACGGTACAGGATGCAGTTTGGAACCTAGCCTTGCTCCTGGTGTCAGGGAATCGCACGTTGATAGAGGTCACGGCTGTTTGATTTGTTGTCAAAGTATGTAGAGAAAATTATTAACACTGATAAAGTAAAAACAGAAAACAAACAGAGGTTCCTTCATCGACCTCTCACTGTAATATCAGCAGGACTGTGTCAAAACTACTTTATACATTGACCTCATCATAATCAAAACCTTCATCAATGGGACTTCTCTGACGACTCTAGCCTACAGTATACCCTCTCTCCTTTTCTCTCTCTCTCTCTCTCTCTCTCTCTCTCTCTCTCTCTCTCTCTCTCTCTCTGTCTGAAACGAACAAACAAACAAACAAAGAGAGGAGAGGGGCAGCTGTCGATAGTGCTGGTGGTGAGGAGTGACCAGAGCAAAGTCAATCATTGGGCAGACAGACAGAGAGCGAGAGAGAGTCAGAGCGAGAGAGAGAAGAGCTGCATCCTTAATATCACCCAGTTCCCTTTATAGTCCACTACTTTTAACCAGGGCCCATAGGGCTCTGGATAAAAGTAGCACACTATATAGGGAATAGGGTGCCATTTGGAATGTACCCAATGGTATCAGAGAGAGGGCTATTGGTTTGGGCGCCTTCTAGTTCCTGTTTGTTTTGTTGTGTATCAGGTGGCGTCCAGTCGGCATGGCTGCCAGACCTGGCTAGCCGGGGAGGAAGACGTCACTCACTGGACACTGACAGTCACAGATAAGAGCTCTGAGGGACAGAAAGAGAGGGAGGGAGATAGAGAGAACGAGGAGGAGGAGGAGGAGAGTGGACCTTGACCTTGACCTACCCCATATCCCTTCATTCCCCGGTCCCTCGCTCCCCAAAAAAGACATGTGGTGATTGGGTGATTGGTTATTCTACGAGGGCGACTTTGGAAATGTGTGCCCCTGAAGCGGTTTGGGAGGATGCTCATGTGGTCGATGTGTTGGTGAGCGCGATGCAAAGCTGTGGTCTCTGTCCTTTACAGAAGTTCTGACTTTCCAACTAACAGACAGACAGGCAGGCACACAGGCAGATAATGCTCTGTTCACACATAAGAAGTCAATAAATTAACCAACTGATGTGTCATTATGTAAATCCGTATAAACGCCTGAAGCCAGCAGCCTGTAAGACTGTATTGTGAAGTTTTGTGTTTTAGTGTATGTCCAAGTAATCTAGACAAACTCTTTACATTTAATAGATGTATCTCGACAGCCAAATCCAAGTAAAACTCAACCCCAGTGATCCTCCAGATATATGGAGAGGAGATGAGATGAGAGGAGAGGGGAGGATTGCTGACTATACCCAGGGGAAGAGCCACAAGGGCAGGCTACAGACTTCAGTATGAGTCCCAGGGCCTGGTTCCCCCTGTGAGAGCCTGGTGGCCTACAGTCGTAATGGGATCCAGATTGGGGAGTGTCACCATAGAATTCAGAGGGGAAAACAATAGGGCCCACCCACCCATCCATAGACTCATCCCAATCCAGTCAAGCAGAATCCGAGCTCAGCGCAGCACTGTGCAGACCTCACCCAACCCCACCCAACCCCTCCCAGTATTGTCCAATCCAGCACAGCCCACCCAGCTTCGGTTCAGTCCAACCCTGGTTCTACCCTGGGGGTCTGGTTGTTTCACACACTCCTGAACCTGGCCTCAAGAAAAACATACCATCAACAACTGGCTGTCACATGTGGAGAACCCCTGGGGATTGGCTTAAACACTTCTCATCCCAGTATTGATGAGGCTATGAATCTTAATTTACTATCATAAGCTGTGCTTTGCCAATTTGTGATATAGTTTATTATTAAAAAGTCTCCCAAAGTAACAATATTTCCTTTGTTCAGGCCTGGAGATTGGTCTTAAGCCTGGTCTCAGGAAAACATTAGTAAAGTCATCGAATCAAGTCTGTAAAATACACTTAGTTAAATGCTCGTCTTGATTTGCCCCAAAAATGCATATTGTGCCTCAGATTAATTATATTGCTGGGAAATGAAAAACAATAGTCATTTAACAGACATGAATATGTGTCACCTGCACTCCAGGGAAGAGAGAGATGGGATGAAAAACAATAGCAATTTAATTAATCAAGCCTTAATCTCACCCCCATTTACAATCAGAAAGCTTCTACTCCTTCAGGTGGCATATACAGACACATCCAAAGATGATGTCAATGATGATTCATGTAAATTGAGAGCAGTGTTCCAGCTATAGACATGTTCTCTACATTTAATGGTGGGAGAGGTCCAACAGACGGAGTCAGGGGTCTACACTCTGACAGATACATTATTGAAGTTTGTTTGTGACGAAATCGGTCCGTCTTCACATCCCATCACCACATCAGATCTTTTTACATCAGAACTTTTTCATAGCTGATCTGATTGTTCAAAAGACCAATTAGTGAAGAAATAAATCTGAATTGGGCTGCCTGTGTAAACACAGCCTAAGTAGGGGATGTGGTACTATTTGGGACGCAGGCTGTGTATCCGTAACATGCTTTTAGAACTGGAATAGCATTAGAGATCCAATATTTATGCAGGGATTAATGTGTTTTAGTATGCTAACAATTCAGTACACTGATTAAGACGAAGTTGCGTAATATCTTCACTATTCACTCACCTGGGGACGCAGAGGGGACACAGCCACGAGTCTTAATTTATGACAAAATGTGTCATATTGGTGTTTATTCCTATTTAAATACTTGAATCGATAAAGATTAGCAACTGTTGTATTTTGATGTAAGTTTGATAGTTTGATAGTTTGATAGTTGCCTTATTTTGAAAAAATTAGGAGAACCTTTTTAGGATGAGACTGTAAGTCCTGTAGTGGTTTACTGTGTGTGTGTGTGTGTTCATGTGTGTTTGTGTGTGTACATGCACGCGTTAATGCGTTTCTGCATGAGTGTGTATGTGCGTGCATGAGTGCCCACCGTGCGTGTGCGGGTCCTCTCACACGTGTGTGTATGAGTAGCATACAGACAGACAGGGCCACTTTACCATACCTCTCTCTCTCTCTCTCTCTCGTCACTCCAGTGCCCTTTTATAAAGGCGTTGGTTAAAAAGTGAATGGATCAATTATGCAATTTATACGACTAGTCTTTGGCAGACCCACCTTTTTCATGCCATCAGCAAAGTGACTGCAAACATTGTTAATGCATCCAAAAAATAAAAGGGGTTGCTTTGCCTCCTCTCCCAAATGGTTTAGAATAATTTGAGTCTAATTCCGTAGATGGAAGGCAGCCTACTCTCCAACGCTGGCAGTCAGCTTGAAAGCACTCCGCCACCAACTTTCCCCCAATATCTGCTCATTTGAATCAACTAAATGGCTATTAGGCGCCCGCCCCATGCCAATACTCACATAATCAAGAGGAAGGTGCTAGTTTGGATGGGTTTATTGTGACATCTGTGTATATTTGGTGTGTGTGTGTGTGTGTCCGTGCATGAGTGTGTGCATGCATGCCCGATGCGTGCATGGACACTGCCATACTGAAAAAAGATGCCTATCGTACAGAAAATAATGTACACCTCTATGATGGGCTAAATTAAATGTTCTTGATCATTTACAATGTTAGGCCATAACTACGATAAAGAAATAAACATGTCAAATGGCCTCTTCTAATAATCACTTTCTCAGTGTTTACCAGTATCAGTAATCATCTTGTTCCCGTACTATCAAAGTTGGGGCCTAAACATGTCACATTTAAATGAACTTCTGGAAGAACATTTTCCTCAAGATGTCTCTGTCCCTATGTGTGGGTATAAGTGTTTGTATATTAGTGTGTGGACACGGGTAGCATAGGCTCTCTGGGGATGAGTTGTTCAAGAGGAGTTGAAGTGTGGCCTTAGTCCAGACCCTCCCTGCTGCCAGAAGACACTTAACAAGCTGGCAGTAAAAAAGTAAGAGGCCTGTCGAGCATGTGGGCAAACATAAAAAGCACTGGATTCAAAGTACATTTTTCCAGACATTATTATAGCCGCTTCATATTAAACCCCTGTGCCAGGAACCCTGTTTTTGCTGTATGTGTGTGTGTGTGTGTGTGTGTGTGTGTGTGGTCGTGCGTGCGTGTGTGCATGCCTGCGTGTGTTTGTTTGCGCAGTGTGTGTTTGCATATCTGCGTGTGTGTGTGGTCGTGCGTGCGTGTGTGCATGCCTGCGTGTGTTTGGGCAGTGTGTGTGTGTGTTTGCATGCCTGTAAGTGTGTGTGTTTGTGTGTGTGTGCGTGTGTGTGCGTGTGTGTGTGTGCGTGTGTGTGTGTGTGTGTGTGTGTGTGTGCACGTGTGTATGTGTGTGTGTGAGTTTGCTTGCCCCATGTGTGTATGTGTGTGTGTGTTTTATGAGACGCTGAGCCCATCTCCTATGTAGTTAATTATGGCCTCTTGTTTGCCCAGTCATTTTGTCACTTCCTTGCCATTTCAAAGCTATAAGAGGGGACAAAGCCAAGTTCTTTACAGCAGCACAGGGCCTTTGCAAGTAAAACATGTTCCCTGCGTTTCACTACAGTCAGGGTGGCTGTGGCACTGCATGGCTACACTCACCCTATTTTTGGCAGAGATGGTCTAAAGCAAAGAAAATATGCTAGTCTTTCTTCACTGCAACAAGGCCCCTAAGGTATATGCATGGGGGGCTACCATGCCTCCTCTCCCTGTGTATAGAAGTAAAAAGTACTTTAATGAAGAAATAATTCAAATGTATTTAGGAGAGTAAGTAAGCGTTTCATTTCTGTATACCCTCTGCTGTATTCCAGTGGAGGCTTCTCAGAGGAGGAAGGGAAGGGCCACCAATTAAATATAAAAAAAAATTAATTGTGAAACATTTAAAACTTTTTTTTTTTAGATAAAAGATATAGATATATTTTAGATATACTAAGTGTATTCAAAAAAATATTGATTAAAATGTACTGTTTTGCAATGAAGGTCTACAGTAGCCTCAACAGCACTCTGTAGCAGCATGGTGTAGCCGGAGGACAGCTAGCTTGGAGGACAACTAGCTTACATTGAGAGTACATTGACTTCAAATCAAAATCTAGGAGGCTCATGGTTCTCACCCAATTCAATAGACTTACAGAGTAATCATGACAACATGACAACTACAGCTAGATAGCACTGTAGTGCCAAAATTGGGGTGAGTAGTTGACTCAAAGAGGGAGAAAGACAATAGTTGAACAGTTTTGAACAAATACATTTCTTCAAAAATGAAGGAGAATCAAGAGAGAGAGATATTTCACATTTTTTTTCCATTTCACTTAATTAGCTAGCAAATGCAGCTAGCTAGGTTAGCTTACTCAAACACCCAGCAAAAACAGAGGGATTCTATGTTAGCTAGCTGGCTATGACTATCCAACACAACACTGGAACTCTTCCAAGTCAAGGTAAGCTTTTGGTTTTACAAATGTATTGCCACCGTGGCCTGCCGGTGTAACTGTTAAACTGCTTACTAATGCATTAGTTCAATTGACTATGACTTTACTTTAGCTAATATGTGACAACGACGTAGGCTGTGTGTAGCGGTTATGATATGATTTGGCTCTGAGAGGTTTTTCTGCCTGGTCACATACAGCTGATGTGTTGTTCATTGAATTCCACAAGCGAAGGGGAAAATGTGAGAGGAGGAGAGCACGTAGATGTGAGAAGGAATACAACGTGGCTGCTATTAAAGTGACCTGTGTTTACGTGTGATCAGGAGTGTATTCATTCTGGCCCCCCCAAAAAAAATATATCTTAAAAGGAAGCAAACAGAACAAAATAGATTAACATACCTGAATTTGTCCAATAAAAACTCAAATTTGTAACTGTTGGACTAATGATTACACTCTAGATCAGCTAGATGCAAGTAAGAGTGTGCATGTGGGTATTGAATTTGTCACTGTCTGTCCATGTGTCACAGTCTGTCACCTCAAATTTTTATCATCAACCTGTGTGTCACACCCTGATCTGTTTCACCTGTCTTTGTGCTTGTCTCCACCCCCCTCCAGGAGTCACCCATATTCCTCATTATCCCCAGTGTACTTTTACCTGTGTTCTCTGTTTGTCTGTTGCCAGTTCGTTTTGTTTCGACAAGTCTACCAGCATATTTTTCCTGTGCTCCTGTCTGTCTCTAGTTCCTGTTTTCTAGCTTTCCCGGTTTTGACCTTTCTGCCTGCCCTGATCCTGAGCCTGCCTGTCGTTCTGTACCTTGCCATACCACCCTGGATTACAGACCTCTGCCTGCCCTGAACCTGAGCCTGCCTGTCATTCTGTACCTTTCGGACTCTGCTATGGACTACTGACCTCTGCCTGCCCCCCTGTTTTGGTAATAAACTATTGTTACTTCGAAACTGTCTGCATCTGGGTCTTCTCCTGAGCCTTGACACTGTGTGCACCTATGTTGTAATCTTTCATTCATAGGCTAGGTCGTGGTAACCTCATGATGGATATAGGGCAACTTCAAGTATCATGTCATAGCCTAAACCTATCAATGTTACATTGAACTGGGTGAATGGAATATGAATGGGAGTCATCCAATTTGCTGTAATAGAAATAAGGCCATGCTCTTAAACGGCACCGTTCACTACTGCTGTATTCTGTGTATATGTTTGGATTTGATTTGATTCTCTTTATATTTTTGGAGAAACTTCCAGACAGTGAGAGAGGGCCTCTCACCGCATCACTAATCCCTGGTTCCAACAGGGACTCAATCTTAGGAGCCTAATCTCAAAGACCCCTATAACCCGTAATGTTCCAGGTCCCAGAATAACCATGCTCCAAAGTTAGGAATCAAAGCCAGGTAATTAAAATAATAATGGCTTCAGTTAAGATGATTATCACGGCACAGAGAAGGCACCTCCAGGAGATTTCCTCTTTTAAATATTTATGAAATACGATTATAGGCAGAGGCCAGATCAGTGTTAAAAGGTTTAAGGACGACTTGGAGATCAAGAGATGGAATATAATATAAGCACCTTATCGTTTTAGGAAGAAGGGAGATGAGGGGGGAAAGCAAGGAGGTGAGGAGCGTGTGTGCGGAGTGTGTGTGTGTATGAGAGAGGGTCCAGGTGTGGGAGCCTTAGGCCGTGGCTCAGGTTGGTTGAGCCTGGGCACGGAATGCCTCTCACACAGTATCAGCCGGCAGGAGAGAAAGCCAAGAGGAAGAACAGGTCAGGAGATTTACGTTTGGACTCACTGTTATCTTGTCATGTAACAGAGAGTGAGCGAGAGAGAGAGAGAGAGAGAGAGAGAGAGAGAGAGAGAGAGAGAGAGAGAGAGAGAGAGAGAGAGAGAGAGAGAGAGAGAGAGAGAGAGAGAGAGAGAGAGAGAGAGAGAGAGAGAGAGAGAGAGAGAGAGAGAGAGAGAGAGAGAGAGAGAGAGAGAGAGAGTGTGTGAATAGGGACAAAAAGGGAGAGAGAAAGAGAGATGTGGAGTGAAAGAAATGGAATGATTGATGTGGAAAGAGAGAGAGAGAGAAAGGAGAGAGAGAGAGAGAGAGAGAGAGAGAGAGAGAGAGAGAGAGAGAGAGAGAGAGAGAGCATGGTTGTATTGACATGTAGAGCGTACGGGGACAGAGGCCACTACTGTCATGTCCCGAGGAGCTAGACGCTTGATTGACAGCTGAGGTGAAATGGTTGGGATGAGATACAAGGTCACAACACAGCTCCGAGCCACTTCACTCCCCCTCTCCTCTCATCTCTCCACTCAGGCACAATAAGTTAACACACTGTGTTCACCTCCACAAAACACCACGAAGATGAGAAAATAACACAGACTTAATGAAGAAGAATAAAGGGGGAATATACTGCTCGCAGACAAAGACGACAAAGGATTGTATTGTTTGTTTGTGTAGTATAAAGCATCATAAAACAATGGAAGTAAAGAACAAATGATCTCTACATAAATATACACAAGCATTGTGTTGTAGATTGTATTTATGCATGTATGATCATTTAATTGTGCTCAGGGTCAGTGGGAAAAGCATACATTCATGTTAGCGGCCAAAGCTATGGTGGTCCTCATAGAAAAAGAAAATTGCAGTTGAAATCGTTGTTGACAAAGAGCTGTTGACAATGGTTAAAGGACAAAAAGCTCAAAGGCACATGCAGGCTTGGACGCTGCCTTGGCTGAAACTGGAGATGAAAGATTCACCTTTTCTTCTTTCTTTTTTTTTTCCTTACAATTTGAGGCACAGATCCTATAAACAAAAGCTGCAGGCTCACAGCAATGTCGCCACCCTGTGTGTGTGTGTGCGTGTGTGTGTGTGCGCGTGTGTGGGTCTTTAAGGGGAATGTGTGAGAGCTGTTGTGTGTCTTAGCTGACTGCAAACTGGCAGACGGGTGTGTTTTTGCAGCGATCACCACCAAAAGAGCTAGGGTGCGTATTTTAACACCTGCCCTGGAGCTGTGTCTGCTCTCAGCCCCACTCCCTCCATCTCTACCTCTCTCCCTCATTCCCTCTCTACCTCCCTCCATCACCCCCTCCAGTAGGCCTCCAGTGGCCTTTTCTCTCTCCGTCTGGGCCCTGTGCCAAAGGCCTTAGAGGCCTGTTCCTGCCCAGCCACGACAGGCCCCTGGAAACTATCCCCACAGAGGGATGGAGGGATGGAGGGAGAGAGAGAGAGAGAGAGAGAGAGAGAGAGAGAGAGAGAATGTGAGGGGATTGCTTTAACCTAAGGATCACCCAGTAACGTAAACAAATATACTCACACACACACAAACACCCTTGAAGGTACGTATATCATTGCTTTTGACAGACCACCTCGGCGACACATCAGAGTTTATATCAAGATGTCACTCGACCATTACCGTGACATAGTGTATCGAAGACACTCGATTCCTGTTGTAGCACTTTTACTATTTCAAAAATGTCACCTGTGTTTCTCTCATTGAGGTCTTTTATCTCTTTATTTCATTCTCGAAACCTTTTCATATCAAAGCAAATTTTATTGGTCACATATTTAGCAGATGTTATTGCGGGTGTAGCGAAATGCTTGTGTTTTCTGCTCCAAAGGTGCAGTAGTGTATCTAACAACTCATAACAATACACACAAATCTCAAAGTAAAAGAATGAAATTCCTGTGACATCGGGTGCTGTAAGTGTCCTGGTCGGCAGGCAGTTTGCCCCCAGTGATGCGTTGGACAGACGCGATTGCAGACGGTGCAGTTGCCGTATCAGGCGATGACAGCCCAACAGGATGCTCTCAATGGTGCATCTGTAAAGGGTCTTGTGAGGGTCTTAGGGTCCAAGCTCAATTTCTTCAGCCTCCTGAGGTTGAAGAGGCGCTGTTGCTCCTTCTTCACCACACTGTCTGCGTGGGTGGACTATTTCAGATTGTCAGTGATGTATACTCTGTGGAACTTGAAGCTTGTAACCTTCTCCACTGCGGTCCCGTCAATGTGGATGGGGGGCGTGCATCCTCTGCTGTTTCCTGAAGTCCACAATCAGCTCCTTTGTTTTGTTGACGCTCGTCATTGTTGGTAATCGGGCCTCTACTGTTGTGTCGTCTGCAAACTTGATGATTGAGTAGGAGGTGTTTATAGCTGCCCAGTCATGGGTGAACAGGGAATACAGGAGAGGGCTGAGCACCTGTGTTGAGGATCAGCGTAGTGGAGATGTTGTTCCTACATTCACCACCTGGGGGGCGGCACGTCAGGAAATCCAGGAACCAGTTGCACAGGGCGGGCTTCAGATCCAGGGTCCCGAGCTTAATGATGAGCTTGGAGGGTACTATGGTGTTGAAGGCTGAGCTGTAGTCAATTAACAGCCTTTTAACATAGGTATTCCTCTTGTCCAGATGGAATAGGACAGTGTGCAGTGCAATGGCGATTGCATCGTCTGTGGATCTATTGGGGCGGTATGTAGATTTTAATAGTCACAGTGGGAACGACATCCCCTATACACTTTCTGATGAGCTCAGTGTCAGTGTATACATCATTGTTATTCTCAGAGGAAACCCTGAACATATCCCAGTCTGAGTGATCAAAACAATCTTGAAGTATGGATTCCGATTGGTCAGACCAGCGTTGAATAGACCTTAGCATGGGTAGATCCTGTTTGAGCCATGATCTGATTTGCCGAAGGAACGGCGGGGGAGGGCCTAGTAGCCATCCCGGAAGGGATAGTAACAGTGGTCCAATACAGCAGCAATATCAACAGTTTTACAAACAACCACAACCACACATCCATTACCAAACAAACCAAACAAACCTGCCAGCTAGCCAAGCCCAAACTTTGAGCGAGTGGTCAGCTTTCTCTCCTCTCTTCCAGCACTGGCTGGCTAGCTCCGGTCTCTATTTCCCCTTGAGCCCAGATGCTCCACAGCTTGATCTGACCGTCCATCCAGCCCCTACTGCCACGATGTGACACACATAGACTGATGTGCCAAGCTCTCCTACCACCCCCTACGGTCCCCTTACCATCCCCCACAGTCGCCCTGGTCCAGGGTCACTCTCTCCCTGTCCCCCCTGTCCACCCAGACTACAGATGGCCCATCCTTCACTGTGGTCAGCCTCTGTCTCTGGCTGCATCTTAAATATCGCCCTATTGCCTATATAGTGCACTACATTTGACCACAGGGTTCTGGTAGCGCCATTTGGAACACAGGCTCTGTCAGTCTCTGACACCGCTGGCCACCAGCTGGCTGGAGAGTTATAGGCCCATAGAGCCTACAGGGTCGGAGAGGAAGTGACGAGGAGAGGAAAGAAGAAGGGAAGGGAGGGGGGAGAGAGGGAGAGAGAGCGAGAGCGAGATTAAACAGCACACAAATGGTAGCTCTCTCTCTCTCTCGTCATCCATGTTATCCATGTCCATTAAGGCACCCACATCTTATTCAATATTGATAAATGAATAACTCTGTCTCTGTTTCCCTAACAGAGGCAGTAACAGTTTTACAACACGGAGGCATACCCATTTCAACCAACATATCCAATGTAAATGATGATGCCATCATAGCAGATAGCTCCCGCTCCCAAAAAATGAACAATTTTCACATTAATTTAATCTATTTTTTATTTAAATAGACAAACCATCTCCCATATATATATATTTTCTCTCTCTCTCTCTCTCTCTCTCTCTCTCTCTCTCTCTCTCTCTCTCTCTCTCTCTCTCTCTCTCTCTCTCTCTCTCTCTCTCTCTCTCTCTCCAGATGGCAAGGCGTCTCACAGTCATAATGCTGCGATAATCCTTTTGCACATGGTGCCCTCTCCCACCTGCCCACCCTGGTAAACACTTCCTATTGTCTCTCTGCCTCCATCAATAAACCACCACATTACCCCCAGAGCACCTCCACGTCACTACACTGCCTAATAGGCCCAGGCTCATGCCCAGGCCTATTGTGTCCACTGGCAATGTGCATAGGCTACATCTCAGGGTCCAAACACTACTGTCGCTTACTCGATGGACGGAAACGTGACTTACGATGTGCCGTACCTCAAACTGTCAATTGCTATAACATCACTATGTTGTGTTGTCTAAAAAAACACTTGGATTTGAGAATAACTTTAGTCCTTATTTAGCACTTAGGACTGTCTTGTAAATTCAGTTGACATTTCAACTGGTTGAATCTCTTGTTGTTTTGTTCATTTTTCAACAATTGAAGGTGTACATTTGGAAGTGTTTGACGCAATTAAACACTTGCAAACACAAAAAAAAAGAAGTTAAAAAAAAAAGAAGAAAAATACAATTTTCAGGACTTTTTTTCCATTTATTTATGAGATGTCATGTATTCCCCTCACAGCCAATGTTGTTTATCTCTCCTCCCTGACTCCCATCCATTGCACAAAATTTTGCAAGCTTAACGCAACAAGGACCCCAGAAAGTATTTTGTAAGCAAATATTTCGGAACAAATGATGCTCGGCATGTCATCTGTATATTTACGATGGCTCAAAGACATGGGTGTGTGGGTCTAATTAAAAATGTGAAAGGGTTAGCAGCCTGCTGCTTGGCTGTAAGCGCTGTGAGCCTCTTGTTGCCAGCTCTTGGCAGCTCTGCTGTCAGCTAGCCAGCTGTTTAGTCCTGTCCTGAGTTACTGCCAGAGACCGCCACACCGCACCGCATTGCGAGAGTGGGACGGTCTAAGAAGTACCTCTTGCTTTGCTTTTGTCATCCACTGTGTGTGTGTGTGTGTGTGTGTGTGTGTGTGTGTGTGTGTGTGTGTGTGTGTGTGTGTGTGTGTGCGTGTGTGTATGTGTGTGTGTGGAATCTAAGATAGGAAAAAGAGCTCCCTCTTAAGTTTTTTAACTAATTTGTTTGTACATGATTTTGGAGATTAGTCTTTTGACTAATTGATTGATTGATTGGTCTGTGTTGTAGGCATTTTAAAGTCATAGATTAATGGTAACTTGTGGAATAGACACCGGCACAAATGCAGTTTTAACCAATCAGCATTCAGGATGACCCCACACGTTGTGTAATTAAGCAATATGGCTCAAGGGGGTGTGGTATATGGCCAATATACCACAGCTAAGGGTTCTTCCCATGCACGACGCAACGCTGAGTGCCTGGACACAGCCCTTAGCCATGGTATATTGGAAATATGCCACAAACCCCAGAGGTGCCTTATTGCTATTATAAACTGGTTACCAATGTGATTAGAGCAATTCAAATATGTTTTTTGTCATACCCATAGTATACGGTCTGATATACCATGGCTGTCAGCTAATCAGCATTCAGGGTCGAACCACCCAATTTATAACTGATAATGTAGCCTAGTTGAGCAATACATTGTTCTGGTAAAGTTCTGAGAAACATTTTCAGTAAATACATTTCCATTTGAGAAAATAAAAAATATTGTATTTATCTTATTCTTTACTGAACTACAGTCAAACGTATCATCCATTCATTTCCACATCGAGGCCAAATTGAGTACTGTGGAGGTTGAAGAGCTCACCAGTATAGTACAATGTCGGCCTACTGAGCAGTTCAGAAACATAATTATCCCTTAGACTGAACAAGATAGTAAGAAATGGCCTTGAATATCACAAACATACATTGATAACATAAACACTTGGCTCAAGTGGGGTTTCTTACTTTATGGCTCGACTTCAATTACTGACGAGAAAGTAACAAAAAACATCAACAAATGTTCAAGGTTATGGTAGCCATTGTCATATTCGTTCCTAAATTATCTCTACTCAGAAAGAATATTGAACCAAACAGAACATCCACTCAGATGAACTTCGTAGTTTATCATTGGTCTTCCTGCCATTGTCCCCAATTACATTCATACATCGGCCTATTGTTCCTTGAGCGGATGGTTGGGGGGCCGGAACATAGTTATAAATCATTTGTACACTGCAAACTGATCGAAACAGACATAGTATTTTTGACAAAAACAGAATAATTTCAGACCTTGATCACATGGGACACTATGGCATATGCCTCTCTATTTTTGTGTGGAAATACTTGGTGACAGATTTCCTAAATTAAAATCAGTTTGAGCTCACAGTCTTTTATGTCCAAGAATGAAAATTATAAAAAAAAATACATATAATTTCAAAACGTTTTTGCTCAGAAAACTTGGGGTGCAAATAAAATCACCCGTGGCCAAAATTGGCCCGGGTCCCGCCAGTTGGGGAACCCTACTTTACAAGGTAAAGACCTCAGTCAAATACAGAACATATTCAAGTAGTTGTACCTCAAAATACATGTTTCCTTTATTTGAAGAATATGAACAAAATAGTGGTATTTGAAGCTTTTTCAAATATTTCCAGGAAGCACATATACCCACACATTCTTCCATAACAAATAGGCTTTTGATTCTCAAAATATTTACTGTCAAACTGGGACTACAGGGCGTGTTAACGTGTTGAAGTGAATGTGTATTTGTGTCTCTGTTCATCACTTCTTATCTTTCTTTTTGTGATCAGGCAAGTGTTTCAATGATAGCTCAGTGCAGCGCCTGGTATTGGGTCAGTCCGAAGGTGTAACAGCTGCATTGTACAACGCATACCATCTACCCTATCTGCCTCTCCTCTGCTGTTCTTATTGATTATTTGCAGCACACATAGACCAGACCAGGGCAGCTAATCGCTCTCCTCTCCCACGTCTCTCCCATCCCTTATATAAAACACTACTTTTGACCAGGGCCAAATGGGCCCTGGTCAAAAGTAGTTCACTATATAGTGAATAAGGTGTCCTTTGGAACGGAACCATGTTCTCTGTTAAAACCCTCCATTCTCCTGGTACCTACCCAGATGCCCTTGCAGCACAGGGTGGTGAGGAGCGGGGTGGGCTGAGAATATTGTTTTTAACCTTCTGTGGTTCATCTGATCGCTGCTTTGCTCCTCTCCATGATCTGCTCGCTCTGCCTCTCACCCTGAGGACTATGTCAGACACAACACACGGCACGCCTTGCCTGCCTCCACGGATCCACTCTGCCAGTGTGTGAGTGTGTGTTTGTGTATACTTCATTATTATTGTTTATATAGCTTGCGTTACTTCTCAGTAAGGACATCAAATGTGCTCCCATCCTGCACCCAGACACCATCTAAGATCCCTCCTTGTACTGCTTAACTGTATGCGTTTTCAAGACTTAAAATATTATTGAGTATAAATTTTGCCTACACAAAGAAGAAACTGACTGCCCAAAACGAAAGCAGAAAAAAAAAATCCCCCTTTTCTCCGCTCCTCATTTCTTATTATATCGTTTCTCTTCAAGGAATGCATGTGTTTGTTCTCTTTGTTTTGCTCCGGAGATGTCCTCTCTTCTCTTCTCTTTTCTCTCCCCTCTCCCTCTCTTTTTGTTTTTCCACTGTGAAGCTCGTGGGCCAATAGCTCATAATCATTTCAAAGGTCCTTTAAATGTGTAATAAGTGTGCTGCATCGCGATAAACAAGTGTCAGAAGGAGGACGTCAACATTAAAGCTGACTCCCGGTGGGTGCGTTGCAGTGACGACGCCCCCGTAACCAGGCACTCAGTGACCTCTGCATCTTTCCCTTGTCTCTTTCGCTCGACTTTCACACTCCTCTCCTGAATCTGTTGTTCCAGTTGGAATGTGTTGCCTCTGACAGCACTTTAGCTTTCAATCCCTCCACTCCAGTCTATTGGGGAGGTGTCTATTGGGATGTACAGTGCCTTCGGAAAGTATTCATACCCCTTGACTTTTTCCACATTTTGTTACTTTACAGCCTTATTCTAAAACGGATTAAAATAAAACACTTTCCACAACAACCTACACACAATACCCCATAATGACAAAGCAAAAACAGGTTTCAGAAATGTTTACTAATTTAATACGAATAAAAAACAGAAATACCTTATTTACATTCAGACCCTTTGCTATGAGACTTGAAATTGAGCTCAGGTGCATCCTGTTTCCATTGATCATCTTTGAGATGTTTCTAGAACTTGATTGGATTCCACCTGTGGTAAATTCAAATGATTGGACATGATTTGGAAAGGCACACACCTGTCTATATAAGGTCCCACTGTTGACAGTGCATGTCAGAGCAAAAACCAAGCCTTGAGATTGAAGGAATTGTCCGTAGAGCTCCGAGACAGGATTGTGTTGAGGCACAGATCTGGTGAAGGGTAGCAAGCAAATTCTGCAGCATTGAAGGTCCTGAGGAACCCAGTTGCCACCATCATTCTTAAATAGAAGAAGTTTGGAACCAGCCACCAAGATTCTTCCTAGAGCTGGCCGCCTGCTTTCTAGCCATCGCCGCTCCATTTTTCATTTATCCATTTGTTTTATCTTGTTCCCTGCACACCTGGTTTTCATTCCCCAATCAATCTACATGTATTTATTCCTCTGTTCCCCCTCATACCTTTGTGTAAGATTATTTGTGTGTTACGTGTTTTGACGCACTAGGCTATCATTTGGTATGTTCACAAAGCCTATTTGCATGGTTATACAGTTACAGTGAGGGAAAAAAGTATTTGATCCCCTGCTGATTTTGTACGTTTGCCCAATGACAAAGAAATGATAAGTCTATAATTTTAATGGTAGGTTTATTTGAACAGTGAGAGACAGAATAACAACGAAAAAATCCAGAAAAACGCATGTGAAAAATGTTATAAAATGATTTGCATTTTAATGAGGGAAATAAGTATATGACCCCCTCTCAAGCAGAAAGATTTCTGGCTCCCAGGTGTATTTTATACAGGTAACGAGCTGAGATTAGGAGCACACTCTTAACTTCTTAGGGAGCGGCAGCTGAGGTGACGGTTTTGGAGAGTCTGGCGTGCCCAAAGTAAAATGCCTCTCACTCAGGCCCAGAAAATAGGATATGCACATAATTAGTACCATTGGATAGGAAACACTCTGAAGTTTCTAAGAGTGTTACAAGATTGTCTGTGAGTATAACAAAACTGATATAGCAGGCAAAAACCAGAGGTATTTCTGTCCTGGAAAAAAAGTGTTTTTGACACATTGCCTCATTTTGAACCCCTCCCTATTGAAAACAGCCATATATGGGAGTAAGATTGCAGTACCTATTGCTTCCACTGGATGTCAACAGTCTCTAGACAGTGTTTGGTGATGTTAGGTAGCTCTGGATGGTAATAGAAGAAGAATTTCGAACTAGTCACAGGATGTAAACAGAAGAGGAGGCGCGTTCATGGGCTCGCGAGCGCTGTGTTTTTTTCCTTTCCTATCGTCTTGGATCTTGTCAATGATATCAAGGCAGCTGGGACCATAGTCACCAAGAAAACAATTGGTAACACACTACGCCGTGAAGGACTGAAATCCTGCAGTGCCCGCAAGGTCCCCCCTGCTCAAGAAAGCACATATACATGCCCGTCTGAAGTTTGCCAATGAACATCTGAATGATTCAGAGGACAACTGGATGACAAAGTGTTGTGGTCAGATGAGACCAAAATGGAGCTCTTTGGTATCAACTCAACTCGCCGTGTTCGGAGGAGGAGGAATGCTGCCTATGACCCCAAGAACACCATCCCCACCATCAAACATGGAGGTGGAAACATTATGCTTTGGGGGGGGTTTTCTGCTAAGGGGACAGGACAACTTCACCGCATCAAAGGGACGATGGACGGGGCCATGTACCGTCAAATCTTGGGTGAGAACCTCCTTCCCTCAGCCAGGGCATTGAAAATGGGTCGTGTGTGGGTATTCCAGCATGCCAATGACCCAAAACACACGGCCAAGGCAACAAAGGAGTGGATCAAGAAGAAGCACATTAAGGTCCTGGAGTGGCCTAGCCAGTCTACAGACCTTAATCCCATAGAAAATCTTTGGAGGAGCTGAAGGTTCAGAGTTGCCAAACGTCAGCCTCAAAACCTTAATGACTTGGAGAAGATCTGCAAGAGAGGAGGGACAAAATCCCTCCTGAGATGTGTGCAAACCTGGTGGCCAACTACAAGAAACGTCTGACCTCTGTGATTGCCAACAAGGGTTTTGCCACCAAGTACTAAGTCATGTTTTGCAGAGGGGTCAAATGCTTATTTCCCTCATTAAAATGCAAATCAATTTATAAACATTTTCACATGTGTTTTTCTGGATTTTTTTGTTGTTATTCTGTCTCTCACTGTTCAAATAAACCTACCATTAAAATTATAGACTGATCATTTCTTTGTCAGTGGGCAAACTGTCAGTTTCCCTCACTGTATGTTGTTGCTATTTTGTCTCGCTTTGTTTTTTCTGTATACATCTCCTGCCATAATTAAGTGTGCACCTGTTCCTTATTCTCTGCTCTCCTGCACCTGACTTCACCTCCAGTACGCACACGCCTGACATCTGAATACTATGTAAATGTGATATTTCAGTTTCTTACTTAAAAAAAATGAGCAAACATTTCTAAAAGCCTGTTTTTGCTTTGTCATTATGGGCTATTGTGTGTAGATTGATGAGGGAAAAGAACTAACAAAATGTGGAAAAAGTCAATAGTTCTAAATACTTTCCAAAGGCACTGTATGCTGACAAATTTTACAAAATGTAAATCATTGTGGTATCTGGTGTCTTTACCAAAGCAATTGTAAGAGGATAGGTCTTGGGTTGGTTTAGGACATTTCCAGGGACATACTGTACATTGCCTTGCAAAAGTATTCATCCCCCTTGCCATTTTTCCTATTGTGTTGCATTACAACCTGTAATTTAAATAGATTTTTATTTGGATTTCATGTAATGGACATACACAAAATAGTCCAAATTGATGAAGTGAAATGAAAAAAATAAACAACTGAAAAGTGGTGCATGCATATGTGCTCACCCCCTTTACTATGAAGCCCCTAAATAAGATCTTTTGCAAACAATTACCTTCAGAAGTCACATAATTAGTTAAATAAAGTCCATCTGTGTGCAATCTAAGTGTCACAAGATCTGTCACATGATCTCAGTATATATACACCTGTTCTGAAAGGCCCCAGAGTCTGGAACACCACTAAGCAAGGGGCACCACCAAGCAAGCGGCACAGTGAAGACCAAAGAGCTCTCCAAACAGGTCAGGGACGGAGTTGTTGAGAAGCACAGATCAAGCTTGGGTTATAAAAAAACTTTGAACATCCCACGGAACACCATTAAATCCATTATAAAAAAAATTGAAAGAATATGGCAACACAAACCTGCCAAAAGAGGTGGCCGCCCCGCGAAACTCACAGACCAGGCAAGGAGGGCATTAATCATAGAGGCAACAAAGAGACCAAAGATAACCCTGAAAGAGCTGCCAAGCTCCACAGCGGAGATTGGAGTATCTGTCCATAGGACCGCATAGGACCACTTCCGTAAAGCCCACAGAGCTGGGCTTTACAGTAAAGCCCACAGAGCTGGTCTTTACAGTAAAGCCCACAGAGCTGGGCTTTACAGAAGAGTGGCCAGAAAAAAGCCATCGCTTAAAGAAAAAAATAAGCAAACACGTTTGGTGTTCGCCAAAAGGCATGTGGGAGATTCCCCAAACATATGGAAGAAAGTACTCTGGTCAGATGAGACTAAAATATGGCTTTTTGGCCATCAAGGAAAACGCTATATCTGGCGCAAACCCAACACCTCTCATCATCCCGAGAACACCATCCACACAGTGAAGCATGGTGGTGGCAGCATCATGCTGTGGGGATGTTTTTCCATCGGCATGGACTGGGAACCTGGTCAGAATTGAAGGAATGATGGATGGCACTAAATACAGGGAAATTCTTGAGGGAAACCTGTTTGTCTTCCAGAGATTTGAGACTGGGACGGAGGTTCACCTTCCAGGGGGACAATGACCCTAAGCATACTGCTAAAGCAACACTCGAGTGGCATAAGGGGAAACATTTCAGTCTATTGGAATGGCCTAGTCAAATCCAGGACCTCAATCCAATTGAGAATCTGTGGTATGACTTAAAGATTGCTGAACACCAGCAGAACCCATCCAACTTGAAGGAGCAGTTTTCCCTTGAAAAATGGTCAAAAATCCCAGCGGGTAGATGTGCCAAGCTTATAGAGACATACCCCAAGAGACTTGCAGCTGTAATTGCTGCAAAAAGTGGCTCTACAAAGTATTGACTTTGGGGGGGTTAAAAGTTATGCAGTGTTCTGTTTTTTTGTCTTATTTCTTGTTTGTTTCACAAGAAAAAATATTTTGCATCTTCAAATTGGTAGACATGTTGTGTAAATTAAACGATACAAACCCCCCAAAAATATATTTTTATTCCAGTTTGTAAGGCAACAAAATAGGAAAGATGCCAAGGTGGGTGAATACTTTCGTAAGCCACTGTAAACTTCTGAGATACTCAACCTACTGTATCTTTTCATACAGTGCAATGTTGCTCAAACATCAATTCATTTAGAACTATTTTTAAGGTCGAAGCCAGGTGAAAATACAATGCTTTGCTATCTGAGAAAAAATCTACTCAGTGCACATCTTAGGTTTCCCTCCCACTCTGCTCCTTCACACTCTTTTCCAAGGCCTCTCCATTTGTAGTATCATGTTCCCCTTTGCCTACTAGTGGAAATAAGTAGCTCTGTAATCCAAACCAAAGACACTACAAAGTTGACACATGAGATTGGCACCCTATTCCCTATGCCCTATGTTGCATGACCTTCGACCTGTGCCCAAAGGGCTCTGGTCAAATGTTGTGCACCATGTAGTGAACAGGGTGCTTTTTGGGAAACAGTCTTTGTTACAGCGTGCTTCCTATGTCAGACTACATCTAAATGTTATGTTTAGCCTTAACCAAATTGTATCTAGCTGACACAGTATCTGTTTTGAGAAAATTGAGAATCTCACCCCTCGCACAGTTTCTCTCCATCAATCTTTTAGCATTTCCCTTTTGGCTATAATACTTTGTACTGACACAATTTAACTTCAAACCTCCCAAGCTGTAAGGGGTAAGAGCAGTGAACGAACGGCATCACAACAATGAAACAAGAATGAAAAGGAACACCATTGGCTGTGTCCCAAATGGCAGCTTATTCTCTATTTAGTGTACTTCTTTTGACCAGGGCCCATAGGGCTTTGGTCAAAAGTAGTGAACTTTGTAGGGAAATAAGCTGCCATTTCAGACGGGTACAAGGTCTGTGTAGCATTCGATGGTATAGTCTTGTGTGTTGTTCTCCTCTGTGAATTCTTATTTTGGGGTTTAGAGCTACGGGGGCAGGCATTCTTTGTCCTGTATTTGTTTCTCTGAGTCCTTTATTCAGTGAACACAAAAGATAAATGCATGTCCAAACTGACTGAATATGAGTCAGTGTGCAGATCCATTTGTACTAGTGTCAGTAATTTCTGTGAGGTTCATTATCTTGGTCTCATTTACATGAGTTTTGGTTTGGTTATACATGCACGCACACGCACAGTCACGCACGCGCACAGTCGCGCGCACACACACTACAACACTCTACATCAAGTCCACATTCCAGTGGTGATTGTCAGGGAACTTTCTTTACATCTGAGCATTTATTTTATTCTATTCCTCCCCCCTTTTATTTTTCTCCTCTGTTATGCAGCGATGTGTCGTGTCATATAAGAGAGGTGAGTAGAAGACACCTCAGCTTGTCTTTAATCCCATCTTAAGCAAGGAGAGAAGAAGACGAAGAGAAGGCACATCTAACATTTGATTCATCAGTGGAATTCAAAGAGACGAAGGAAGCTGTGATTGTTCTAAACAAAAGCACCTGTCTCCTCACATCCCATCATCCCCAGGATAGGGCATCAGATAGGGCCAGGAGGAGCATGTGAAGGGCAATCTTTGAGCGTTCTTCTGCTATTTCTTCTTTTTGTTATGCTACAAATCTGACTGTATTACTACTCTTAACATCTCAAAAAGAGACAGGTCTCTACAGCCTCTGGTATAATGGAGTATACTGATACCAAGCAGGGAATTAATTAGCTCAACACTACTGTATATCTACCTAAATACTTGCCTTACTAGAACAATGTATAATAATATGGAAAGTAGGTGGTTTGGTAAAAGGGTTATTAAAACAAAGGCCTACAAGTAATAATCCAAGCAAACCACTGTACTGTACAGTCTCTACATCCTTAGTTGTTCAAGGCAGCAGTGAACTTCAGTGGAACAGGAGTCAGAGTTGTGCCGATGTTGTGATCCTCAGACTCTGCAGGCCTTGGTGGTTTGAGGCTGGAGGATCTGTCTTCTGCAGGCCTTGGTGGTTTGAGGCTGGAGGATCTGTCTTCTGCAGGCCTTGGTGGTTTGAGGCTGGAGGATCTGTCTTCTGCAGGCCTTGGTGGTTTGAGGCTGGAGGATCTGTCTTCTGCAGGCCTTGGGGGTTTGAGGCTAAAGGATATTTTCTCCCTAAGCCCTATGCCTGGTGGTTGGAGGCTGTACATGTAGGATGATCTCTCCTCATCAGGCCTTGGAGGTTGGAGGCTGTACATGTAGAATCTTAATTAGAGCCAGTTTGCTACAGCAGGAAAATATTTCCTGCAGCAACAGGAATGTGAATTATTATGTGTATTAAAATATAAAAAGGGCAATTCAATTATGACATTTTAAAGTGGAAATTCTCATCAACCAAAGAGTGATCAAATTAAGATCTTACATCTGTAGGATGGATCTCTCTGTCCTGTTGTTACCCACCACAAGAGGACAGATGTTCCAGATCATTCTACGGCTCCTCAGAGTTCTGGAATCTTCTGGCCGTTCTGAGTGGAAAAATTTGTTTTTTCTATGGCACAGTAAGACAACATTCAGTACCAGGGCCGTGCATAGACCTTTTGGGGGGTATGTAAAAAAAATTATAATAATGTGTTTGCCGCAACCGTGGTCACAGACTCCAATTATTACAAGAAGATGGGAAAGACGCACAATCTGATGAGTAAAGTATTTTGCTTAATTATTTTGATCAGGTTGCAGGATCAGACGGAAAGCATGCTCTGTCTGCACCACGCCATCACTTTGGAGGATAGCCTGCTTGCAGAGTGCTTGTTGCCAGCCAGGTAGCCATGTTCTTCCTCACAAATATCGTAATAAATTTGACAGAATGTTACATCTTCCTCCCACAATATTGAAGGCAGTGCGCTGTTACAGATGCTTATCTTTATAGCCTCTAGGCACCCAAACTATGTCCATCTGAAATATGAAAATGATGAATCAAATAACCAGGTAGCCTATTGTTCTGGCGAAGATAAGTTAGTAGTAGATTGCTAAACTGTATTTGCTATGCATGATAAACCAAGGCCTTCTCTGTTTTTGGCAGGAAAAACTGGGGGAAATGAAACAAGTTCTTTATGGTCACTAATCTGGATATGCGTTCTCGCCTTTTCCGCGCCAATACTGATGACTGGTCATTGGTCAACAGTCACGACGCGCAACTTTTTGGATCTGAAGCATAGATGAGAATTTATGATGACTTGCGGGCAATGGGTTCAAAACAACAAAGACGAAAAAAAAATGATGTACCGCAACTGAAAACTGCAGTTTGGAGACTGGCAGGGCAAAGGGGCATGTGCTCTTCACAGGTAAAGCCCTACCTGTGCAGGTGCCTGTTCAGTTCAGTACAAAACATGTTCAAAATGTTAATAGTGCTGTGTATGTTTTGTCCGGGTTTGTGCCTTAAGTGTGTGGTGTGTATGCCCATGCACGAGTGTGTGTGTGTGTGTTTGCATATCCGTGTCCCTCTGTGTGTGTGTTCTTGTGGTGAGCAAAAGTATGCAAAGATACAGTATCTCCCTCTACTCTGATTGTGGGCTCCCAGTGACTCTCTCTCTTTCTCTGTCTCTCTCTTTCACTCTCTCTCTCTCAGGCCTGAACTTCAGAAAGATTCCACAGAAAGGTTTTAATTACGCTGTGCCTTGACTTGGCATACAGTGTGGAGCTCCTTATTGAAGCCAATAAATCTCCAGCGATGACAGCGCCACACCCCATAGCTCACAGATACACACACACACACACACACACGCACACGTCCCCGTCCGGACCTCCCAGGGGGGCAGGATCAGCCAAGCTCGATCCCTCACTCTCTCTCATGCATACACTCCCTTTCACACAGACACACACACTCTCTCTCTCTCTCTCTCTCTCTCTCTCTTTCTCTCTCGCTCTCTCTCTCTCTTTCTCTCTCGCTCTCTCTCTCTCTCTCTCTCTCTCTCTTATCTCTCTTTCTTTCTCTAACACACACTCTTTCTCTTTCCCACACAATCTCTTTCATATAAACATGATGGCTGTCTCTGTCTTTCTTTCGCTATCTCTGTCTCTTTCTCTCTCTCTCTCACACACACACACACACACACACACACACACACACACACACACACACACACACACACACACACACACACACACACACACACACACACACACACACACACACACACACACACACACACACCGAGCTCAGATCAGATCAGCAGATAGTCCCCTTTAGGTGAGAGGCTCCATAAATCTTAATCTCTGTCGTGGGTCTGGAGGCAGCCAGCCTGAAGACAGGCCCACTCCTCTCCTCCTCTCCTCTCTGACTGGGGGTGGACTACCACTCTACTCAAACCTTGACATATCACACTGCGCCTATTCTATTCATGTGTGCGTGTGCGTGTGCGTGTGTGTGTTTACCTTTGTCAATTTAATCACCATATCAATTCCAACTGTTCGTTTTTGGATGACATGTGATTAGTTACTTGAGAAGCAGGTTTCACCAAGGGGCATAGCACACAACACATCATAGCAATCATAGATAGGCCAGACTTAATACTGAATTGGTTTAGTAATATTCTTGTGAATACTGCATGGTCAATGCCCAGGCATGGGGTAAAGTGCCTTTTGAATACACATTTTCATTGCTACTTTAGCTGCAGGTGTAACCTCGCTGAATGACAATAAAAATTCACTGTGCATACTAACGATGTCCCTTTTGGCACGTCGTCTTGGTAGAGCTATTTCTTCCCTTGCTTGCATCCCTCCTCTCTCTCTCTCTCTCTCTCTCTCTCTCTCTCTCTCTCTCTCTCTCTCTCTCTCTCTCTCTCTCTCTCTCTCTCTCTCTCTCTCTCTCTCTCTCTCTCTCTCCAGAAGAAGTTAAAGCTTCATTTGCTGCTCTAACCTAGTGCCCATTACCATACTTATGAATTTTCTCACCATCTTAATTCTCCAAATTAAACACCTGGTTTTGTTCCCCGCCTCCCCTCAACAGAGGTGTTTCTGAGCAGGTGAGAGCAGCCACCGTAGTGATGATTATCAGACGTGGATCGCCTCTCCCCTCTCTCTCTCTCTCTCTCTCTCTCTCTCTCTCTCTCTCTCTCACACACTTTTTCCACTCCCCTCTTTCTTTCTCCTCTTTTCTCCTCTCTTCCCCCTCTTTCTTCTCTGCCTCTCTCTCTCTACAGGATATCGCCCCGCACTATCAGCCAAGCATTCGCACCTACCCAGGCCCCGCTCACCCCGACCCCATCCGTACCCGTGCCATTCTAGCCACCGGGTCCAAGCGGGCGGCAGGTAGCCTAGTGGTTAGAGTGTTGGTCTTGTAACTGGAGGGTTGCAAGTTTGAATCCCCAAGCTGACAAGGAAAAACTCTGTCGTTCTGCCCCTGAACAAGGCGGGCGCCGAAGATGTGGAAGTGGATGTCGATTAAGGCAGCCCCCCGCACCGCGGGGGGCTGCGGTGTGGGGGTTGGGTTAAATGCAGAAGACACATTTCGGTTGAAGGCATTCGGTTGTACAACTGACTAATAATGGTGACTTTGACTTTTAAGCTGTGACGCCACGCGGTAAAGGTAGCGGGCACAGCAGTGTTCTAACTTGCTCGCCTATTGTGTGTGTGTGTGTGTGGGTTCTTTTTCTTCTTTCTCTCACCAAGGTGAGAAAATGATCAGTCTTGTCTCCTGTCTCCTCTGGTGCTACTTTACAGCATATTAAAAGGATGTTAATTAAATAAAGGTCAGCATGAGTACCGGAGACGCCACCAGAGATGACAACAAACCGCGACTTCACGTGAAAACCGCTACCGCCGCTGTCGCAGATAAAAAATCTGCCGCCAACAACTCTGGAAGCAATAATTAAACATTTCAGTCAAGCCATAACAAGCGTGAGGTGAAGTTTCCGTAGTGTGATGGTGGCAGTGTGTCATCCTTGGTTGATTCTGACACGTATTGTGATTTATGTGTATAATGATGTCATGGGAGCTGACTATAGAGACCGAATTCCTGGGTAGTGGGGGTCCACCCTACACGTGTGGTCCACCCTACACAGTTGCTGCTCTCTTACCCGGCCTCTCAAGTATTTATCAGTTTCTATCTGAGGTGTACTGTATGTACACTGAAATTAAAGTTAATTCACTGCTAAAGTAACGACATTACTAAATATTTGTAATAATTGAAGCAGATACTACAGTGCTAAGGAAGGTGTTGTTTCAGATGAGGGGTATGAAAACACCGACCCAGATCCTTGTTTGTATCTGGTTGTGTCTATTCTGAAGGGAAGATAGTAAGGAAAGCAAAGAAACTTCTGCAAAGTTATCCACAAAACCATATAACCATTGAACACAGATTGACAATAGACCAATCTTTGATATTATTTTGTTGTAGTGTGTGCAATATGTCAGTTTTAATATGACTCCCTTGGTGCTTTTACTGTACGATCACGACTCTCCCACACTCCGTAAAAAATAAGAAGAACGTGTGTATATTTTGCTATTGTATAGTATATGCACACTCTGTAAAAAATAAGAAGAACGTGTGTATATTTTGCTATTGTATAGTATATTTGATATCACATTAAATCATCTCAACACTGCCTCTAAAAGAGGACAAGATGTCCGTAAAAGCAGAGATGCGTGTGACAGAAAGAAGACAGATTCTGTCCATATGTAAACCAGAGAGCTGTGCTTCACCTGAGAGCAGGGTGGCAGGCAGGCAGCTCATAACGCAGTGTGTGCCTGAACGAAGGCAAACCTCATAAAGCCACGGTGTTGGGAAGACAAGGTACATTGCCGAGGGCTTAATAGCAGGCAGGGGAGCCAGCAAACCCGGAAATAAAAAGATACTAAAACGTATGAAAAGAATCACCTGCCCAGCCTGATTATGACTCTAAAGAGAGGAAGGGAGAGACAGAGAAAGAGAGAGATGGAGAAAGAGAGAGTGAGAGTATGAGAGAGACAGAGACAGAGGAAGAAGTAGACAGCGATAGAGAGAGAGAATAGAGAGAGAAAGAGAGACAGAGACAGAGGAAGAAGTAGAGAGACAGCTATAGAGAGAGAGATAAAGAAAGAGAGAGAGAGAGAGAGAGAGAGAGAGGGGGCAGAGAGAGAGAGAGAGAGAGAGAGAGAGAGAGAGAGAGAGAGAGAGAGAGAGAGAGAGAGAGAGAGAGAGAGAGAGAGAGAGAGAGAGAGAGAGCAAGAAAGGGAGGTAGCCATTTCAGCCAGGATCAGAGACGATAATGAAACAGTTTTTTCCCATGTACTTGGCATTGCATGGGGTTCGAGAAAATATGTACCCATGTATGTATGCATTTAACTGTAATCACGGATACAGTAGGCATTCCAAGTGTTATACCCAGATAATCACAGGGTGATAAGGGTACAATAACGGTGAGCCTGACCTCTCGTCGTTCTAAAGCGATTAGATATGTTGTGTTGTTGATCAGAGCATTAGGGATGAACTGTGTTTGTCAGGTGGCCCTCTGTCGTGTTTAACTACCTCTATTACTGGCTCAGCTTCTCTCTCTATCTCTCTCTCTGTTCCCTTTCTCTCTCCCCCTCTCTCTCTCTCTCTTCACTAGCATCAATCTGATCCTGGCGTAGGAATGTGCCGTTTGGCAAGCGTCTGTCTATAAATAAAGAGGAGTCTGCACAAAATAATGTGTTAATTACTAATTACATAGAGAGAGAAAGGCCCAGACCATTCACACACACACACAAACACACACGTACACATGCATACACATGCAGGAATGCACTCAAGCCCTCCTACACACACACACACACACACACACACACACACACACACACACACACACACACACACACACACACACACACACACACACACACACACACACATACATACATATAATCACACACATGCTAGAAGGGAACAGTGAGTGTGTGGTGCACATGGCTCAGCTCTGAGCCTCATTATTAGGGCTGCTCAGATAAATAAGAGAAATCAAACACAGTAATCAGATTAACCATTAAAAGTCCCTCTCCGGTCGTTGTGGAAATCCCTCTTATGATGAGATGCCAGCGGGTTAAGAAGTTGCCCCAGAAGATAAGTTAGAGGGAAGTACAGCCCACCCTCTCTCACAGCACTCACACACACAAATACACACACACACAGGAAACTGTCTTAATTGTTCTAGCTCTCATGGGCTCGTTTGCACAGTATAACCCGTCAGACAAATATTTACCACTGTCCTCATCTCCTACATGAAATCCCTCCAGTCACCTTCCATTCACCTATCTTCCACTATTCTCAGAGGTTTGAAGAATGCAGATATTCTGAATCCAATGCAGACTGTTGGGTGGAAATCTGTGTCACATAAAAAGAAAGGTCCCTCCCTCCTCTCACTTCTCCACCTTCAATTCTAACTCAGCCATAAAAACGCACAATGGCTATTTCTACTTCTTTCTCTCTCTTTTTTTTCTTCTCCATTCAAAAGAAGAATGTTTTCATAATATGAAATAATAATGCATTGTTTTCACTCTGTAATGGGGAGGAAGAAGTGGAGAAAAGGAGAAATGGAGGATTAAACTTTAAAGAGGCGAGCTGAAATTTAGGGTGTCTATTAAAACTCATCTTTAAAGAAAAAAAGGGTGAAAAAACAGGTGGAATGAAATAATAGATTTGCGCACGGGGCTTGCTTTGCAGGCTGGCTGGCTGGCATTTTGGCTGCTGCCTGAGCGGCAAACTTTGCGGGCTCATCATTAAAGCTGGCATGTGCAGCTTCTCTGGGAGGCCCTGAGAGTAATGCGAACTTCTGCAGCTGTCCCGGCTGCCTGTCTCCTGAGCCCTCTCTCACTGATGTTAAAAGAAATCTTTATTGTCAGTCACATATCCTATTCACTTTGTTCACCTGCACTGACAATCCTAGGCTGGGAGAGATATAGACTGTGTGTGTGTAGGTGTGGAAGAGTATAGGGGGTTGTGTGGGTGTGCGTGCGTGAGAGGGTGCAAGAGAGGGGTGTGTGTGTGTTTGCAAGTGTGTGTGCATGCGAGTCTGTGTGTGTGTGTGTGTGTGTGTGTGTATATGTGTGTGCGGGCACTCGTGCATGTGTGTGTGTAACTACCTACAGTAGCCTATTTCTTCTTCAACATTGGCATCCGTGAGTTTCTAAACGCTCCCTCATTAGTTGAAATCTGTTTGAAATCTCCAAGTGAGAGGCTGATAACGAAGTGGTGGAGCCCCCCTTTACCGCTTGACAGGTGAGGGGGAGGAGGGCTGTTCGATTTGTGGATGAGGGGGAGAAGGGGGGCGAGGTAGGGTGGGGTGGAGAATTCGGGGGGGTAAGTGGTGGAAGGTGGCAATTCAGAAAAGGAGAAGGAGGAAGAGGAGGAAGCGGTGGACTTGTGCATTCCATCGAGGAGCGCAGTCCCAGTGTTCAGTGTCACCAGGCTGCTCACTGTGTGAACCTCTCCTCTCCACTGCCCAACTCCTCTCTCCATCTGGCTCCCCAGCCCTCCACTCTCCTCCTTTCCCCTTCTCTCCCTTCCCATTCTAGCCTTTTCTCCCATCTTGTCCTCTCCTCTATGGAGCAAGAGATGACAGTGGTAATGTATTATTCATTCACCCGGCCCCTGAGTTTACCACTACTGTTCATTATAGCTGATTGGGCCTTTAATGGGGTGGATGATTTGAGGGCCGGGCCTGGATCGCCTGAACAAAGTGAGAGGGTGTCTGATCTTCTGGATGTAATGGGGGAGAGGAGAGAGTACAGTCTCAATCTCACGCCTTTGAAGTGATCTGGGTGGTGGAGTGGAGTGGAAAGGGATGAAGTGGTGGAGTGGAGGGGATGGAGTGAATCTGACGGTGTACTGTATAAGGTGTACTCAAGACTTGGGAATATTATGCATTTGATTAAATGCATGCGTACTCACAATATTTACTGTACAGTTGTAGTAATTTGTGAAACAAATATATTGTTTAGTCGTAAAACGTTTCTATCCAATGTACATATTTGTGTCACAATATTTTATTATTTCACAGCCAAATACCGTATGTAATCAACGGAAGTATGAGTCAACAAATGACAAATATAATCAAAACACAAAAGAAATGGAGGACTTTTGATTAGCATCCTGTCTGTGTGTTTTGACAAACTCCTCAGTAAAATTCCGCTTCTGTATGTAAGTACAGCAGTAAAATCTGGCTATCCAAATCCCTTCGGATACATGGCGAGATGGTAAGGTGACGAGTCAGAACGCCTGTCTACACACACACACACACACACACACACACACACACACACACACACACACACACACACACACACACACACACACACGCACACACACACACACACGCGCGACACACACACTCAGATAGCACTGCTCATGTGACCTGGGCTCCACGGTGGTAATCACAGTGATAGAGGCTGATTTAGACTGCTAATCACACCTCACATATTGGAAGTTAAGTTTAGCATCTTCTTCCTTATCTCACTCTGTTTTTCCCCTCTCTCTCTCTCTCTCTCTCTCTGTCTCTCTTTTTCCAGGGGGAAAGATAAGAGTTTATGGACTGATTATCTCCCCAAATAAACAAATATGGACAGCCATGTCTATCAAACCATGACAAAACCTCTGACAGGTTATTTATTTATTTTAGATACTGACTACTTTGTACTTTGGGAAAATAAGGTCTTTGTCACTACCAGGATAGTTCACTTCATTCCATAGTAAAACTTCTGACTGTTCGTTCAGACTGTATTCCACTACAAACCCTGTTTATGGGCACTTATAGTGAGTGTAAAGCATTATATTCTTCATGAAGAGTGTTACCCACAATTCTTTACCAGTACGCTGAATGTGTGTATTGGGCAAAGTCATTATATTACGTCATTATATTATGTTTTTCCCTCATCATCTCCTCTCATTAATTCTGAAACAAAGCAAGGTGAAAAAGTCACATTCAGATTGTTTTGTAAAGCTGTCAAAGGTTTTCTCTTTTCCCTTGGGATTTGGATACCAGAGGAAAAGCAATTTTAAAATCAATTAAAATCCAGATAAACAGTTGGTCCAACGTTATCCGACATAAATTATTTGCGATTCCAGGGTGATGTTGGAGCAGTGTGAGATGAAAAGTTCAAACTATATTTGAATTAAAATAAAATGAATTATATCTTTCTCTTTTTTTACTTCGTCACATACTTTAACCTACTTTGTCTAAGATGTTGAAAACCCTGCTATGTTCTGAGTTCAGATCCAAGTGTTTTCTCACGAAAGAGCTGCAATCACGTATCTGAAGATAGGACTGTCATTGTAGGGCATTGCATGCATTTCAGTCAAATCCTACATTACTCTCTAGAAACATAGGTGGCCTTTCAGCTTGTGTCACTATAAAAAGCCAAATGCTCCCTCTCTGTCCCCTTCTTATCAGCCACAGACAGAGGCAGCTTGACTTGCAGCGGTTCACGGTTAGAGAAACCTGACCCTCTGTCTGCATCCCAAATTACACCCTATTCTCTAGCCTATATAGTGCACTGCTATTGACCAGGGCTCATATGACTCTGGTCACGACCCACTGGGCACAGACGTCAATTCAACGTCTATTTCACGTTGGTTCAATGTAATTTCATTCAAATGACTTGGAAACAACGTTGATTCAACCAGTGTGTGCCCAGTGGGGAGTAGTGCACTATCTAGGGAATAAGGTGCCATTTGGGACGCCAACCTTTATTTATTCTCCCTCAATGTTGACCTTTCACTGGGCTAGCAGGCACGTTTTTTTCTTCAATGACCAAGAGTCAGAACATTACTTAATTCAAACAGGAATGAATACAGGTATGCATGACACAATCGTTGAATAGAAATGGCCTAGCTGTCGATCTGAGGGCTATAGAGATGCAAAGGGAGGAGGGAAAATATTTAGATTTCATTTTGAAGAACAGACTGTGAGCTGAATTGTACGGTATGTCAAATCAAATCAAAATCAAATCAAACCACATTTTATTTGTCACATGAGCAGAATACAACAGCTGTAGACCTTACAGTGAAATACTTACTTACAAGCCCTTAACCAACAATGCAGTTTTAAGAAAAATACCCCCCTAAAATATAAATAAAAGTAACAAATAATTAAAGAGCAGCAGTAAAATAACAATAGTGAGGCTATATACAGGGGATACCGCTACAGTGTCAATGTGTGGGGGCACAGGTTAATTGAGGTAATTGAGGTAATATATACATGTACATGTAAGTAGAGTTATTAAAGTGACTATGCATAGATAATAACAGAGAGTTGCAGCAGCGTAAACGGGGGCAGTGCAAATAGTCTGGGTAGCCATTTGATTAGATGTTCAAGAGTCTTATATACATCACTGTTTGCAATGTAAAGATTTGAGTAAAGCGATCAGAGTTAATTCGAGTTGCCTCCTCTGTAATTGTCCTGCCCCCTAAAAAAACGTAGCCTACCGCCTGATATTCTAAGAATTGATTCAGTTTGGGCCAACATTGTAGCCTGAAGACCAACTCTTGGCAGTTGCTGTGGTGCGAGAGAAGCCTGCCTGTATCTCTCACAGAACCGGAATGAGATTCACTTTCTATGATCTCTTTCCCTCTCTTTGCTCTGATAGACATGAGCCTGCAACTCTCATCTCTCCAGAGTTGTACTTCATCGTTTACTTCCTCATAGAATCATAGCCATGGGAAGGGTCCTGGAGGTGCTGCAGAACCTCTGATAAATGGAATTAGTTATAAAATGACTGCCGTCTGTTCAGAAATAAATGAAATAATTCACAATACTACACCAAGAGTATTACTTAGCCACTGAGGACTAAATTATTATTATAAAACATTTTAAATAGCCTAGCTGTGGATTGTATGTAGCCCAATCACAAGGCATTGCCTACAGTTGGGAACACTTGGCAAGTCTTTCAGTGAACAGCCAAAACAGGATTATTTTTTGAATGAGTAGGTGTGTCCAAACTTTTGACTGTTTTTTTTTATTATTATTATTTAAGTCTAGTCAATGTGTCCATACTTAGTTTTGTTCTAGAAAACAGGCAATAGTAATAACTTCTGCTTTTATTAAAAACTATTTCCATGTACCTAGACAGTAAAGTCTTTCTGAAGTGAATGTTGGTTTGAATGTTTCAGTTCGCACTGGCAAAGCAGCAGCACTTTATTGTGAAGACATATTTTTCTCTAAATGCATCTCCAGTCCTGTCTATGGCCTATTAGCCTGAGGTAATATCAGCTATTACAATCATATTCTTAGCCCAGATTATTCTCTTTTAGATCCTAATTTACAGTAGAGAAATACATAGCCTTGCCTCATAGACTAGACGTAACATAGTAAGCGAAAAAATCCGGGACACTCAAATGAGTTAGATATGTTATGTTTGGCATGGTTACATACTATATATGCTGAGTATTCAAAACATGCTCTTTCCATGACATAGACTGACCAACTGAATCCAGGTGGAAGCTATGAAACAAGTTACGGAAGGATTTTTAAGCCTTGAGACAATGAATGGGCAAGACAAAAAATCGAAATGCCTACTACCAACGGGGTATGGTAGTACTGTATGTTCCAGGCGCACCGGTTTGTGTCAAGAACTGCAACACTGCTTGGTTTTTACTGCTCAACAGTACCTTGTGTGTATCAAGAATGGTCCACCACCCAAAGGACATCCAGCCAACTTGATACAACCAGTGTTTAATTTGTAAATTGGGAGGACCCGGAACAAAAAGGGACTGCGAGAGTGAGGTGACCTGGGGAGATCTGAGGTACCGGAAAATCAAACTTATAATAAAGCATTGCATATATATCATCCCATTTGGTTAGTGGTCTAGACTAGAGCAGTAGAGTAGGGGCGCTTGCATACTTTTTTTTGTAGCCTAGGGTCCGTGAAAAAATGAGCCTTTTATAAACACATTTCATACAATTCTGTGTCATTTAGCAGAATACTTTTTAATACCGCACAAATGATTGAAATGTCAGGCTACTATGACACTGACAAACTGAGAATGTGAGATCATTAAAAATGACCTTGTCTTGAATACATCAATAGCCTAGGCTTAGCTGTGTGGAGGAGACACACATATTGTACAATAGGAGGAGGAAATTATAGTCCTAAAAAAGCTTTCCAGTTTCAATGACTCACC
Organism: Brachymystax lenok tsinlingensis; assembly: GCA_030435695.1. Lineage (NCBI taxonomy): Eukaryota > Metazoa > Chordata > Actinopteri > Salmoniformes > Salmonidae > Brachymystax > Brachymystax lenok. Next base: position 7,623,651 of record CM059808.1, read on the forward strand.
CGATGATGCGCAGCTCACACACTGGCAATGGCCGATGCCTCCGTGCCAAAAGCCTATTGCTCTTGCTAAGCTTTATAAAAACAACGATGTTTGCTCAATAGACCTATTTGGAAGTTGATCAAATATTTTCTTAGCGTATTTTTGTTTCAGCAGGAGCCATTTGCTTTCAAACCTGTGCTATCCCACGATTGTATTTGAAATAAAAAGCAGCCAACACGTGCTCAGCATATATTGTCACTCTTTCAAGACTGTTGGAAAAGCATTCCAGGTGAAGCTGGTTGAGAGAATGCCAGGAGTGTGCAAAGCTGTGATCAAGGCAAAGGGTGGCGACTTTGAAGAATCTCAAATATAAAATACATTTTGATTTGTTTAACACTTTTTTTGGTTACTACATGATTCCATATGTGTTATTTAATAGTTTTGATGTCTTCACTATTATTGTACAATGTAGCAAATAGAAAAAAAATAAAGAAAAACCCTTGAATGAGTAGATGTGCCAAACTTTTGACTGGTACTGTATATTCTCTTAGTGGGCATAGAAGTGGCTAGTGAACACAACCCCATAACCTTCATCTTTCTGGGAGAGGAAGAAAGTAACAGAAAAAACGGAAGAGGAAAAGGAGAGGAGAGGAGGAAAAACGTATTGAGCGTAGGCCTGTCACTGATAATGCATCACACTTCAGTTCCTTCACGTTATGCAAAGTTACTTCCAACAGTAGGCTTCCGCCAAGAAGCATCAGCCCTCCTCCACTTGAGAGAGGGGAGCAATATTTCAAATAAAAAAAAGAAATGTCTCTAGACGAATGCCACAATGGCACTTGTTGTGTCTTAAATACCACCCTATTACCTATGAAGTGCACTACTTTCAACCAGGGCCCATAGGGCTCTGTTCAAAAGGAGTGCACTATGTAGGGAATAGAGGGCCATTTGGGACAATGGCTAGTACTGCCTTTCATTATCACTGCTCCTGCCTCACGTCCCGCCCATGTGTCGCCCGTGTCAAGGCATGGTGTAGCAGTCATTGTGCATGCACAGTAAATTACTGTTTACCTGCATCTGCCTTAAAATAAAGTCACCCTGTTCGCCCATGTGTTCGACCGAGGTCTCTCTCTCTCTCTCTCTCTCTCTCTCTCTCTCTCTCTCTCTAACCCCCAACTTCCCAGAACCCTGGTTACCCTGTATTTCTCCTCTGTGTTCCTCTCTCTTGCACACAATCAAATTAAGACGAGTTTCCACTTTCTTAATTTCTTCACCGTGCCTCTCTCTCTCTCTTTTTAAAATTACTTTTTTTCACAGGGGCCATTCTCTGAGGTTTATCAAGGAACTTCTTCTTCACCTCCTTCTCCTTCTCTTTCTTCCTCCACCTTTCTGTTATCTCTCCTTACTCTTCCATCCTCTCTCTCCCTCTCATCCCCCTCTCCTACCTTCCTACCACTGCTGGGGTTTTGTGTTGTGGTCGCTCTGTTTATGCAATCCCTTGTTTTGAAGTGACAGGCCAGGATAGATATGCAATATTAAAGAGGGGCCTTGTGATTTTTTGACATCTAATTAGTTGCTTCCCAGTTAAAATATTGTGGCTCATGGGGGCAGGCCTGATCCATCCACCAGCCATGTGCTGTGAGGGAGTGATGGGTATAGAAAGGCCTCTGCTCTGCCTTCTCTAATGTATTCTCCTCTAATGTAAGTAGTAATCATAGCACTGAGGTTAATTAATAGCCCTCAGTAGCCAGGGTTTTCACAGAATATCAGCCCTGTAATATCACCGGTGCACCAATTAAGGGCCTTTTTTTTCACTCTCTCTTCAAATGTTAATGGCCCTCTTTCAGGGCCACGTGGTGCGGTGCTGGGCAGAGACTGGAAACATACGGGATAGGAAGTGCTGAGGTGACACTTACAGTTTATAGATGACACTCTGGCCCCACAGCTTACACTACGGTGGAAGATTTGGTCCCTCTATCTTTCACACACACACCGCCTCAGATAAACACACACATACACATACATACACACAATTTACAGACAACCAACATAGCTAAACAAAATTAAATAACACTGATAAAAAATTGTTAAAAAAAGAGAAATAACAGAGCTTTTGTTCCCATTGTAGCTGTCCATTCATAATCAAATCAATTTTTTATTTGTCACATACACATGGTTAGCAGATGTTAATGTGAGTATAGCGAAATGCTTGTGCTTCTAGTTCCGACCATGCAGTAGTATCTAACAAGTAATCTAACAAATTCACAACAACTACCTTATACACACAAGAGTAAAGGAATGAATACGAGTATGTACATATAAATATATGGATGAGTGATGGCTGACCGGCATAGGCAAGATGCAGTAGATGGTATGGAGTACAGTATATACACATATATATGAGATGAGTAATGTAGGATATGTAAACATTATATAAATGGCATTGCTTAAAGTGGCTAGTGATACATTATTTCATCCAGTTATAATTATTAAAGTGGCTAGAGATTTGGGTCGATGGCCGAACGGCATAGGCAAGATACAGTAGATGGTTTAGAGTACAGTGTATACATTTGATATGAGTATGTCGGATACGTAAACATTATATACAAAATTGTTTAAAGTGGCTAGTGATACATTTGTTACATCCAATTCCTATGTTTAAAGTGGCTAGAGATTTAAGTCAGTATGTTGGCAGCAGCCACTCAATGTTAGTGATGGCTGTTTAACAGTCTGATGGCCTTGAGGTAGAAGCTGTTTTTCAGTCTCTCGGTCCCAGCTTTGATGCACCTGTACTGACCTCGCCTTCTGGATGATAGCGGGGTGAACAGGCAGTGGCTCGGGTGGTTGTTGTCCTTGATGATCTTTTTGGCCTTCCTGTGACATCGGGTGGTGTAGGTGTCCTGGAGGGCAGGTAGGTTTCCCCCGGTGATGCGCTGTGCAGTCCTCACTACCCTCTGGAGAGCCTTACGGTTGTGGGCGGAGCAGTTGCCGTACCAGGCGGTGATACAGCCCGACAGGATGCTCTCGATAGTGCATCTGTAAAAGTTTGTGAGTGATTTTGGTGACAAGCCGAATTTCTTCAGCCTCCTGAGGTTGAAGAGGCGCTGTTGCGCCTTCTTCACCACGCTGTCTGTGTGGGTGGACCAATTCAGTTTGTCCGTGATGTGTACACCGAGGAACTTAAAACTTTCCACCCTCTCCACTACTGTCCCCTCGATGTGGATAGGGGGGTGCTCCCTCTCCTGTTTCCTGAAGTCCACGATCATCTCCTTTGTTTTGCTGACATTGAGTGAGAGGTTATTTTCCTGACACCACACTCCGAGGGCCCTCACCTCCTCTCTGTAGGCCGTCTCGTCGTTGTTGGTAATCAAGCCTACCACTGTAGTGTCGTCAGCAAATCACCTGCAGCAGGATACCCTTACAGTATCACAGACTGCAGGAGATCTAGACTTTGAACTGGAGATGTTACCACTACACCCAGACTCCTCTATTTCCCTTTGCTATTCTCCTCCTCTTCCCTCTCTCTTGTCACCCTCCATCTCTCTCTCTCTCTCTCTCTCTCTCTCTCTCTCTCTCTCTCTCTCTCTCTCTCTCTCTCTCTCTCTCTCTCTCTCTCTCTTCCTCCCACGCCATGCATCCCTCTCTCCCTCCCTTCCCCTGTCTTTATCCATTCTTCTCTGTATTCCTGTAAGACTCTGTCCCTGTCCTTTGTTCCTAGTTGATTCCCAGAGGTGCCAGCCAGTACAATGGGAGGCCTCCCTTGCTGGCTTCCCTTCTTTTCTCTTTAATAGTCAAGCATATGTAGAGAGTCAGGGAATACACCTCAGAACACAATAGGAGCGCCAGCCAGCGCCTGAGCATGTCATCATACACAGATAGAGAGAGGGAGGGAGTAGAGATGTGCAGATAAGATGGGGGGATCACAACCTGCATCTTATCCTCTGGCTTTCCGTGTGACAATCTCTGATCCCTGATCATACCATCTTAATCATTGTCTGCAGATAACCCTATACAGACCATGGGTTTGACTTTTACTAATGTTTCTTTGTTTTGTGTGCTCAACGCAACGGGTCACACAAACATCCAACATTGAGGATGCTTAAGTGTAAACATGTCATCTTGTTTGTTATGAAAGTGCCATGTAATGTTTTAAGCCCTTAGCCTTTAACTATAGTTTCTTCCTGGTTAGGTTGTATGCTTAGGAAACACTCCCGACACCTACTTGTGATGAAAAACCTGGCATGAGAGAGACATTTGTGACTTTTGTTCTTCTCATGTGACAAAGTAAAGAAAAAAACAAACAAACAGGAGGTTCAGAACGTTCGACAGAATGATGCACAAAACACACACAAACACACACACACACCCTTGCACACAGCCCCAGACAAGCCTCCCCTCCTGCACCCCTATGATCAATTAACTGATTATCCCTGTGAGGGCTCTGATTGGATAATCAGCAGTGCTATTAATCACATTTTATCAGGCCATCAGAAGATGCGCTTTCATTATGCTGCTGCATCAGTCTCTGTATCAGCCCAGAGGAGTCAGAGAGAGCCATGTTCTCAATCATGCCAATGTAGCCTGTAGCCCATAGCCCATAACCCATAGCCCATAGCCCATACCCCATACCCCATAGCCCATACCCTCTGGTGGTGGTATGCATCGATTAGACCGACAGCGTCATTGCGTCAATGCTGCATAATCAATTATGCAGTCAAACTTTTTAAATAATGTACACACTAAGAAAATGAATGGTTCTAAACAGTACCAGATAGGGGTTCTTTGAATTGTAACCATAGCGGAACCCTTTTCTTAAGGGTCCATAAAAAAAAAACTATAAAGAACTATTAAAAAAGGATTCTGCTATGGTTACAACCCCCACTTTTTTTCTTTAAAAAAAAAATAATATAAAACCTTTATGGAGAAGGGTTCTATAAAGACCCGTTCTCAACATCACAGGTTCTTTGTATATCCTTTTGAAGAACCATACAAGGTTTCTATTACGGTCAGCTGTATTATAGTGTTACATTTCCATAATCGTTATTATTGAGTTGAACTAAATGGAGACACAGTTGGTCCCTGAGCAACGAACCAATGACTGATTTAGACGCAAGCCGGTACATGAGTCTTTCACAGAACACCATGGTAGTACATCATTACATAAAACAACAAATTAGATCAACTGGAATGAAAACTCTCACTCAAGGTTGGACAAAAAGAGCTACAAAAAATCCACGCCCCCCCAAAAAAATTTAATGAGCCACCTCCTCTACATTTTAATTAGCACTGAAAGACCAGAGAACCATTGAAGTGTTCAAAGGGTTCTTTGAGTCATTATGGTCCACATAGAACCATCACCCTTTCCAAAGAACCCTTGAAGAACCCTCATTTTTGGGGGATATGTGTGCCACAAAAAAGTTAAACATTCAATTTGATTCATACGTGGGATACATCCCATGTACGCACCACACAGAACACAGAACACACTGCCTCTACAACGCAAGGCAAACGCAGCATTCCATTGGAAATTCATGTATTTCTGGTGTACCAAAACACAATGTCGGCGTGATCGAGGCGTTAGTGATAACAGACCATCTGAATGCACTCACACACGTAGACGCACACACACAGGTACACACAGATAGAGATAACGTTTGAAATGTATGCAAAACAAAACAGAAGAATAAACAAACTAAACATTTAATCATTTTCCATATTAAAAAATGTATATTTATTTTTTAATAATACTACTACTACCACTACTAATAATAATAATAATAACAATTATTATTATTAGTATAATTATTATAATTTTAGGAAAAGGGGAAGTGTACAACAGATTGCATATTGGCGGAAAGCATCCTCATTACCACATGCATGTGTTACAGTAGTTGGTCGGATCTCAAATCATCGGCTGTTTCCTGAACACGCACCTCTTTCTCTGCGCCTACTTCTCCCAGGCTTTTTTGTTCTCGTTTCAATTAGAGTCAATTGACCTGACAGAATGGCTGGCAATTAAGTGATTTTTGTAATGGTCCTGGGCTAATTTTCCCGAGCTTGTCAGCTGTATTTTATGAAGCCACCCCCCAACCCTTACCCTCTTTACTCTCTCCGCTGCATAATAGCTTATAATTTCAAAATCTTTATCCTCGGTTTCCCTCTCAATAAATTGCAATTACAGGAAGTTGTTAGGAGATGCTTAAATTTCCTTCTTTTTGTACCATCGGAGATGTTTTGTAATTGACTGTAGAGAGAGAAGAGGGGAGCATTTGTGTGCTTGGGGAGCCGTAACATCATCAGGTTTCATATGTAAACTGTGTCACTTTGTAAACACTGACTCCAACTCTCATGGGTTCTCAACCAACCACAGATAGGGGAACTTTCTTTCTTTCTCTTCGTCCTATAGCTAATCAAGAATATGTCTTCCTACCCATCTCAGGACTGAGCTTCCTGATTTCCTTACGAATCTTTGATTGAAGGCCCTTTTTCAAGATGCGGAACACAATAGGGCATTGAGTTGGCACCTTTGAATCTGCAAAACATAGATAGGCCTATACTTCAACTTTGTTTTAAGAGCGTAAAAGTTTGGTTAGTTTAGACTTGAGCTATAAAGTGAGTTTTTAAAGAATTTAAGCATTTGTGAAAAACACACTTTGAGATCAATGACACTTCCCTGTCTACTGAGCAGTAAAACACAGGGAGCATTGTGACACGTGCCCTCTGTTCTTCTCAAGCCCCCCCCACACCTCCACACCTCCGCAGTCACATCCGTCTAACTCACACTCATGCCCAGGAAGCGGGCACACCCTTGATGTCTTCTCATAAAATATGCAAATGAACTCCAAATGAAATACCTTTCTCCCCCCTCTCGTCCTCGTCTCTGGGAGCCTGAAAGCCTTCCATCACAGAGCGAGCGTTCTCCCTACTAATCATCTCTGTTGGTAATAACTCCAGCCCAACATCTGCTTTCCTCCATAACACTTCACTAATTTTTCCCTCATTTCACCGCGCATCATTCCCTCCCAACACAATCTACATGTATTAGGTCGTAATGACTTAGCGGGTAAAAGCAAATAGATGCCAAGGGACAACCAGCCCCCTCACCACCCTTTCACCACCATGACTACACCCCCAGACAGGCTCTGCCACACAACTCTGGCTACTCAAGATAAATTGGGCACGGCAAGAGGAGAAGAGAGTCCTATCAATCACATTAAATGCTTGGGCGTCTGTTATCAGAAAGTGTGGTTGACACACCATCGAGTCCCCTAGGGAGAGCAAGAAGAGAGAAGAGCAGAAAGGAGAGGAGAGAAAGTTTGTTAATGCTTCACAAATGATATTATGGATAGTGGTAGTGGAGGGGGTTTCTGGCAGTGTGGAGGGGGTTACTAACAAGCACCGACAGTAGGCTTTAACTGAGCTCTTATTAGAGAAGGTCCCATGGCCCCCTTCCATGTGGCATCAGTTTTGTGTGTTTGTGTGTGCGTGTAAGTGTGTGTGTGTGTGTGTGTGTACGTGTGTGTGTGTGTGCATGTGCGTGTGTGTGTGTATACAGTATGTGTATTTTGTGTGTGTGGCTAATTCATATATGAGTGTAAATGCAAATACCATCAATTTCTATTTGGACAGATGCAGTGTAGGCCTATGTGCTTTTTCTCAGTCACATGTAATATTTGTTTGAAATAAAACTACTACCCTGTTTGAACAAGAACTTGGCTTTCACAGCATGCTTCAATATTTTGTTGTTCAGGGAGATGAAAGAAACATTTTTGCCTGCAAACACAATTTTTTTTTATGATCTCATTTCAAGATGCGTAAGTATACCAATACTGTGCCCTAATGGTTCTCCTTGCTGTGCTAAATACAGTTAGACATGAATAGTGTTTCTAAACAGCCATTAAAAATGCCACTATAATCACTTCGCTGGATAGAGACTGATAATATTGGAGAAAATTATCATAATGTCATTTTCATCTTCTCTGAATTACTGATGAGAAATATCTTAGCTATAGGAAATTAAAGAGAGAAAGTAAGAGAGAGATAGAAAGTGAGAAAGTGAGAAAGAGCGAGAGAGAGAGAGAGAGAGAGAGAGAGAGAGAGAGAGAGAGAGAGAGAGAGAGAGAGAGAGAGAGAGAGAGAATCCACCCCAACATTGTCAAATATGGTCTCCCACTGCTAGTATAGGTGTGTTTGTGAATGTGTACGTAGCTTGTTTTGCCCAGGCCGAATGCCGATCACTCTTCTTCAAACCAGCATATCACGTCGATGTTGTTGTTGTTGTTGTTGATTGTAGCGTTTTATTTTCCAAGGCAATAAAAGCATGTATTAGCTGGGGAAAAAAGATGGGACAGAAACATACAAATAACACGTACACACGTACACACGCACACACACACACACACACACACACACACACACACACACACACACACACACACACACACACACACACACACACACACACACACACACACACACACACACACACAGTCAGTGGGATCAACAAATAAATAATTCAGTCAGCTATGACAGCAGATGTTTGGATGTAGCTGGTGATTCTGTGGTGGTCTCTCTGCTTCAACTTTTGATCAGACATTCAAAAGCAGGCCCTCTGTGGTAGCCAGACGGATGGATGAGTGTGCATCCCAATTGCACCCTATTCCATTTATAGTGCACTACTTTTGACCAGGGCCCATACATTCTCTATAGGGCTCTGGTCAAAAGAAGTGCACCATATTGGGGATAGGGTGCCATTTGGGATGTACCCATAGCCTCCTCTCCTCCTCTCTTATTCACTTACTACTCCGTCCACTTGTATAGAGTGATGCTTTACACTAGAAAGCGTGTCCTTTGGAAGGAACCAGTTTCGAGAACTCTCTGCCTGTGTCCCAAGTGGCACACTATTCCTAATATAGCACACTACTAAGTTCCAGTGTTAAATCTATTTCTGAAAGCCCATAATGGCCTCATAAGTAATGTGTTACTAGAGTTGCATTTTAGCACACATCAATTATAGAAGCAAAATGAATACACCAAAACATCCCATTCTAGTTGGGGGCTTGAGTCAAGGGATCTCTGTGTTAATAACTAACAAGGGTAGTAAACATTTGATAATCATCTATCTACTGTATAATATTAATCAGATGAATTCACATATAGTTTGGAATCATGGTGATCACTGGGTTCTGTGAAGTCTTTCTGTGGAGGGATGGTGGTATGAGAAGTCCAGGTTAATTTGTGGAAGAATGGATGGCATATTCACTGGGAAACTATTATTCAAACTAAGATCTCAACAACGATCCAATATTTTTAAGCCATGCTAACTTAACTGCAACTAATAATATTGAAGGTGTTGTATCCTTCCAACTATCAGTGGATAAATAAAACATAATGGAAATAAACAATTATAAATGCCCATTTCTGAAACTCTGCCTCTTTAAAACCTGTATTTCTAATTATTTTCAGAGACCAGTCTGTTGTGTGAACAGAGAAACGAGTGGGGAGAGAAACAAAGGGATTTAGCCATACTTAACTTGCAATTGAAGGTCCCCCTACAGCAGTCTTTCGCCAGACACCTTTTTCATACACGACTGAACCATTCATATTCCATCTGTTCCACCGCTCACTCTTTGGGGAGGCTGTCAATCTCAGGAAATCATGTGACAACGGTGGAGCGAGAGAGAGGCTGAGGGAGGATAGGAGATGAGGAAGGACAGCGAGGGGAAGGAGGAGAAGGGGAGAGATGTTCACCGTTACGCAGAGTGAGAGAGACGAAGAGGAGAGAAGGGAGGGGACAGTGAGGGGGAGGGGGAAGGGGAAGGAGGGAGGAGAGGTGGAGCGATGTTCAGCGTTACGCAGCTCACCATAGCTGAATTCCAGGGAACTTTCCAAGGGCTCATCACACATCAGTGTCCTGGGTAGCCATGGGGATGGGAGAGAGAGAGAGAGAGAGAGAGAGAGAGAGAGAGAGAGAGAGAGAGAGAGAGAGAGAGAGAGAGAGAGAGAGAGGGTGGTGAGAGAGGGAGGTGTGTGCAGAGTAGAGAGGGGGTATTGTGTTGTGGTGTGTTGCGTAGCGTAGCGGCATGGCCCGGAGGAGACACATCTGCCACAGTATTAACTTTCTGCTCTCTGGGACCTAGGTGTCAGAGGCAGCCGCTGGGCTCTGCTGGCCTCTAGACTGCTGGGCTGCTGGGCTGTTGCTGTTGGGGTCTGTTCTCCTGTTCTCTGTTCAGCCATTTTGGATTAAATGGGGAATAACCACTGGGTTCCTGGGCTCCTGGGTTGCTGGGCTGCTGGGCTGCTGGGCTGTTGGGCTGCTGGGCTGCTGGGCTGCTGGGCTGCTGGGCTGTTGGGCTGCTGGGCTGTTGGGCTGCTGGGCTGCTGGGCTGCATGGTCTGTTGGGCTGCTGGGCTGTTGGGCTGTTGGGCTGCTGGGCTGCTGGGCTGCTGGGCTGCTGGGCAGTTGGGCATGTTGGGATGCTGGGTCGCTGGGCTGCTGGGCTGTTGGGCATGTTGGGATGCTGGGCTGCTGGGCTGTTGGGCATGTTGAGATGCTGGGTCGCTGGGCCGCTGGGCCGTTGGGCATGTTGGGATGCTGGGTCGCTGGGCTGCTGGGCCGTTGGGCATGTTGGGATGCTGGGTCGCTGGGCTGCTGGGCTGTTGGGCATGTTGGGATGCTGGGTCGCTGGGCTGCTGGGCTGTTGGGCATGTTGGGATGCTGGGTCGCTGGGCTGCTGGGCTGTTGGGCTGTTGGGCATGTTGGGATGCTGGGCTGCTGGGCTGCTTGGCTGCTGGGCTGTTGGGCATGTTGGGCTGCTGAGATCTGGTTTCTGTTCAGACATTTTGGATCAGATGTGGGAACAAAGAGGCTCATAGAGCGCTGGGTCACACCTGCCAACCATCAGCATAGAGCAGCAACCTTTAACATCACACTAATAGGCAAAGGGAATAGCAAATAAGTTTGACAACACAGCAGATTGGTAAACATACAGTGAATTAGCGTTGTCACAATACCCTAATTTTTACTTCGATACCATACCAGGTTTAGTATCACGATACTCGATACTGAAATGATACTCAACACCAAAATGATACTTGATATCAAAACGATATCACTGCAAAAAAAGCATATTAGCTAAAGTCCCAGAATAACCACTATGCTTTATTTTATTAAACATTGAACAATATATTGATAACTGGCAGAACAACTCGAATAACAAATAACATATATTCTATTCTATATTACATTTCTTTAAATATTTTAGAGTTACCGCCCATAACTGTATTTGTTAGTGACAGAGACATGGTTGTTGAATTAGTTCATGTTCAGTACTGAGGACTTCCTACTGTAGGCAAATGTTATCATAAAACTGTAACTGTTAAAGACCATACATTACATATATCATAAGGCTTTTCCTTCATAGCCAAGTTTTACCCTATGAATGTTATTGTGTGTCTAATTAATTCACCACGGGAACACACCAGAGTTGCAAACTCTCCTTCTTTCTTTCCGAGTGTTACCCTAACACAGTGGTGTTACAAACCTCCTGGTTTACAAGTCATATTATGCTGGCTTTCAAAGTGATGTATTATTCCTATTGGAATCCAGCCAAAGTCAGAGCATGAAATAATGTGAACTTTTATTCACCCGCAACCTGCATTCAGAATGACTGTCAGGATTAGGAACATTGTTAAACGAGACTAACTAAACCATTTAAACTGGATTAGGAACATTGTTAAACGAGACTAACTAAACCATTTAAACTGGATTAGGAACATTGTTAAACGAGACTAACTAAACCATTTAAACTGGATTAGGAACATTGTTAAACGAGACTAACTAAACCATTTAAACTGGATTAGGAACATTGTTAAACGAGACTAATTAAACCATTTAAACTGGAACAACCATTTCAGTAACGGGTACAATAAATCAAATTAACTGATTGGATTAGTTTAGAAAAATGTATGTTATTTATCTTTGTGTGGCATAAGATTAATCAATCAATGTACATGTAAAAACACAGATGTTAAAAACAATAAAAAAAATTCTACCTGCAGTAGAGCTGTGCAGGGTATGTCCCGAATAACACCCGATTCCATATATAGTGCACTACTATCTAATGTCTCTAAATTTCATTATGGTCACCTTGGTCTGGGAGATGCACATCTGTGGCTCAAATCAATCTGTCCTTAGGACCAGAGAGGCCCAGAGGTGTGCTCTGGCCATATGGCTGGACCAGGGGGACGCGTCTGCCCATGGCTCTCAGGTATGAGCGATCTGGCTGGGCCTAAATACTGACCCAAAGGACCTGGAGTAGTTCTGGCTGGCAATATGGTGCTGCCTGTAAATGCTCAGAGGATGACACTGGTCTCAAAGGACACCCTTGTCACTAGGCACTAGGCATCCGTTTCCACTGCGGTTGTTAGGGCTGTTGTTGTTGTTCTTATTGATTGTACTTATACTCTCTCTCTCTCTCTCTCTCTCTCTCTCTCTCTCTCTCTCTCTCTCTCTCTCTCTCTCTCTCTCTCTCTCTCTGCTGCAGGGCATAAAGACAAAGTGTTGTGAATTAATGAAGAACACAGGGATAATTAAAAGAAGAGGTGACACATCCTGGGAGGCTTGACAAGGGACCGGAGGTCCACATGCATGGGGCCCAGCCCTCCTCCTACACCCTGCCCTCCCTATATCCTCCCCCCTCCCTGCATGCAGATAAGGCTTGATTGGCGTGCTGGGCATGGAGGGGGCATGGAGGGAGGAATGGATGGAGGGAGGAGGACGAGATGGCACCCGAGGAAGAGTGAGAGGGTGAGGTGGTGGATGCAGATTTAGCCTTGGCCTCACCTGTGGCCCTGGAGCCTTTAGCCCCTTCCCCCGGTGGCGGGACACTAAGCGAGGACCAAACACGCCCTGCAGAGTGAGGAGGGCAGGGAAAAACTGAGGGAGAGAGGTGAGGAGGAGGAGGAGGAGGAGGAGGAGGAGGAGGAGGAGGAGGACGGAAGGGTAGGAAAGGTAGGAGCCATAGGGGCACTTCCAGGGATTTCTGACCCACTGGGGCACTGCCTTGATGGACGTCTGGCTGGCAAACTATCCAACCCAACGTTAGCCTTTTTATCAAACCTGTCGCTTGCATGCAGAACGAGGTCAAAATCTATTTAACCCTTGTGTGGTGTTCGGGTGTATGGTACCCATTTTCAATGTTTACTAAAAGAACAACCTGAGACTCACTGGCCTTTTCTGTGAAGAACACATAAAATAACACATTTTCTTTGAGTGCACACTTTGCACCCCCCTACACATTTATATTACATATGTGGCGTCCGGGTCTCTGAACCCGAGTGTAATAGAAGTGTGGAAAGGTGTGTAGGTGAAAACAAGTAAAACATTTACAAAAATGTTTGCTGTGTGCCTTCACTTGGTCTTCCTCCTCCCCGGGCTAGCAGTTTCAACATAGCAACAAGAACCTCTCTGTCTCCCTGCCTGTCTGCCTGTCTCCCGCTTTTCTCACACTCTTTACCCTTTGTAGTGTGTGAAACCTCACAATGTCTTGAGGGAACCTGCACAATGTTATTACAATACATTATTTCGGTACTTAATTTCGATACATTCTAAAACAAAATATGTATTTTCCCACACTCTACCTCAAATTGGGGGAGGGACACAACAAATAAATAGATTTGCTTAGGTTGCTTAATCAGTATGGCAAAAAAAAGCTCTGCTCAGAGGGCCTTATTTTTGGCCTGAATGCCAAGCGTCACATCTGGAGGAAACCTGGCACCCTCCCTACAGTGAAGTATGGTGGTGGCAGCGTCATGCTGGGGGGATGTTTTTCAGTTGCAGGGACTGGGAAACTAGTCAGGATCGAGAGAAAGATGAATGGAGCAAAGTGCAGAGAGATCCTTGATGAAAACTTGCTTCAGAGTGCTCAAGACCTCTGACTGGGGTGAAGGTTCACCTTCCAACAGGACAACGACCATAAGCACACAGCCAAGACAATGCAGGAGTGGCTTCAGGACAAGTCTCTGAATGTCCTTGAGTGGCCCAGCCAGAGCCTGGAGAGACCTGAAAATGTCTTTGCAGCGATTCTCCGCATCCAACCTGACAGAGTTTGAGAGGATCTGCAGAGAAGAATGGGAGAAACTCCACAAATACAGGTGTGCTAAGCTTGTAGTGTTATACCCAAGAAGACTCAAGGCTGTAATCGCTAACAAAGGTGCTTCAACAAAGTACTGAGTAAAGGGTCTGAATACTTATGTAAATGTAATATTTCAGTTTTAGATTTTTATAAATTTGCGAAAAATTATAAGAACCTGTTTTTGCTTTGTCATTATGAGGTGTTGTGTGTAAAATAACAACAAATTTCACCTGATCTTTCTTATATGTCTCAGATATAGGATAGACACTTGATAATAAAATTCCTTAAATTTTTTTGTGGGGGACTATCTGTTGTTCCTTGTAGGGATTTTTTTGTTCAATGCGTTTGTATGGGCTAATAACAGTAAGGCGACAAAAAAATAAATCATAAAAAAAGATACATATGTTTGAATCTTAAAGGGGTCTTAAAATTCAAAATCAAATAGAAAAACTATCATTGGTATGATCTTCTTAAAATAATGCCATATAGCTTAGTAGAACCCCCTCTCTGGACCGACTGAAATGGAAGAATCCCGTTGTCTGTGACACCCGCTGTTTGGTGCAACGTAGACCCGGTGGAGAGTGTGGTGAAACAGAGAAGACACTGTCTGTCCTGCTGTGTTTTGATGCAGAATCTTTAATCGACAAAGTGAAGTTAGGATGTGTCAGATATCCCATTGAGAGATTTTATCCCGAACCCATTACAGTGTTTTAGGTGCCAAGCTTATGGTCATATTGCAGCAATGTGTAGGAGGGTCATTCCTAGATGTGCGAAGTGTACATGAGGGCATGAGACAAAGCTGCAGTAAGGTGTAGTGTTGGTAGAAAAAGTTGTGTGTGAACTGTAGGGGTACCCATGGTGCTGGAGATCAGAGGTGTCCGGGGAGAGAAGGGCAGGTTGAGGTTGCCAGGGTCAGAGTGGTACAGAAGGTGTTGTATGATGAGGAGGTGAATAGAGTATTAGAGGAAGATGGGTCCAGGGCAAAGGATCCTAAGAGGCTCCCTGTGAGTAGGCTGAGGTCAATAAAGTGGAATAGGAATAACAGCTACTTCAGTAAGATAGGTTTCTTAGCATTCTTAGGTTATCAGCTGTACCGCAGAAATGGAACGTAAATCACAGAAAATAGACATTGTGATGGCAGCTGCAGAGAAGTACTTCAGTGTACAAGATTTTACTGCAGAAGAGTTACAATGTGTGTTGAACGATAGTATCCTCCCAGGCTGCCGACCTGGTGTAAGATCAGATAAGTGGAACACTGGTGAGGTTTTAATGGGTGTAGGGTCAGTTGGCAAGGCAATTTTTCTTCCCTTTTTGTGTCACAATGTGTAATGAAATTCACACTCCAGAACAGAGAGAAATAGATTAATAGGGAGGCCGTGACCGGCATCACACTCCAGTACAGTAGGTGGCAGTGTATGCACCTTTCAGTTGGTTACGATCCGCAATACAAATTTAAAGAAGAAGAAGAATTTAGTCTTTCCAACCTGGCAGGTTGCAGGTGAATGTTGGATATTCCCACTTTGGCAGGATTCCAATAAGAATTTCACATCACTTTGCAAGCCAGCATAATGTGACTGGCAGGGCTTTGAGTTTCAGGCCATGTTATTAGGATAAAACTAGGCCCAGAAAATTAGGCTTCATGAAATACACTGTCTGTCCTGCTGTGTTTTGATGCAGAATCTTTACCCGACAAACTGAAGTGTTAAATACTAATACATTAATGAGGACATACTCCCTGAAGTGCTCACTTAGTGAAGGGCTACAGGACAAAAACAGGATGAATGTAACAACATGTCTCTGTCACTAGCAAATACAGTCATGGGTGGTCCCTCTACAAGTCAATCGAAAGCAAGGCACTCTGGGAAATATAGAAATAAGGCTTTACACTAAGCAGTGTATTAACTTAACACTGAAAAGTGTGGACCCGTACAGACACTGGAACGGTGTTCAATTGAACCCTCTCAGTGTTGATTTAAAATTGAAGTATTTGCCGTGTAGCTAACCAATTCTGTTCTGCAGCGTTCCGATTTCCATATACCATATTCTAATAGTATACCATATACCATATTCTAATAGAATACCATATACCATATTCTAATAGTATACCATATACCATATTCTAATAGTACACCAAATACCATATTCTAATAGTACACCATATACCATATTCTAATAGTACACCAAATACCATATTCTAATAGTGTACCATATACCATATTCTAACAGTTATTTTATTGACCCAACACACAGTGTAGGGATGGGGTGAACAAATGTCATGAAAAATATGCCATTCTATTTAGCTCCGTTCAGCACATACATTTTTTATTATAGCATTTATTTCTCCTAAAAGACCTTGGATGGAAGCCCCAACAGGTACTACACTGACTGTAAGTTGCTCTGGAGAAGAGTGTCTGCTTAATGACACCAGAATGTAAAAAGTCAATGCAATACTAGTGTATTTGTGAGGTTGAGTAGAGGCTTACCTCATGCCCACTCTTAAATGGTCTATTCCTCATAGAGAGGCTTTAATAGGGAGACTGAAGGCAACAACCTCATTTACTTTGCACATGGTAATTAATACACTTTTATCTTCACTCCCATTTTCTTGGACAATTAGAATTTTACGCCTGCCCTACATGGTGCCTTCATTACGTCTCTCCTATAGAGCATCTAGAAGAGGACTTCGTTCCACATCAAAGACAGTGAGGGGAAAGTACAATTTTCAGAAGAACGAAATAGAAAGACTGATTGGTTTATGCAGTTTCATAATGCTCTATGACTGCATTCATAAGGGGATAGGAATGTTTATTAAGCAATACAACACTCCATAAGATGCCACTTCACATAAGAAGTGTCACGGTACAAGGCAGAATAAATACATAACGAAATGATGAAAACAATAAGCAGGCTCAGGTCAAGGTAACAGGTGTAAAGCACCAGCTTCCTGTGTGTGTGTGTGTGTGTGTGTGTGTGTGTGTGTGTGTGTGTGTGTGTGTGTGTGTGTGTGTGTGTGTGTGTGTGTGTGTGTGTGTGTGTGTGTGTGTGTGTGTGTGATCCCATGGGTGTGGTTTGTAACAGGCAGGTAGATTCATTGGTTGCTGTAATTCTAATGACGTCGGGGTAGTATTAAAGGACTTCTGGGGGGTTACATAGGAGGTGATTATAAGATCAGACCAACCCAAGGCCCTGGAGACCTGCAGTAACCTACACTACCTGGCCCTTAGTTTATTTGTTATCACACTGTAGGCTGGAGTATTACAGGAGCCGTACCTGACAACTTAGAGTCCTCCTCTCTCTTACAGTGCCTTCCCTAAACACCTTGGTTGTGTTCTAAATGGCTCCCTACTCCCTTTATAGTGCATAACTTTTGACCAGGGTCCACAGGGCTCTGTTAAAAATATTATAATATTTATATTATATAATTAAGCAATAAGGCCTGAGGAGGTGTGGTATTTGGCCAATATACCACGGCTAAGGACTGTTCTTAAGCGCGACGCAACACAGAGTGCCTGGCCACAGCCCTTAGCCGTGGTATATTGGCAATATACCACAAAGCCCCCGAGGTGCCTTATTGTTATTATAAACTGATTTTCCAACATAATTAGAGAAGTAAAAATAAATGTTTCGTCATACCCGTGGTAAACTGTCTCATATACCACGGCTGTCAGCTAATCAGCATGCAGGGCTCAAACCACTCAGATTATAATAAAAAAATAGTGCACTATATAGGGAATAGGGTTCCATTTGGAACACAAGCCTTCCTCACCTGTACCTGCTCCCTTAGGCCTCCTCCTCCCCACTTCCCCACGCCATCCTCATAAAAGAACACCTTACGAAGGGGACTGTGAAGAGACACAGGCATTTCTATTTATTTTGTATTGTATTATGTTTCGTATTATGTCGTGATATGTGATACGTGTGATACGACTGGTTGTCTCGTCTGGCTGTCTTGAGATGAATGCACTAGCTGTTGGTCGCTCTGGATGGGAGTGTCTGCTAAATTGTATTCTAAATGTAGTTCTACGTATATCATATATTTTATGCATTTTATTTGTTGTGTTTTTATGCCTGTTTGGACCCCAGGAAGAGTACCCTCTGCCTTGGCAGCAGCTAATTGGGGATCATAATAAATACTTCTAATGTTACTCATCCGCGTCCCCCCTCCCTTCCCGAAGGAGAGCCTCCTCCTTCTGGGATACTAGTGGGAATTCTCTGAGGCATAAGGCGGCAGGTAGAGCCTTTTGTCAAACAGAGAGCTGGGAATTCTCCCGCTCCCGCTCAGGTTGTTTGTTTGACACAGAGGTCCCTAACACACACACAGACAGACACACAGACACACACACAAACACACAGACACACATACACAGTCTTGTATGACTAACCTGGTGGGGGGACACAATTCAATCCCATTCAAAATCCTAACACTAAACCTGACCCTTACCCTAATGTCATCCCTAATCTTAACCCCAAAACCTAACCTTATCTCTAACCCTAAAACTAAATTTTTACCTTCATCTTAAACTCCCTGAAATAGCATTTGACCTAATGGGGACTAACAAAATGTCCGCTGTTTGTTGTTTGTTTACTATTCTTGTGACTTCTGGTCCCCACATGTATAGTTAAACACGTCCACCCTTACACACCACACACACACCCTTACGCACACACACCCTATCACACACACACACACACCCATCTGGCCATGCCTAGCACCTATTTGTCCTCCCTGGTCCCAAGATGCCATTTGTCGTCAGCGACCTCAAAGTTCATTATGTAAACATACATTTGGCCTAATTAACGGGAGATGGAAAGTGCCACCCTGGGAATGATGTCTCTTAGAGCTAGGGACCGAGGGGGTTGGTTGGTTTGTTCGGTTGGCGTGACCCAGGTGTACCTTTGTAAGGACTCAACAGACACTAAATGCAGCCTGCATGGCATCATCATGTAATCCAGTCATTCACACTTAACTACACTGTAAAAATAGAAATACTCAAAAGAACATGATCGTGTAATGAAACCCTGGCAAGTAATGCACCTAACCCGAGATCTGGTATTTGGACGGTGTTTGAATGTAAACCCAATGTAAGTGTTATGAAATACAGAAAGTGTTTTAAAACAGAATAGTAAGTACTCTGAAACATCCAAAGTGGTTCTTCAATCTGAATATTTGTGTTTTTTGGGGGTTTCAGTGCATGTAAAAGGCAGACTGATTCATACAATCAAATGGTTAAAAAATGCTAATGATTTATAGCCTAATATTGATTGATAATAGTTTTTGTGGAAGTCCACCTTCATTTTCTCAATGCTTTATTTAGACAGATTAGAAATAGGAAGAGACAGAGAATGGGTGAAAGTGGGACAGGCGGCAGCGGGAATTGAACCCTGACTTCTGGGGCAGTAAGATGGTAAATTTAATTGGAAATTTATCGATAGTTTACTCACTCAACCACACAGACACACTGTAAAAAATTTGGGTGAGTTGAAATTGACAACAAAAAGATATGCATAAATACTTAATAAAAAATGAATGCAAGTCGTTTCAATGATTAGTTCATTTCATTTTACCCAAAAACGTGAAAATAAACCCAACTTAATATGTTGCTCAAAATGTAAGTATCTTTTATGGAGATAACCAAAAATAGAGAAAATTGATTGATTGAACTCATTAGAAGTCTGGTTTTAATCTCCTTGCACTTCCTATCCGTGGCTCTGTTTTTAGAGGATTGTGGGAATAAAACATGTGCAAACTTATTTTGCACATTGTTATATGCATGTTTGAAGAAAGAAAAGTATACTTCAATATTAGTATTAAGCAGTTTGTTGTGCCATGAGGTGTAATGGATCATAATTAACGGATATGAAAACCGTCAGACAAAATCTCAATGATGAGATAAGCCATTCCCACATTCCTCACATTTAATGGTAGAGGTGAATACATAACCTACAATGCTTGTTGTAAAACCTCTAGTTGCTGCTGGTGGATTGAGCACTCTGCTTAACAATGCCTGCCAAAATGGGGGAAGCTGGCAAATTATCAGATACTTCAGAAGTGATATAATTCTGCACTGGACAGAATTTAAAACACCATAATAGTGTTAAGATGCTTTAGAGAGAGGAAACAACACCAACATAGAAGGGTATCTAATTCTGCACTAAACAGAACTTGAAACACCAGAATAGTTTTTTAAACCTTTTTCGGCAGGGCTGCCAGTCCCAGGCAAGGTGTTGCACAACACTTGATTAAGTGGTGTTACAACATACCATGTAGTATTTACGAACATTTCAGGGCGATATGTTTCAGTACTCCAGCAAATTGAAGGATTTGGCTCCTTCGCGTTGGTGGCAGATCAGTTGCCACTAGTTTCCGTGTTACAAAGCACTTCATTTTAACAGTGTAGAGCTTAGTGCACTATTCTGTCTTAGTGCAGTATTCATTGCAAGAGCCAAATATGACAATGACTCCTAAATAGATACATTAATCAATTAAATCAAAGGGGAAAACAACCATAAAATGTCGGCTGCTAAAGGAGGTCTCATGCAAAACCTCAAACGAACAATTCTCCAATCTGCATGTGCTGTTGCAGTCAGTAGGAGAGCAGAGACCAGAAATTATGATTAAAAAGAAGGGAAGAATAAAGAAAAGAAAGACACAGAGAGAGAGAGAGAGAGAGAGAGAGAGAGAGAGAGAGAGAGAGAGAGAGAGAGAGGGAGAGAGGGAAAGAGAGGGAAAGAGAGAGAGAGAGAGGTACAAAAGAAGAAAGACAACACACAATGCCATGGCTCCCAGTAGGGAGGAATCCCCCCCACTCCACGCCTGGACAGGGAGGGAAGGTGGAGAGGGAGGGTGGGAGGGAGAGAGAGGAAAGGAGGGAGGACAGGGAGGGATGGAGTGCAGAAATGCACAGATTATAAGGAGAGGAGAACAGGTGCGCTATGGCCCCTCCTCCTGGGACCCCCATACAGCCACTGGGTCCGCCCTGGGACAGGGAGGGGGTCCGCGGGGGGAAGGGGGTGGTAGGGGTGCGGGAGCCGAGCTCATTAGAGAGCTTTTGCTTCTGCTAACTCATCTACCCCTCGGGAGCTGTCTAATCATCACAAAGGGACTATGAGCCCGTTAAAACAGGATACGCCACACTTATTTACCTTTTTACCCATCCCTCTATCCTTCTATCCCTTTCTCCCTCTCTCCATCCATCCACCCATCCCTCTATTCCTACCCGTTTTCACTCAGGTAGAGACACAGAGGTGCAAGCCATACATGTTTGTTTGATCAATTTCTGAAAGCTGGTGTATTAGTTGCAAACATAGCAAAGGATGAACATTCTATGTGAGGAAACATTTTGTTGAAATGAAATCTACAGGGGGTCTAGGGCTCAATTCAATCAGATTTGTGTTAGTCGACACCCGACAGTGTCGGAGTTGGAACCGCGTTAGAGCAGTCTAATCCAGTCACGTTAGAGCTGCGGCTCCCGACATTATAGCTATCACGGACATTGCCATTGGCTGCAAAGAGTTGCATTAGTAGGAATCCCATGCAGCCGTGTTTACAAGTTCGAACACTGGGATGTGTGATGCAATCACCTTGATTAGGCTGATAGAACTCCTCATTATTTTGTTGAATGATTTTCAATCTGAGCGTCATTAGTTCTATGTGGCCTACACTTTCTTGTTCTGAACTTCTAACGCGAGTGGGACTGGTGTGCTTTTTGTGACAATGATCAGAAGAGCAGCTGCTCACCGATTTGACAGATCCAAGCAGTTACACCTCCAACACCGCTAAAACATCAGCAATGCGGGTGTCAGCTATCGCGGGTTAACACTTGATCTCCTTGAATCGAGCCCCTAGTCAATGGATTTGGTCCATGACAGCACACAGGGTTGGATTGTGTTTGTTGAATTTTTAAATCTATGACATTATGATCCTGTCCGTGGCAAATACTGTATATTGACCTGACCCAATAACAGCTTTTTTGTTCTTTGTATACCTTCATTTCTGTCACTAACGTTGTTGACTTACCAGGGTGAGTGCAAGTGTCATTGTTATGTAACACTTTCAATTGACCAATGAACACTAGAGTGTTTTTCATGATAATAGTACAGGTGACTGGTGACACAACATGTGTGACTCACAAGCAATATCATTCAACAGGTACTATGTCTATTTCTGCCTCACTATATCTTAAAAGTGCATTCAAAGTTAAACCTCTTGTCTCCTCACCTTGGATTTGATATTGCGTTTGACAAGAGGGATTCATTCCACCTGAAGCTGTGATTGATGTGAATGGGTAATGTTCCGAATATCAGAACGCATGTACAGGTTGATTAAACAAACGTACTGTACGTGCACACAAGCACATGCATAAACACACACACACACACACACACACTCATTTATGCAAATGTGCTCAAAGTGCAACACAAAAAGCCAGTGCCATCACATTTCACTGCAAACACATCACTCCATACAACAACAGACTTTCCATGGTGCATTTATCACAGACGATCACCACAATGCCATATGGAGAGAGAAAAAATAAAGAAAATAAACAAATTGGCAACTCATCATGTCAACTGGAAGATAGTGGAAGGAGGCTTATCCATTCTGACACATATTGTTCAACCAATAGGGCCCACTGGCCTTCAATTCTCCCTAATTACCAAATATTCTATACATCTGTCCCATTAAATAAGCATAATTGAAATAACACAGCTAGGCATGCAGGGTGAGAGGCGCGCTGATAGCCCCCCCAAGACATCCTTAAACTGGTACATGCCACAGCGTGGGGAGAGATGCAGGCAGACTGCATCCCAAATGGCACCCTATTCCATACATAGTGCTCTACTTTTGAGCTGAGCCCTATGGGCCCTGGTCAAAAGTAGTACACTATATAGGGAATAGGGTGGCATTTGAGACAAAGACATAGAGAGGGCCTGATCACAGCTGGAGCCGCGTCAAGGATCATTTCCATTTTTAAAATGATTAATTTGAATGTAATATCTTAAATCAAAACATGATTAATTTAGATACAATTTTGATGGTGCCCTGCTACTAATAGACATGCTGTTAATTAGATTCTGGCTAATTCTCCTTTCTTTTATTCTTTAACATAATTAAAAGAGGATAGGTACCCATGTGAACCAATGTTCACAGTACAGTACAACCCTAAACAGAAGGTGGTGTAATGGTTAACACGGTGTAATGTTTTATGTGGGGTGGGGGGTTGTGCGTTTGGAGGGTGGGGGTTGGGCTTGGTGGTGGATGTTCAATTTGTATTTTGGTAATGCCAAAGGCAAAGGAGATGACATCACACTCACTAAGTGTAATTGCTTCCCAGATGATTACATGAACATTTGGGTTTTATACTGTTCATTTTTTAATGTTTGATATAGCATATTCTTTAAATAAAACTTGAAATGTAATGTGACCATGCCTTAAAGAAGTGGTGCCTGTATTTAAATGCAGTATTCTTAACGTAAATTATTTCAGAGGATTGAACAAAATACACTACATGACCAAAAGTATATTGACACCTGCTCAACGAACATCTCATTCCTAAATCATGGGCATTAATATCAAGTTGGTCCCCCCTTTGCTGCTATAACAGGCTCCATTCTTCTGGGAAGTCTTTCCAGTAGATGTTGGAACATTGCTGCAGTGACCTTCTTCCAATCAGCCACAAGAGCATTTGTGAGGTTGGGCACTGTCAAATCAAAGTCAAAGTCACCATTATTAGTCAGTTGTACAACCGAATGCCTTCAACTGAAATGTGTCTTCCGCATTTAACCCAACCCCTCTGAATCAGAGAGGTGCAGGGGGTTGCCTTAATCAACATCCACATCTTCGGCACCCAGGGAACAGTGGGTTAACTGCCTTGTTCAGGGGCAGAATGACAGATTTTTACCTTGTCAGCTCAGGGATTCAAACTTGCAACCCTCCGGTTACAAGTCCAACACTCTAACCACTAGGTTACCTAGTGGTTAGAGCGATTAGGCCTGGCTCACAGTCAGCGTTCTAATTCATCCCAAAGGTGTTTGATGGTGTTGAGGTCAGGGCTCTGTGCAGGCCAGTCAAGTTCTTCCACACCGATCTCAACAAACCATTTCTGTATGGAGCTCGCTTTGTGCACAGGAGAATTGTCATGCTAAAACAGGAAATGGCCTTCCCCAAACTGTTGCCACGAAGTTGGAAGAACAGAATCATCTAGAATGTCATTGTCTGCTGTAGCATTAATATTTCCCTTCACTGGAACTAAGGAGACTAGCCTGAACCATGAAAACAACCCCAGACCATTATTCCTCCTCCACCAAACTTTACAGTTGGCACTATGCATTGGGGCAGGTAGCGTTGTTCTGGCATCCACCAAACCCAGATTTGCGCATGTTGATCTTGTGTGGCTGCTCGACCATGGAAACCCATTTCTTGGAGCTCTTGACGAACAGTTATTATGCTGACATTGCTTCCAGAGGCAGTTTGGAAGTTGGCAGTGAGTGTTGCAACCGAGGACATAAGGTTTTTACGCGCTACGTACTTCAGCACACGGTGGTCTCATTCTGTGAACTTGTGTGGCCTACCACTTTACAGATGAGCCGCTGTTGCTCCTAGATGTTTACACTTCTCAATAACAGCACTTACAGTTGACCGGGGCAGCTATAGCAGGGCAGATATTTGACAAATTGAATTGTTGGAAAGGTGGCATCCTATGACAGTGCCACATTGAAAGTCACCGATCTCTTCAGTAAATCCATTCTACTGTCAATGTTTGTCTATGGAGATTGCATGGCTGTGTGCTTGGTTGTATACTCCTGTCAGCAACGGGTGAGGCTGAAATAGCCAAATCTACTCATTCAAAGGGGTGTCCACATGCATTGCAATGTTGTTGTTCTACCATAAACTTGAGTAATAAAAAAAGGTATTTCATTTTCAGAACCAATTAAAAGTCAAAGAACTCTGTGATGAAAACGTTACTGTCTGTGTCCAACCAAAACGGTAAAATATTAGTTATTAACTGATATCAATTGAGCGTTGTGTTCATTTGCAAGGAAAGGTAGAAACATGTATTCTGGTGCTGTTCCCAACTCATCTGCAGGTTTACTTTTGTTCTCAGAGTTGCATGTTCTCAAAGTTTAACCACCTGATACAGTGAACCCAAACTCTGTTCCAATTAAAAGTGTACCTAGAGACTGACAGGTACTTTTTGGGCTTCAAATTGTGTTGCTTGTTTTCTAACAGTGAGGTAGTAAAGGAAATATAAATCTGTAGATACACTTGGGCGAGTCCATGTGTGTGTGCGTCCATGCATCTATGCCTGGGTACCTACATAAAAAAAGTGTGTGTATGGTGAGCATAGAAACAGATTTCCTAGAATGGGATTATAGCCTCTTACCATGCTAATTTGACTGGTGAACTTGTGGCTAATAGGGATGCCAATTCTAGTGATTATGTTTCTGTGGTGGTGAGGTCAATGTCTTGGTACAGGCCTCATGTAAAAGGAAAGAGTACCTCTTCCCCGAAGTAATCTTCTCTCCATTTGTCCCCCTCCCCAAGTATGCACTACAGAGGGAGTAGGGTGCCAATTGAGATGCAATCATTCCAATCTCTAATCCTTGCCATTTGTCCCCCTTCCCAGTGAGGTCCCTGGGGGCCACCTGTGGCGGCAGAGCCCCCTTTAACAGGATAATTAGACCCACACCAGGCAAGAGGCTGGGGCGCTCTGCAGGACAGGAAGAGAGAGAGAGGGGGGCACCAGGAGCCAGGCAGCGGGCAGCAGCCACCAGGCAGCGGCCAGAGGAGAGTTGAGGAGAGCTCAAACACACAGACACACACACACATGCTTTCTCTTGCGCTCTCTCTCAATGCCCGCTGGTTCTCTCTACCCTGGGCCCACCCTCCAGAGACCCTCAGGTGTGAGGGGAATTATATCTCGTCATAAATGTTTAAGGTCTGGGTTTTTATAAAGGAAAGGCCACCTTATCTTTTTTTCTGCTCTCTGTTAATTGACTTGATGATTAGAGAGATTAGAGCCTGCTGTTTGACTAAACAAGTCCCTGGATGTGTCCAAAATGGCACCAGAATCCCTCTGTAGCCCATAGGGCTCTGGTCAAAAGATGTGAACTACATAGGGGATAGGATGCCATCTGTGATATAGACACTCTCTCTGTTCTAAAGCAGGAAGGCCACACCGTCCAGATCAACAAAATGTCATACAGTAACACTGCAGTCTAGGAATCACTTATTCCCATGTGACCTCCTTAAATAATCCCTATCAGGTTTGAAAAAGTGTGTGTGACAGAAAATGATGATGTCTAATACTATTTTGACATAATACATTATGATTTATGGCAAATAATATTCAATGAAGGTTTGTTATTACCAATGAAGATGATTTACTTCCAAGAAATGTACTGCTTATCGATCTTATCAATTTCACTTGCTTTTGTGATATATAGTTCCTTTCAGAAAGTATTCAGACCCCTTGACTTTTTCCACATTTTGTTGGTTACAGCCTTATTCGAAAATTGATTAAATAGACACACACGCACGCACGCACGCACACACACACACACACACACACACACACACACACACACACACACACACACACACACACACACACACACACACACACACACACACACACACACTGTATATATATATATAAACTAAATATCACATTTACAGAAGTATTCAGACCCTTTACACTCCTTTGTTGAAGCACCTTTGTCAGCGATTACAGCCTCAAGTCTTCTTGGGTATGAGCTTGGCACACCTGTATTTGGGGAGTTTCTCCCATTCTTCTCTGCAGATCCTCTCAAGTTCTGTCAGGTTGGACTGGGAGCGTCGCTGCGGCTAGGCCCCTTAGTTCCAGTGAAGGGAAATCTTAACGCTACAGCATACAATGACATTCTAGATTATTCTGTGCTTCCAATTTTGTGGCAACAGTTTGGGGAAGGCCCTTTCTTGTTTTAGCATGACAATTTTCCTGTGCACAAAGCGAGCTCCATACAGAAATGGTTTGTTGAGATCGGTGTGGAAGAACTTGACTGGCCTGCACAGAGCCCCGACCTCACTAATGCTCTTGTGGCTGAAAGGAAGCAAGTCCCTGCAGTAATGTTCCAACATCTAGTGGAAATACTTCCCAGAAGAGTTGAGGCTGTTATAGAAGCAAAGAGGGGACCGACTCCATATTAATGCTTATGATTTTCGGAATGAGATGTTTGACGAGCAGGTGTCCACATATTTTTGGTCATGTAGTTTAGGTAATAGGGTGTTATTTTGGGTACAGCCCCATAAGCAGGGATCTCTTCAACATCATGGAGGATGTGACCCCAACAAACACTTTTACTCCAGTTGCAACTTCTTTCCTATAGTGCTGACCAAACGTGATCCTTATCACACTCGTCTCACAACCACTGTTGCGTAATCTTCCAGCCTGGGGACATGAAAGTGTCTCTGTGTGTGGGAACCTCTTTAACCCCGACCTCTCAGATGGGTTAGAGGTTAGGTAAGACGTTACTAGAGATATCTCGATAAGCAACAGCAAGCACCACCACTTTCTCTCACTTCACTTCCCTTCTTTTAATTCTCTGCGTCTCTCACTCTACATCTCTATTAGTCGTCTTTCTCTCCTCCTCTCCCCCCTCCTCCCCCTCCTAGTTTAACTTCTTCTCACTTTAGGGTGATTGGGACCACAGGAGCTAAGTGACACATCCTGTTCACAATAATGTTGGCTGGCAGAGTGGCACTGGCACTGGCACCCCCTCTTTCGCCTCCTCCATTTCCTCTCGCTCCTTCCCAGCTTCAGCCTGGCCGGCTGGCAGTAGCACTCTTTCTCTCATACAGATGAGGGGGAGGCAGACATGGAGGGATGGAGGAAGAGAGAAAGATAGCCAGGCCAGAAGCAGATCTCTTACTCCTCCACTCTCATGTTGTCTTCATAACTCACATAGCTCACCTATGACAAACAATCACCACCAGCATACTACTCACTCACACAGTCACAGTCACTACTTAGGAATGTATATGACTATGCTCACGCCCACACACACTCTGTACATTCTATAGTAATGTATAGTAATGTACTGAGGAGCGTTCAGCGTACAGGTTAGTACAGTCAAAGGTCCCTATCTCTCTGGTCACCAGATGCTGTTTATCCCCACTGCACCGCTGGCTCCCATCCCTTCTCCTCCTCTCATTCCATCCCTCCATCCTCCTCTCCTCTGCTCCCCCCTTCCTACCAGGGGAGTGGCTGACTTTCAGAGAACAGAAGAGGGCTTAGAGGGAAAAATCAATAACACATGATTTATTGATCACTAAAAATTATTATCCTCATTAGCCCCCCAAAGGGACCTCAGCGTTCAGCAGATGACAAAATGTCATCACCATCCCTCCCTCTGGCCTGTTCCCCGGCCCTGCCTAACACAAAAATCATCCCCAGTTGTTTTCTGTGTCTCGGTCCTCCACCCTTCTTCCAAAGTGTGCACTTGTACACTTACTCGCATGGATTCCACAATGGTGGAAACCTCAAACCAATGCTTACTTCAATCCTACGACAGGAAGTGTGCGCAAGTGCACACTTTGGGAGATGAGTGGAAAATCAGGATGCAGCTGTTGTCACCGTTGACAGTCTCCACTTGGTTGTAACCCAGAATAACTCAAACCCAGAACAAGGTCTGGCGTTCTGTTCTACAGAACATCTACAACTGTTGTACAGAACTTCTACAACTATCGTACAAGATTTATGCAGTATATTTGTCTGCTTGCACTCTCATATCTTCGACTGAAATCCTATACAGCGTATACATCTCATTCTTTGAGGATTAAACGTTTACGATGTCATCTGTCTTTACTGAGTCAGAATGTAGCCTATTTGTTTTCATTTACCATTGGGCCAGAAACCAATGGTTGTCCGGCAGCATTTCAACGAAGATTAGAAAGGAAGAGGGCAAAACGCCTGTATGTGTTCAATACTCCACTCACAATCACCAGGGCTTGTGCTAGCTAATAACTGTGAAAGTGCAATCCCTGCTTCGCCTCTTGTTTTGATCGCTCTGTGAAGGTGATTGTTTTCTATTGCATGAAAAATGTATTTGGAGTGCATTTTGTGTACCACTTTACAACATGTAAAATGTGTTTATTTTCAGGGGGGGGATTAGGCTGGCGTAGAGAATGAATGATGTGGCGGCTCACGGATCTGATATGGGGAAAACACAAACACAGGCGGGCAGGCAGCGTGGCAGTGTAGTGTAGCTGGAGTCTCATTTACACTGTTATGGAGCTTGCTCTTTAATTACCTGGAGGCCTTGGTGTGCTAATGCTGGAGGAGCCTGACTTACTTCCACATCACCAACCACTGCTAATACACACACACACACACACACACATTCACAAGCACCTAACCAAGCATGCACACACTCACACATAGCTCACATATTCAGGCAGGCATGCACGTACACACACACACACACACACACACACACACACACACAAATACTTATAACAACCCTGAGACATTCCTTCCTTAAGAAATGGCATATCTGAATGTGTGATTGTGGACACCCAGGATGAAAGCCTCCTCCTCTCTATTCCTATATCTATCATGATGAAAGCCTGAGAGAGGGGGTAGGCCAGGGCCTGTCTTCCTGTTCCTCAACACTTTGAGCCATGCAGCCTCTCTCTCCTCTCACTGCTGGACAACAGATCGTTGGCACTGAACGCATCTCATAAGCACTCAATATAATTCCCCAGTCTTTCACTCCCCCAGAACAGAGTGTGTGTGTGTGTGCGTGTGGTAGTTTATTGAAAAGGGAAGGGGCCAGATGAGGGATCGAGGGTGGGGGTGCAGTGGCGAGGAGATCAAATGTGTTTTTAATTCATTCAAGACACTGCAGTAAAACCATGTTTTAATTAAGCTTGAGGGGTCAGGCCTCTCCGTACCCAAACCTCTCGCCCAATTACTGGGCCATCTTTACTCCTTATGTTCCCACAATGCAAATGGAAACCTCACCGGCGGGCATTATTTTATGTATTTTATGGGAGTTTTTTTACTGGAGGACGTGGGGCGGATGGGCAGACGGTGTGGAGGGGAATTGAAATCACCCCCGCGGACGGACGGGTAGATGCTAACACAAATCAAGAGTTGAGCTGACAGTGTGTGTGTGTAGTGTGTACCGATGCCCAGGCCCTTATGTTCACTAAGCTTTCGCGCTGAATTTATGATGAGTTACGTCGTGCTGGGATGTTGTCAAGTTTGGTTCAGCTAGAGATAGAGGGGTAATTTGTTGAGAGCTAATCACATCCAACTCAAATGACTACTTTATACCGTGAGCTTTTAGCATGATGACTGAGATGAAGACCGAGGTGAGACGCAAGTCATGGCTGCATAATAGCTGAGCTGAAGGGCTGAAGGCAAGGGCCGCTGTGTGTGTGTGTGTCCATTTATTATTGCCCCTTCTGTCCCCTTCTATCCCTTCCCGTTCCTTGCTGTCCCCAAACTGTCCCCTCCTGCCTGCCCCCGCTGGCTAGATTATCCCTCATGTCCCGTGTGGCTGCAGTAGGGCTGGCTGCAGGGCTGGAGGGGCACAGCCGCGCCTGTGGAGGGGGGTGACTGGATGTTCCATCACTGGACGGTCACCACTCATAATGATGCATGGAACGGGCCTGGACACAGTGGGACACAGGCAGTCAGGTACACAGGAACCTTTAAAAACCACAGTCTGACAGACACAGGTAAATATGTGTGAATGAGTGCTGGAATACTATATGACTTTACAGCTATTCAAATGAGGAGGTGTCACAGTCTTGTCCACGGGCAGTTTTCTGAGTCTGTGATAGGCTTGTTGAATGCAGCTACCTCTTAAATGTTTCAGGAGAATGTCTTCCTACTTCTCCATGTTATAGATGATAAATATTACCTGTAGATAATAGATGAAGTAGCTACACCAATGACTTATCAGGCTAAATGAGGCTGCATCAGGCTTCGCACTTTCTATGCTGTCTGATGCTGAAAGTGGCCAGGGGCCACCTGATGACACTGTCTAGACTACACTGCCAGGGTCTGATATGTTCATCAATGCCAGCATGTTGTTGTGTTTAATTCCTGTATCAGAGCACATTAGGCTCACAAGCAACATGTGTGATCTGCGTGCATCATGGGAAAAGTTACAATACAAGAAGCTCTCTCCTCCGTGAACACGCCAAACGGCAGCGGGAACAGAAGTAGCTTGGCTTGGCAACATATTTCCTAACTGCCTCTCCCCAATCTGCCTACCATCCACCCTCCATCAAATGGAAGTAGTTGGAAATGGGGAATTCCACTTCCCACCGCTATTGTTGATTTGCTAGGCTGTGTAAAACGAAAGAGAACAGGGAAAAGATATCTGGCTTGCATTGTGCATTTTCGTGCTGTTTATTCTTAATTATCATCATGTCTGAAAAAATAGTAAAGTGTGTGTGTGTGTGTGTGTGTGTGTGTGTGTGTGTGTGTGTGTGTGTGTGTGTGTGTGTGTGTGTGTGTGTGTGTGTGTGTGTGTGTGTGTGTGTGTGTGTGTGTGTATGTGTGTACGTGTGAAAGTGTGTCCATGCTTGTGTGTGTGTGTTTGCATGCGTTTTGCTTCCCTTGGAAACTGTTACTGGAATGTTACAAGGGAAAGGGAAGCAGATTTAGGCCATTTTAAATCAAAAGGCCCAACGTTGGTGTGCCGGCTATAGCTTCTAGGACCCATTTTACCCATGAAAAGATGATTACCCCTATTATCATACTCTTATCAGATATGCTACGCTGGACACATACTTTTTTTTGCAGAAGGTGAGACTCTCCCTTCTTTTCAATGAAACCTGAGAGTGAGCTGCGCGGCTCGGCGAAAGGCTTGTGCTGCTCGGGGTAAAATTATACTCTGTCTTTTCTATGAAGCAGCTAAAAACATACTGTTTTCACGGCATCCCAGTGTAGCGCCACTGTTAGGACCACAAGGCTTATATGGCTGTGTGGAATTATACTTAATTTCTGTGTTTCTCAACCCCAGGCTCTGGGCTGTTGCTGACCTGTCTGTCCCTTACTCCAGTTCAGTCTGCTCTCAAGTGCAACAATACTTTTAATTTACACAATTCACAAAGGAGGAGAGAGTTTGAAGTGAACTATTCATTTAACGTCGGTATTGAGCCAGTGTGGTTTGTATGCTGATGCTGCAAGGCCGCTCAGACCAGATATTAGCAACTGTAGAAAAAAGAGAAGGAAGTAGTTATGCAGTCAGCAGGCAGGTGCAGAGACAGAGACGGGAAGAGAAACGTGTGATGTGGTTTATGTATGCGAGACCGACAGTGCTGCGAATGTGTGTACACAGATATTAGCATAAAAAAGCTCTGCATATGATCTGAGTACTTTTGGAGGAGTTGGAAAAAAGAGATAGATAGCGAGAGAAAGAGAGAGACAGAGGTATTGTGCGTGTGTGTGTGTGTGTGTGTTTATGAACGTTTGCTTGTGAGTGTGTCTCTGTGTATGAATGAGAAAGAGAGCTACTTTGCAAGCTGGAGACGATCACATGCTGCTGTCTACAGAGCCTCCTCTACACGCTCATTCATGCATAATCTCTCCCTGCAGCCTCCCTGCTCAGCCTGTATGTGCAGGTGAACTCGCTCTCTCTCTGACGCATACAATAAAGCATGTAAAGCAGCAGACAGATACTGCTCATGTCAAGTCTGATTAGAACTTACACCGCCTGAGCAGGGAGTGGGAGGGATGGGAGTGCAACAACACAAATACAAGCAAAATAACTCAGTTTAATCAAACTTGTATTGATCCAGAAGCTCTTTTTCCCCCTGGTCAAATCGAGAGCTTGGAACTATAAGGTGCAATCTGCATTTTTGTCCAAATTGAGTTATTCACATACACTCTTCGGAAAAAAGGTGCCATCTAGAACCTAAAAGGGTTCGTCAGCTGTCCCCACAGGAGAACCCTTTGAAGAACCCTTTTTGGTTCCAGGTATAAGCCTTTTGTGTTCCATGTAGAACTCTTTCCACGAAGGGTTCTATTCTGAAAAAAAATATTAACGCAACATGTAAATGTGTTGGTTCCATGTTTCCTGAGCTGAAATAAATGATCTCAGATCTTATTTCTCTCAGTTTGTGCACAAATTTGTTTACATCCCTGTTAGTGATAATTTCTCCTTTGCCAAGATAATCCATCCACCTGATAGGTGGGGCATATCAAAAAGCTGATTAAGCAGCATGATCATTACACAGGTGCACCTTGTGCTGGGGACAATGAAAGGCCAAAATTAGCACAGATGTCTCAAGTTTTGAGGGAGCATGCAATTCCGTATACATGGAACTCAAAAGCGTTCTACCTGGAACATAAAAGTCAAAGAACCCTTTCAGAACCATTGTTCTGTTCAATGTTCTCTACCTATATAGTACTCTAAATATAGTACACCCCAGTTCATGTTGTTAAGTTCAAAAGAATACAAGATTAAAAAAAATAGTTGACAACATTCAAACCAATGAGGGTTGGAACTTTAAAGCCAATTGTTTCCGAATCAGTTTTATAGAACCTTACAGTCCCAAGCTCTCTAAATAAAATAAAGGTAAAATCCCAGAATGGTTATATTATTGTTACTGTAAAGATGTACTCTAGTCACTACTCAAAGACTCAGTGTTGTATGCCTAAGATGGCAGGTGCAACATTATTCCGTCACGTGTATAGTCTGTCAGTTCCAAGAGGCTCAGCTTACACATGCATATGCTCATTAACATCAACACCCTAATAAACACGGGTTCCGTGTACCTGCACTGCTAGCTTGTAGAACCTTCAGAGAGCCAATTGGGACAGACCCCCGAGACTATGTCATCGTCAGCAGGGCTGGTTGGTTTGATGTCACAAAATGATGGTACTTTCTTTCTGCATACCTCAACACTTCTCTCACGCCCCTCTCTCTCTCTCGTTCACTCCCCCTCCTCCTCTTTCTCTCTCTCTCTCTCTCTCTCTCTCTCTCTCTTTGTGTGTTCAAACATCTGCCAGCATGTTTTTAACTCCAGTGGCGAGTGGTCTCTCAGAAGTTTATACAGAGAAACAAAATAATAATTCCATATGGTATGTGCTCTTGATTCCTTGGTCTCTTTTGTCTGGTGTGAGACATAGCACGCAGACCTATTTCTGCATATTTTAAATAGCGAGCCACGCCACTGATTAGTGGGAATAGGTTCCATTCCATCATTATCATTTCTGGAGGACAAAGGAGGGTTATACTGTAGGTGTTGAAATAATTGTTTGTACTGTGACTCACTTTACTTTATCAGACTTGGCCCCTGTGGTAGCTTAGGGATCTATTCAATCAGATCCGCTTTAGCCGAGCTGTCAAATCCACAAGCGGCTTCTGGCATTATACCTAAGGCGGACATTACCATTGGCTGCACGGAGTCGCATTAGCAGAAATCCCATGCAGCCTTGTTTACAAGTTGGAACACTGGAATGTGAGATGTGATCTACACCTGGATTAGGATGATTGAAATCCTCTTTATTTAGTTGAATGATTTTTACATTTGAGAGTCATTATTTTTATATAGCCTACACTTTCTCGTTCTGAACTTCTAAAGCGAGCGGGCGGAGTGACTTTGTGACAATGATCGCAAGAGCAGCTGCTCACCGATTTGACAGCTCCAATGCAGCTCCACCTCTGACACCGCAAAAACATCTGCCATCACTGGTTACCGCTTGATCTGATTTAATCTAGGCTTTAGGGTTACAGTTAGAGTCAGAGCTAAGCTTGATAGACACTAAGAAAAGACACTGGAATAGTTCAGAAGTGTCCTCTAACTGACTTCGCTACTCTCCCCATCTTTCTCTGTGGTTGTTGTTGTCTTGCCCCCTCCTCTTCCTTCCTCCCCCTGTCCGTTGATTCCCAACGGCATGCTAATCAGAGTTTTGTAGGTACAAATGTTGCGCTGGTCCTTGGGCCCCCTGTAGGGCCAGGTTGAGTGGCAGACGGAACCACTAATAGCAGGTGTTACCGTAGCGATGCCGAACAGCTTGCCATCGCGCCATCCCAAGTTTAGATTCAGTCCCTGGGGACCGCCATTAGACTGAGCCTCCTCTGCACTGAGGGTCCGGCCCTCACATGCACAGATGTGCTCACACACACATAAGCGCACACGCATATACGCAATCACACACCACACACACACACACAAACAGACGCACACACACAGAATAAGCGTCCACAGTTGTAATCAAACAGGGGATGGAGAGATAGATAATGGTTAAAAAAGAAGGGAAGTCATTATTTGTAGCTCCCAGTACCGCAAGGTCAGTATGGAGCTGCTCATTTAGAGAATAACCACATGGGAGTTTAATA
This sequence comes from Brachymystax lenok tsinlingensis, assembly GCA_030435695.1. Lineage (NCBI taxonomy): Eukaryota > Metazoa > Chordata > Actinopteri > Salmoniformes > Salmonidae > Brachymystax > Brachymystax lenok. The sequence continues at coordinate 7,659,109 of CM059808.1, forward strand.
TTGGTTCTACCAGAATTAGTGTATTCCCACGATAAAATGTAAATATATACTGCCGTATATCAATGATAGAAATCACTATGCTGATTCATAGTTCAGAATATAATGCTGTAAAAATTATAGATAGGGAAAAGCAACTCCTGGAACACCCCAGATATCAATCTGTCAAAGCTGGAAGTGCAGTGGGCATGACAATCTACTATTCAATTTATCTGCTTGTGTTCATGTTATTAACTAGTCACTGTGGATTTCTTATAGTCCACAGCTGGGGAATGTATTCAAATTCTCAGTTTCTCCAAACACCACTGAACTTAGTCAAAGGGAAGTGTTTGGCATTGTTGCAAGAGAAGAATGGTAAAATAGGAGCTGTAGCCTGAACAGTGGAGCCAGCTGAGAGCTGAGAGAGGAAAAACCCTGCAATCAAAACAGAAAATGGAGAACAAATATTTGCGGAGGGAAATCAAGAGGTGACAGAGGTGGGAGGGACTGTGGCAGATGCATTTCCATAAAAACTCAGCATGTTTTATTTTGTTTATTTTCTTCCTCTTCCTCCCCCCTCATCCTTCTCCTCCTCTCTTCCTCCTCCCCGCTCCACCTCCTCCCTTTCCCCTCCTCCTACTCCTCCCCCCTTCCTCCTCCACCTCCTCTCCTGTGTCTGTGTGGCTGGCTGGCTGCAGGAGGAGAGGAGAGTGAAGTATCCTGGGATGCTGTGGAGAGTGGCTGCTCAGAGACATTGGCACGCATCACTAAAGCAACACCTGCTTTAGGTGCTTCACGACGCCACTTAAGCCCAGGGGGAGAGCATACAAACAATGTTTCAGACCTCAATGTCAAAATACAGAAATACGGCTGGTATGATGCATTTTGCATCATATGATACTGCATCCTACCAGCTGTATTTCTGTATTTTGAAAGTTATATACAGTATCTTCAAAACTTGATTGCTGACATGCATGAACAAAAATACCAAAATATAGTTTTTATGTGATATTTTCCTTCCATGTTCCCTTCCTCTCTTCCTCTCTCCCTCTCTCTCACCTCAAATAAACTACACTATATATTTCTCGCTAGGACAAAATCACTGTTTCTCTGGGCACAGACGTCATTTCGCTAACAGAGATAACACTGATGAGTATGTGGTGTTCTCCCTTCCCTGTGTTCTCCCTTCCATTCTAAGAATCAATAATCCGTGTATGAATATGTTATTAATAAAGGAGTTAAGCCGCATCTATATTTCATAGTGTTGGAAGAGAGCTTCTCCCTCATGCCATGGGGTTTAGTCCGTATCGTTCATTTATAATTAATGGGGATCACTAGGGACCTTGTATTAAGGATTGCACCACTACAGACTGAGAAAGATAGAGAAGAAGGAAAGGAAGGAAACAGAGAGAGAGAGAGAGAGAGAGAGAGAGAGAGAGAGAGAGAGAGAGAGAGAGAGAGAGAGAGAGAGAGAGAGAGAGAGAGAGAGAGAGAGAGAGAGAGAGAGAGAGAAAGTAAGAAATAGAAAGAAATAGAAAGAAAGAGGTAGAGGGGAATGAGAGAGGTCGAGGGGAAAGTGAAAGACAGAGCAAGAGAGAGGGAGCTCCACTGTGCTGCCCTGCTCCATCAGCTCTTCTCTTTCGGGCTTCTACTGAACTAAAGTCAGCCACTAACCCAGAGAAGTGGTGCTCCCAATTTCCAAAGACGGAAATTATAGAAATCCTGTCCAAAATCGAAAGATATTTAAACAATTAAACAATCATTTATTTCTCTTTTTTCTAACTATTGAAGTCTATACTTAATCTTCAAAGCAGCCGAGTGCAGTCGAGTGAGTGGTATTCTCCAGAAAAATGGTGGTTATCCGTCTATTGTTCTTTTAATTTGGAGTGGACCGTCAGAGAGATACTTTTCTCTATAAAAACAAAAGTGGTAAAGATGTGAGGATGTGTATCAGTCCGGGATCTGTCTCTGATTTGTCCTGGGCAGCGGAGACAGAGAAAGGCCTGAGTTGTGCAGTTTGGCTGCAGAGAGGAGAAAGACAGTGCTGACAAACGCATTAATTACTTTAGCAACTTCATTTTTTAATTAACCTTACACGCCAACCTCCAGGTAGAGCCTCGCAGACAGATGAGCAGAGCAAAGGCCCGAGCACTCGCATGTCTTCATCCACCCGCTGTGGATGAAGACATGAAAGGGGGAAAGAGATAGAAAGGGGGAAAGAGATAGAGAGAAAAGAAGAGGTGAGGAGAGATTACGTTTTTTTTCTAGACAATAGTCTGTCCCGTCCTAAAACAGAAGATAAGGTTGTCATTATTAACATGAATTTAGAATCTCACTCCTCCTAATTAATAAACATAATGTCCGACTTCATACTTCTTTTTGTTTGATATTGTGTTTTAATTTACCTCCTCACTTAAATGTTGTATTATTGCTTGATATGGGTGCGTTAGCCATTCTGAGGAATCATGAGCAATATTTTAGTTTTTTCTTGACTTGACCACTTTGTGCTACACTTTGTGCTTCCCGTAGCTTCCCTCCGCCCCATCTCTATCTCTGATGAACCGGTCAGTTATATGGAGGTGAGAGAAAGAACGAGGGAAGTCAGACAAAGGAAGCAGAGGAAGTCAGGGAGTGAAAAGAAAACGTAATTAGAGGAAGTGTGATTATGGTGTCAATGTGTGACCTAGCAGGATTAGTCATACTCTATGATTACCACTTATTAGGACTGGAGTTTTTCCATATAATACAGCCTCAAGACACCGAATCCATCCAAAAAGGCACCCTATTCCCCTGGTCAAAAGTAGTACACTATAAAGGAAATAGGGTGCCTTTTGGGACCCGCGCAACTCTTAATGCAACACAGATTTTACACTAGTCTATTGCGTAGTCCACTTTGGGACATAACTATTATCTACCGTCAGCTCATATTAACCGTTTTGTAATTCTAATAGTAATCATTTCACAAATTAAATCTTTATATTTGTAGGCTATACTATAAACTGCAGACATGTGGAATATACGTATTTTTGGAGCAAATCAGACGATAAATCTATATTGCTGACAGCTACTTATTTAGATTTTTTTTCCTCCAAATTCATAGTGTACTTTGTTGGCTTCTCTCCATCCATCACTGCAGTGTTGAAACATAATATCCACAATTGCAAATTAGCGTGAAGACAAACTTTCAGACAGCTTTTGGCATCGCACTCCCTGTGAGTAACCAGAGATGGAGACAAGACCAAAACATTGGTTTGGAGCCTGATCCACCCGGACTACAACCCCTACAGTTCTTCCAGTTCACATCCACCTAAACAACTGCTAACTTTATGGTTGGTTTTCATTGCATTGCTCATGTTACATTACATTTTGTGTTTCTGTTCATTTACGCATAGTTGCTGCCAGACTTGAATTGCTGTAGAAGATGAAATAACTAAAAAAGCGTATTAAGTACATAACACATGAAGCTGGTAGGAGAACCAGCATCCAATGTGCTATTCCTCTTCTCATTAAAACGTAGACGGAAAATCCAGAAGGGAAAGTGTTAATCAAATGTGTAATTATCCTGCCTCTCTTTCGCTCTCCCTCCATCCTCCCCCCCTTCTCTCTCTTTCTAATTGTATTTAAATAGTTGAGTCTGTTGGTGGTTTTGGCTGGGAGGGGGACGTAGGCCTCTGCCACAAGTTGAAATGTTAATTATGAGTCTGGCAGCAGAACTGAAACAGAAAGGTTTGGAGTGAATTTAATGATAAATAGAAAGCAGCTGTGACAAGTGCTGAGGCAGGGTATAAGGCAGGGCCGGGGTGGAACTGTGTGAGGCAGGTCAGAGACAAAACTGTGTGAGGCAGAGCTGAGGCATGGTTGAGGGAGGGCTAAGAGAGGCAGGGGAGAGAGAGGGTTGAGGGAGGGCTAAGAGAGGCAGGGGAGAGAGAGGGTTGAGGGAGGGCTGAGAGAGGCAGGGGAGAGAGAGGGTTGAGGGAGGGCTGAGAGAGGCAGTGGAGAGAGAGGGTTGAGGGAGGGCTGAGAGAGGCAGGGGAGAGAGAGGGTTGAGGGAGGGCTGAGAGAGGCAGGGGAGAGAGAGGGTTGAGGGAGGGTTGAGAGAGGCAGGGGAGAGAGAGGGTTGAGGGAGGGCTGAGAGAGGCAGGGGAGAGAGAGGCAGGGTAGACGAGGCAGGGCTGAGGCATTAATAAGGAAGGGCTGGGGCTGTGGCAGGACTGAGGCATGGTTGATTAGGCAGCAGGGCTGAGGAAGGGCTGAGGCAAGGCTGAGGAGGGTCTGAGGGAAATCTAGAACTGAGAGAGTGCTGAGGCAGGACGGCCTGCTCTTCCAAGGGAGACTCAACACCATGGCCAAATCCCTTTAGTGGTCCCCACGGAAAACTGGCATTATACTACTCAGCACTACGGGACAGGGGGATGAGAGTTAGAGGAGGAGAGGGGAGGGAAAGGGGGTGTTATTGAGGCACACACATGCACAGACATATGGATGCTATTGCGCGTGCGGGCTATGCACACGCACAACAGCAATAAAATGCGTGCTTATAACAGATGTATGCCTTCATTATGCATCTACACAAGCACTCACACACGTTAGGACACACACAAATAGACAAACTCCTCAACACACAGACAAATACACACGGATTATGTAACAGAATATCAGTCCTGCATGAACGTAGACTACTTCATTTATATTATTATAACGTTATGAAATAACATATTATTTCAAATATTACTGCATAGAAATGAAGTAATTATTCACTGGTTCTTTCTAAAGCGAAGAACTGCAAGCTGAATCAGACCCAGATATACAGTACACAATAGAACCACGAGGAACAAGGAGGTTTTGAACGTGCAGCTTACGACGTTCTAAAGTCATGATCAATGACAGAAAGCTGGTTTATTGCCCTAAAATGTGTAATTCTGCATCTACTGTGTAAAAGAAAACAGGTACGTTATCAAAGGGATATAGCAATGACATAATCTGCAGTTAATCTATTTCACTGTTTATATTCCACCGAATAAGTAAAACCATTTTACTATCAGGATCACACTCAGACAGAACAGAAGAAGATATCCATAGCCACCACAAGAGGGTCCTTGTTCTCTCTCACAGAAACGGCTCTTTAAAACAAGCAGCCGACACAAAGCACTCCCTCCCTTGTCAAATTCTTCACCGTGGGTTGGGGGAACCCTCTCATTCAACGCAGGTTGTTCAAACCTTATTCCTCGTTTCACACACAACCAGCACAGTGTTCAAACGTTATTCCTCGTTTCACACACAACCAGCACAGTGTTCAAACGTTATTCCTCTACTCTAGCAAGGTGACATGATTGTCAGGATTGTAATTTAAAAAAAAATTGACATGGTTTATGGAGTTTTCTTATGCTGTCTGGGGAGGGGTGAACTCCAGGTGGACCCCAACCCTCCCCAAAAAGAGGGGGCTGTGGGGGAGGGTGGTACACCAGTGGTTGTCATCTACTCTGTCTGGGGGTGTAGCCACCATAATTAGTACATATTACATTGCAGAATTCCTTCTTCTTTGGATGGCGGTAATCATTTGGTTTGTTTGGTTTCAGATTAATTTTCTAGATTAGGGTTGGATTAGGTTATTCACCTGAAGCTGATAGAATACTCAGTCAGTCTCTATGGATGTCCTAATCTCTCCTCTACAGTGTGTGTGTGTGTGTGTGTGTGTGTGTGTGTGTGTGTGTGTGTGTGTGTGTGTGTGTGTGTGCACGTATGTGTGTGTGTGTATGTGCGCGAGCGAGCATGTGTGTGTCTGTGTGTGTGCGCACGTGTGTGTGTGTGGGCGTGTGCGTGTGTGCGTGTGTGTCTGTGTGTGTGTGTCTGTGTGTACGCGTGTGTGCGAGAGAGAGAGAGAGACCTCTCCTCTATATACCGGTGCTACATGATGAGATCTGCTATGGCCTACTACAGTGTAATTAGATGATCCAAGCTCAGGTTGCTGGCTGGGGCTATGTCCCAAACGGAACCATATTCCCTTTATAGTGCACTATTTCTGACCAGGGCTCTGGTCCAAAGTAGTGCACTACGTAGGGAATGGGGTATGATTTAGGATGCAGCCTGGCTCTTCTGGGCCTGTAACCTTAGAGACAGAAGCTACTGTATGGTACAATGACCTGAGAGGTAAGAGAACAGATTACCTTGATAATTTGTATCAATCACACTTACACATTTATATAAAATGAGTAGTAAGTAGCCTAGTCTGAGCCAGAACGGCCCATAAGGCAGAAGCCTATCTCCTGTTTCTGAAGCGTGAGGAAAGTACAGCCCCATAGACAGGACACTACCCACTGGGCACAGACGTCAATTCAAGGTCTATCCCACGTGGGTTCATAGTAATTTAATTGAAATGACGTGTGTGTGCCCAGTGGGTAGGCCCATTTATAAAAAAGGACATTCTATAAATTAATTCCACTAACATCATATGTTATTATAGCTAAAGACCTTATATAGCGAAAGGTCTTATTGTAGCTAAATTATTATTAATATAGTTAAAGCTATAAGCTATAATTGTACTGAAAACTCTTTTCAGGGATTTATTTCAGATCTAAGTGGGAATCATTTATAGCAGGCCTGCACATTTGAGGTCAGTATTATTTTGTTTTCTAGACAGTTGAACAAGAGGTTGTTGGTGTTTATGAGTGTATATTTCTCCATTTGGAAAGCATTGTTCATCTCTTTATGACAAAGGAAGCCAAGAGGAACATAGCAACAGAATGTATGGAAAAGAGGGGTGGGAAAAGCGATTGTCTTAATTTAACCTCAAGAAGCCAAGTTTAATTGTTTATTTATCTGTTTCACCATTTCGCTCATGCTCTCATTCCTTCTCTCTCTCTCTCTCTCTCTCTCTCTCTCTCTCTCTCTCTCTCTCTCTCTCTCTCTCTCTCTCTCTCTCGCTCTCTCTCTCTCGCTCTCTCTCCCTCTCTCCCTCTCTTTCTTGTTCTCTCGATCCCTCTTGCTCTCCCTCCCTCATTCCCTCTTTCCCTCTCCCTCCTTCCCTTTCTCTCTCTCCCCTCTTTTTGATGTGTTTGCCTTCACAGCTTCTGAGCACTCTCTAATTCCATCTGGCCACAACAGAGACGGCGGCTCGGCGAGAAAAAGCATTTCCATATGTGCAAATTAGGAGACTGCCTCCCCAAAACTGCACTGCCGGCCCTCTGAAGTAGATAGCAGGGATGACGGCTGCCAAGCCTGCTAATGGCAATCAAGGGGAAGGTTTTTATTGGCCGGGGTTTGAGTCTGCGTCAGTCTGCCCCTCGCCACGCTGCACACATACTCAGCTCTGGGTGGGTACACAACAACAGACAGCACTGTACTGCATACCCACTTCTCTCCCCTACCCTGAGAGATGTAATGAATCGGTCCAGGAGAAGAGGGGTGTATTGTAAAAGCATGGTCTATAATACTATGACTACTACTTATTAGTCTTTCTGTTACTGTACTATCACAGATACCACAATAATAATAATAATAATAATAATAATAATAATAATATAAACTATTTCAGTAATGTGTTACCATATATCCATTGTAATGTAATGAGATGATTACATTTGAATTGATCTAATGCTTTCTCTAGATTGCTCATTCATACACCTGCAGTTTTATCTGCACCCCGTCTACTACATTTGTAATTCCCAACTTGAATTATAACTCCGTTTGCATGATTCAGCCAAAACAAGTGTTTGCTTTTTTTATTAAACGAAAAGGAACAGCAATCTAGCACAGTTAGACAATAACAATTAAACCCTGTCAATTTTATCCACTGCTGGGTTTTGAAAAACTTCTTTCATCAGTTTTATTTTATCTCTTTCCACCAAAGTGAAAGAAAGCCTTTCAATAGGTGGTGGTATTTCATTCATTCTGTCTGCTGGTTTTTCATTATACTTTTTCAAACAAAATAACACTCTTCTCTCATTTTGAGACTGGATCATCCAGTCAATATCTAATGTAACAAATGCCAAGGTGAAATTGGAACATACTGTATAGTATTGAGGAATCCCTCCCTCCCTCTTTGTTTCTATGTGTGTGCTACACATTTGCGGGTGTGCACGTAATTATCAAGATCCCCAAAGTACAGTATCAGTGGCAGTGCCCCAAGCCTCTGGGAGGGAGACCAACTCCACGTCAGGTATCTCCCCACATCTCTGCCAAGGCATCCAGCCCTGGCACTGCTCACCCCCGGCTTGGCTCACAGACACACACACACATACTTGGAATCAGAACTACTGCGGTGTCAGTGGGCACAGGTAGTTCAAACAGCTGGCTCAAACAAGACGTCGGCCCTACCAAAGAGATGACCCTCTCGATCTCTGGATGTTAAAACACACTGGATCACAAGATGGAGTCATGCCTACTTCAATATGCTGCCCGTGATTGGAATGGGTGGGGGGAAAGTGAATGTGTGTGTGTGTTTGTATGTTTGTGTGCGTGTGTTTAGTGAGTCTCTGGCATTGGCGCTGGGCAGCGAAAAGATCCAAAAACAGGAGTGCATTTCTGAGGACCCAACAACATGCCTGGGGCCCAAGTGGCATCTTGGGTACCCATGACCCTCTAGTGGCCTGGGACACAGCTGTGATGCACTGGGCATCTGCCAGCTAGAGGACAAATCTGTCCCCAAACACACACATGCACGAACAGACACCCCCCACACACACACACACACGACATACACACAGCCTATTTGTTGTCTATTCGTTTGTTTGATTCATGTACATATTCTATGTGATGTTGATAAAGGGAGGTTCTGGTTTGAGTAGAATGATATCTGATGATCTGTCTAATGGTAGACTGGGGTGGAGGGATGTGGGCTCTCTAGACAACAATACACACTCACCAGCTATATTGAACAATCAGTCATTTCAATAGGTCACACAATAGCAGAAGGTAGAACTATCACAAAAAATAACAAATCCATAACATATTTTTATAATGTACAACAAAATGCAAGAAGAGAACTGCTTCTCTTCTTCACCCTCTCTGAATTTCCACTATGTTCTTGGCCCCTAAAATATTACCTTGTCGGAGAAGTAATAATTATTTCTAAAAAGGTTTATAATGTTTCCGCGGCGACGTGCCTGCTGCTGTACGCATTAATTCCATGGTAAGAACTTCAATGATTCTCTGATCCTAGCGGCGTTCGCTCCCATTGTCTAATATTCGGATATGACTGAATGGCAAGTGTGCTTAGAACTGACACCTATTCAATAGAGTAGGAGGGTACATTCTTCTATTCCTTCATCTCCATCTACAGCCCCATCCAGAGCCAAGATGCTCCTTACATCGCTTTGTGTCTGCAGGCAGTTTTTTTCCTTCTTTTTCTGTTTTTTCTTCTCCTTCCTTTCACTGGGGGCTCAGTTCCATCCTTAGTTGCCCCCCTCAGCCCTCTTCCCCCCCGTAATCTGTGCCATTCCACTTGTCAGGTAGCAACATGCAAATGCAGGCTCTGTTCCACTGTGGCAGACAGATAGACAGATAGAGAGACAAACAGACAGGCAGGTAAAAAGAGGAAGGGAAAGGGGATACCTAGTCAGTTGCACAACTGAATGCATTCAACCAAAATGTGTCTTCTGCGTTTAACCCAACCCCTCTGGATCAGAGAGGTGCGGGGGGCTGCCTTAATCGTCGCCGTAGTTTTTGTTTGGGGGTTAACTGCCTTGCTGAAAACGCAGAACAGCAGATTTTTCCACATTGATGTCTCAAACAAGCGACCTTCCGGTTACAGGCCCAACGCTTTTAACTGCTTGGCTACCTCAGAGAGAGAGAGAGAGAGAGAGAGAGAGAGAGAGAGAGAGAGAGAGAGAGAGAGAGAGAGAGAGAGAGAGAGAGAGAGAGAGAGGAAGATGGTGAGAGAGGGGAGGTGTGTGCACTGTGCAGAGCAGAGTAGAGAGCACCTTAATAACGACCCAGTGCAGTAAAACAAGTGATTTTTACATTATATATATTTCCACATTATGAGGTAGGAATAAGACTGTGGAATTGTGAACTGTTTGAAATTTCAGCCTGTTTTGGTGGGATGGAGTTTTGGCCTGCCTGCATGGTGACATCACAAGGCAGTAAATAAGTTAAAATCACCTAAAGATTATATTATCACCTTTATTTTACCAGGTAAGTTGACTGAGAAGACATTTACAGCAACAACCTGGGGAATAGCTACAGGGGAGAGGAGGGGGAAGAATGAGCCAATTGTAAGCTGGGGATGATTAGGTGGCCATGATGATATTAGGGACAGCTTGGGAATTTAGCCAGGACACTAGGGTTAAAACCCCTACTCTTACACTAAGCACCATGGTATCTTTAATGACCTCAGAGAGTCAGGACACCCATTAAACATCCCATCTGAAAGACAGCACTCTACACAGGGCAATGTCCCCAATCACTGCTCTGGGGAAATGGGATAAAAAAAAAATTTGACCAGAGGAAAGAGTGCCACCTACTGGCCGTTCAACACCACTTCAAACAGCATCTGGTCTCCCATCCATGGACTAACCAGGAACAACCCTGCTTAGCTTTAGAAGCAAGCCAGCAGTGGGATGCAGGGTGGTATGCTGCTGGCTAATGACCCGGGAGCTGGGTTTCTACTAAGCTAACATATGGAATTGTTTTAAGATGGTCATACCAAGGATCATTTAGCTATTTGATTTAGAATTTCAGATAAAAACGAATTCAGTGGAATTATTTGTATAGCTTTGACGTGGAAAGGCCCCATTCACTTCCATTCATCTTCAGACTACACCTGTAGGGGTCACAGTCAAGGTTGGGGAGTAAAGGATAACATGCAATCTATTACATGTAAGGGATTGCAAAAAAATGGTAACTGTAATCCATTACAAAAAATTATCTTTGACACCTGAGCGAGTCTGACCACAAGTCAGAGACCACTATGATGACACACCAAATGTGTTCGATGGATCGCGAGAAAAGAACAGGAATAGGCTTTTGTAGGCTACAGTCCATGCTATGTCTTCCAACCGTGCAACTGCTGTCGGCATCCAAAGATTATCCAACTTGAATAAACGCTTGGAGGTAAGGACGACAGCAGTGGTGTAGTCTACGACGATACAGACATCACTTATTATTGATATCTACATATACATTGATGTGAATCACACTGCTGCTTTCTCATTTAGCTATTTGTGCCTTATGGATTGTGGTTGTTGTGGGTGGCTGTTCACAAACTAAATGTGTATTTGAACCCAATAATGGTTTAATTCAAGAAGTTTAAGCTGCCTATCAATCATTGCTTTTGAAACCAGTGGACAGCCAGTGAAAATTGTGGTCTTTCAACAGCTGCACAGTGCGGATGCAAGACAATGGAATTCAAGTGGAGCTTTTTTTTCTTCAGTAGTGTTCAAAGCATGCCATTCCATGAGTTCAGCATTTACTTTTCAATCAGTCCTCCATGACAACAAAACCATAAATAACAGAGTAGGGCTGGCCAAAAAGTCCTTAGTTTTGGGGTCATGCTCAGGTTAGATTTTTGGCTAATTCATACTTCCATATTTCCAATTCTTGAAGATCAAGGAGTATAACATTTATTGGAATGACTGGAATTCTGATAGACCTTGGTTTTTAATGTAAAGATTTAATTTAATCGTATTATTATATGTAGTAGAAAGTGATGGTTAAAAGAAGCCTACATAACCAACCCATTAAAAAAAATGTAACATCCATATATGGCCAACTATGTAAACTTTAACATTGATTTATCCTGCAATAGATGTCGTTCAATTGGTAACATACAATTTTGTCTTCTTCTAATGACTCTTAAGGGGAAAGTAATCTAAAAGTAACAATGTAATCAGATTACGTTACTGAGTTTGGGTAATCAAAAAGTGACGTTACTTATTACAATTTTGGCCAGTTACTAGTAACTGTTACGGATTACATTTGGAAAGCAACCTACTCAACCCTGGTCGTAGAGTAAAACGGAGAACACCATTGTGTTCGTGAGAGTCTTATCTTTCGTATTAGTGTTTAGCCCAAACAGTTTGGACGCTACAACAGAAGTTGGCACATTGGCAGTACTGACTTCAGACGAGTCCCGTGGCGCTTGTGATGTTTTGGTGAGAAGACTGATTTTCATCATGTCTCCTGGTCTGACAAACAGTGCTGTAGCTCTGCCACTTTCCACCGCAGATGCGGACGGCTGCGGACATCGGCAGATGTGGTGGATTGAGACGCAGCCAATGAAAAATGTTTTGTCTCTAGCATAAGCAGACGGATTTTAATGAGGATGTTTTTATTATGCTAATTTGATTTCAACGGGGGAGCGGACATTGACTGTTTATAATAATAAGAAAGATTTCCAAACCTCTCTGCCAATAACCGTTAGTAATTTTCTCCTCCACACTCAGACCATTCCCAGACAGTTCTAGCACAATTCTTGCTTGATAAATTGCTCTTTGCTAAGAAGCTATTTTTATTTATTTTGAACATTTTAATTGAAAACAATCACAGTAATTTACTTAATTGTTACCCAGAAATGATTTGATATTGAGATAAAAATGGCAACATTTGACCTTTAAATTACTGCCTTCTTCTCTCTCGTACTCTGTATACCTTTCTGAATACCCATCTCTCTCTCACACTCTCTCCCTACCGCTCTCCCTTTAACTAAATAATGATTACCTGAAAGAATTTGACATGCTATAACTTTTCCTGTTAAGTTGAAAGAGGTAAAAGGCCTTTTTACTCCTAGCAGTGCAGTGGCGTCATTAGGTCTGGGCTTCCGGGGCTTCAAAAAATGTAAATAAATAATATATACACTACCGTTCAAAAATTTGGGGTCACATAGAAATGTCCTTGTTTTAAAAAAAAAAAAGCAAATGTTTTGTCCATTAATAACATCAAATTGATCAGAAATACAGTGTAGACATTGTTAATGTTGTAAATGACTATTGTAGCTAGAAACACATTGCTGAAGAAAATTTAGTTTACGTTCAAACAGCTCTCCTATGAAGTAATGACCCGCAAAACACGCCCAGGTTCCTGAAACGGGTCTCCTACAGTACCAGTCAAAAGTTTGGAGACAAATAATCATTCCAAGGTTTTTCTTTATTTTTACTATTTTCTACAAGTGTTAAACAAATCCAAATACATTTTATATTTCAGATTCTTCAAAGTAGCCACCCTTTGCTTTGATGACAGCTTTGCACACTCTTGGCATTCTCTCAACCAACTTCATGAGGTAGTCACCTAGAATGCATTTCAATTAACAGGTGTGCCTTGTTAAAAGTTAATTTGTGGAATAATCTTTCCTTCTTAATGCGTTAGAGCCAATCAGTTGTGTTGTGACAAGGTAAGGGGGTATACAAAAGATAGCCCAATTTGGTAAAAGACCAAGTCCATATTATGGCAAAAACAGCTCAAATAAGCAAAGATAAACGACAGTCCATCATTAATTTAAGACATGAAGATCAGTCAATCTGGAAAATTTCAAGAACTTTCTTCAAGCGCTGTCGCAAAAACCATCAAGTGCTATGATGAAGCTGGCTCTCATGAGGACCGCCACAGGAAAGGAGGACCCAGAGTTACCTCTGCTGCAGAGGATAAGTTCATTAGAGTTACCAGCCTCAGAAATTGCAGCCCAAATAAATGCTTCACAGAGTTCAAGTTTCAGACACGGATGATCTCTGCAGGTGTAGTTCCCACCGTGAAGCATCGAGGAGGAGGTGTGATGGTGTGGGGGTGCTTTGCTGGTGATTTATACTGAATTTAAAGCACACTTAACCAGCATGGCTACCACAGCATTCTGCAGTGATACGTGATCCCACCTGGTTTGCACTTAGTGTTGTTTTTCAACAGGACAATGACCCAACACACCTCCAGGCTGTGTAAGGGCTATTTGACCAAGAAGGAGAGTGATGGAGTGCTGCATCAGATGACCTGGCCTCCACAATCACCCGACCTCAACCCAATTGAGATGGTTTGGGATGAGTTGGACCGCAGAATGAAGGAAAAGCAGTGCTTAGCATGTGTTGGAAAAGCATTCCTCATGAAGCTGGTTGAGAGAATGCCAAGAGTGTGCAAAGTTGTCATCAAGGCAAAGGGTGGCTACTTTGAAGAATCTAAAATATACAACATATTTTAAATTGTTTAACACTTTTTTGGATACTACATGATTCCATATGTGCTATTTCATAGTTTTGATGTCTTCACTATTATGTAGAAAATAGTAAAAATAAAGAAAAACCCTTGAATGAGTAGGTGTGTCCAAACTGTTGAATGGTACTGCATATCTAGATGATATAAAAAAAATATTTGAAAGCTGAGTTCGCTTTTTTGCCTAGAATTTCATTTAAGGTACTACAGAGCTTTTTACTATCATTCTTTATATAATATATCTTTGTTCCATATTATAGTTTCTTCTTTTTGCTTAGTTTAGTTACGTGATTTCTCAATTTACTGTAGTGTTGCATGGTATATTGAAACGTATGCACATTTTTGATACTAGAACATGAACAACGGTTGGGTACTAGAATTTGTGTTACTTTCAGTACTTCTGTCAAATGTGTCTCACGTCATATATGGCGTGAGAGGATCGAGTCTGTCTAGTAATTTGTCTGAATCTTCTCACATGGGGACGCAGTATTCTAGCCAGGCTACTTGTGCGTGGCATGCAGCTGACACAGTCCAAGCCACCTTTGAGAAGCAAGCGAGAGGAGAGAAAATATAGACAGCATGGCTTCTTCTAACGATAACATCATATCTCCAAGCCAGCAGTTTGTTAAAAAAATTGCTCCAGAAGCAAACTATGGGAATACTTTGCTTACAGCGCAGATGATGAGGGCCAGCACACCAATACAACTAAGCCAACGTGTTACAAAGCAGTGCAGCGCAAGGGAAGTTCCAAAACAACAGAAAAAACTATTGTACATGTGACATTTGCAATGTAACGTTATTCTACTAGAAACTAAATTCTAATTATTAAGAGAAATAAGAAAACTTTTTATACATATTTAACCCCTTATTTTTGTTGGCACAAAACTACATCCATACTTATATTCGTTTGTATGGGTTACCTTCAGATGATTCCCGTGACCCAAGATGGGTCAACATATGAGGATGCGGTAGATTGAGATGCAGGCCAGGCAAAAAATCTCTACCTTAAATTGGCAGATTTTGATGGGGATTATTTTATTTTGTTACTTAGATTGACATACAGGTCCGTCAACAGACTCTTAATAAGACAGCATATTTAGTGAATGGGCAGTGTTTATTTCCAACGAGTGTATGTGATGGGTTTCGTTTCTATAGCTAGCCTGGCTGGCAAGCCACTTCGGCAGCTATTGGCTGGCTAGCTAGCTGAGACCGAAGAGATGAGAGAACGTTATTCTGACTGAAGCACATACAGTATCTTCTGACATTGACACAGTGCCCCCCTGAGGGGTATAGTATCTTACCATGCAAGCTAGATCTACTCAGTGTTTTCTAAAGCTAACCAGCTTCAGTTAGCTTCACATTCCAGCTCAGGCTTATCGGTACTACGACAGTGGGTAGTGTTCCTCCACCTACCACTAACTCTAGCAGGCTTGTAACTGCGTCGCACATGGCCGACCTCTTCATTGAGACAATGCTGAAACATCAATCCATGGGCGAGTCATTGCCACATTTTCATTTGGGTCGAAATCAAAATGAAAGAAAAGTTATCTTGCAAATTCAGCAGGCTATAGTATGAAATAGGCTTTTAGAAGTGCCCTCTTTATTTTATTACTAATCATTAATGCTGACTTTGGTGTGCTTTGGTGTGCTTATCAGTGCCCAAACACAAGCACCTTTTTCCCCACTCCTATCAACAAAAGTGTTACTGTGCATGCATTTTATAGTGCATTGTGTCATTACTAAATGTGTAAGGTGATAATATTTTAACATTACCTTTCAACACACACAAAAATGAAAGCAATTAGATGTTACACCGCTGTAATTACAGACTGCAATTGCCACCAGTTACATGTTATTAGTACAGTGTAACTATGAATTATTGCAATTAATTACAATACTTTTTACAGTATAGTTACATATGCAATTACATATGCAATTACACTTTAATAAGGACCCCTTAAAATGAAGTGTTACTCCGAAAAAAAACATTTAATTAATTAAATGAATATTTAATCAGTCATCTTCCTCAAATGAATGGGATGATGACGCAATCTTTACAAGAGGAAGGGAATCTGATTTCATTGGTCCTCAACTCGTGGCTCAGTCATTCCATTCAGGGTAAGTGGAGTTAGCCGGGAGTTAGCCTGCCCCGGAGCAGGTTAATTCTGAAAGATTTGTTGCCGTAGAAATGTACCTGGCTAAAAGGTGAGCCACTTTTGTATGATTGGTTATCCCGAGTTGAATTTAGAGTTTACCAAAGTTACCTCGCTAACTCCTCAAACCTACTTCATCAAATACCCCTCTGGTTGACTGAAGCTGAACTTTACTAGAACTAGATATATTTAACACTGTTTACAATGTTGCGGTGGTAGAACTGACTAAATGAAAGGAATCATAGAGGTCTTATAACCTATAACATTGGGGTCCCACAAGGGTCAATATTAGCCCCCCTTCTGTTTACCATCTATATAAATGATCTCCCACTTGCTTGCCCACAAGTTAACATGCAGATGTATGCAGACAATACAGTTCTGTATGTACACTCAAAAAATAGACAACTAGCTGTTAACAAGTTAACTGAAGCTATGGGACATGTTTCTAAATGGATGACTAATTCTTGCCTGACTTTTAAATATCGACAAGACTGTTTGTATGTACTTCTCTAAGAAATCCATTGATTCTTCCCAACGAGCTGTTCTTGTTAATGGGGAGAATCTGAAAGTTGTGTCTAACTTCAGGTATCTTGGTGTCATTTTGTACTCCAACTTGACATTTAAGAAACATGAGAAGAAGGTGGTTAACATGGTCAAGTTTGGATTATCCAACTTTAGGTTTATAAGACCCATCTCTGGAGGCCGTCAAACTATATAGTCATGCTATGATCTTCTGACATCTGAGATATTGCCTCACATGCTGGTCACAAGCAGGAGCTACTATTCTGAAACCAATTGAATCACTCTATGAACAAACACTTAAGATTTTTGATAATAAATCAAACAGTTACCACCATTGTCATATCCTTTACAAACATCATTTATTTAGTCTGGATAGCTTTAAGCAGTATGTAGATGCAAGCCTTGTCTTTAAGATCCTGCATGGTCTTGCCCCTCCACCCCTATGTCGGTATATCATGCTCAAGGAAAGCACCTCCAGGATAACAAGGGCAGTAACTAGAGAGGATTGCGTTGTCCCTTTTCGACAAAGTAAAATCGGCCAATCGGCCTTCTCTGTTAGAGCTACAATATACTGGAATGCAATGCCCATGGACTTGAGAAGCTGCACTGATTATTGTACTTTTAAATTTGAATTGAAAATATGGCTAAAATCTATCCAAACCTGTACACATGAGTTATCTGTGGTTCCTCATACAGTGAGGGAAAAAAGTATTTGATCCCCTACTGATTTTGTATGTTTGCCCACTGACAAAGAAATGATCAGTCTATACTTTTAATGGTAGGTTTATTTGAACAGTGAGAGACAGAATAACAACAAAGAAATCCAGAAAAACGCATGTGAAAAATGTTATAAATGGAATTGCATTTTAATGAGGGAAATATGTATTTGACCCCTCTGCAAAACATGACTTAGTACTTGGTGGCAAAACCCTTGTTGGCAATCACAGAGGTCAGATGTTTCTTGCAGTTGGCCACCAGGTTAGCACACATCTCAGGAGGTATTTTGTCCCACTCCTCTTTGCAGATCTTCTCCAAGTCATTAAGGTTTCGAGGCTGATGTTTGGCAACTCGAACCTTCAGCTCCCTCCACAGAATTTCTATGGGATTAAGGTCTGGAGACTGGCTAGGCCACTCCAGGACCTTAATGTGCTTATTCTTGAGCCACTCCTTTGTTGCCTTGTGTTTTGGGTCAATGTAATGCTGGAATACCCATCCACAACCCATTTTCAATGCCCTGGCTGAAGGAAGGAGGTTCTCATCCTTTGAAGTTGTCCTGTCCCCTTAGCATAAAAACACCCCCAAAGCATAATGTTTCCACCTCCATGTTTGGCGTTGGGCATGGTGTTCTTGGGGTCATAGGCAGCATTCCTCCTCCTCCAAACACGGCAAGTTGAGTTGATGCCAAATAGCTCCATTTTGGTCTCATCTGACCACAACACTTTCACCCAGTTGTCCTCTGAATCATTCAGATGTTCATTGGCAAACCTCAGACAGGCATGTATATGTGCTTTCTTGAGCAGGGGGACCTTTCGGTCGCTGCAGGATTTCAGTCCTTCACGGCGTAGTGTATTACCAATTGTTTTCTTGGTGACTATGGTCACAGCTGCCTTGAGATCATTGACAAGATCCTCCCGTGTAGTTCTGGGCTGATTCCCTCACCGTTCTCATGATCATTGCAACTCCATGAGGTGAGATCTTGCATGGAGCCCCAGGCAGAGGGAGATTGAAAGTTATTTTGTGTTTCTTCCATTTGCGAAAAATCGCACCAACTGTTGTCACCTTCTCACCAAGCTGCTTGGCGATGGTCTTGTAGCCCATTCCAACCTTGTGTAGGTCTACAATATTGTCCCTGACATCCTTGGAGAGCTCTTTGGTCTTGGCCATGGTGGAGAGTTTGGAATCTGATTGATTGATTCATTGCTTCTGTGGACAGGTGTCTTTTATACAGGTAACAAACTGAGACAAACTGAACTCCCTTTAAGAGTGTGCTCCTAATCTCAGCTCGTTACCTGTATTAAAGACACCTGGGAGCCAGAAATCTTTCTGATTGAGAGGGGGTCAAATACTTATTTCCCTCATTAAAATGCAATTCCATTTATAACATTTTTCACATGCGTTTTTCTGGATTTTTTTTGTTGTTATTCTGTCTCTCACTGTTCAAATAAACCTACCATTAAAATTATAGACTGATCATTTCTTTGTCAATGGGCAAACGTACAAAATCAGCAGGGGATCAAATACTTTTTTCCCTCACTGTAAGGTCCCACAGTTGGCAGTGCATGTCAGAACAAAAACCAAGCCATGAAGTCCAAGGAATTGTCCATAGAGCTCTGAAAAAGGATTGTGTCATGGCAAAGATCTGGGGAAGGGTACCAAAACATTTCTGCAGCATTGAAGGTTCCCAAGAACACAATGGCCTCCATCATTCTTAAATGGAAGAAGTTTGGAACCACCAAGACTTTTCCTAAAGCTGGCCGCCTGGCCAAACTTAACAATCAGGGCAGAAGGACCTTGGTCAGGGGAGATGACCAAGAACCCGATGGTCATTCTGACAAAGCCTCAGAGTTCCTCTGTGGAGATGGGAGAACCTTCCTGATGGACAACCATCTCCGCAGCACTCCACCAATCAGGCCTTCATGGTAGAGCAGCAAGATGGAAGCCACTCCTCCTTAAAAGGCACCTGACAGCCCGCTTGGAGTTTGCCAAATGGCACCTAAAGGACTCTCAGATCATGAGAAACAAGATACTCTGGTCTGATGATACCAAGATTGAACTCTTTGGCCTGAATGCCAAGGGTAACGTCTGGAGGAAACCTGTCACCATCCCTACGGTGAAGCATGGTGGTGGCAGCATCATGCTGTGGGGATGTTTTTCAGTGGCAGGGAGACTAGTCAGGATCTAGGGAGAGATGAACAGTGCAAAGTACAGAGAGATCCTTGTTGAAAACCTGCTCCAGAGTGCTCAGGACCTCAGACTGGGGCAAAAGTTCACCTTCCAACAGGACAATGACCCTCAGCACACAGCCAAAACAATGCAGAAGTAGCTTTGGGATAAGTCTATGAATGTCTTTGAGTGGCCATTCCAGAGCCCGGACTTGAACCCGATCAAACATCTCTGGAGAAACCAGAAAATAGCTATACAGTAACGCTCCCCATCCAACCTGACAGAGCTTGAGAGGATCTGCAGAGAAGAATGGGAGAAACTCCCCAAATACAGGTGTGCCAAGCTTGTAGTGTCATCCTCAAGAAGACTCGCTGCTAAAGGTGCTTCAACAAACTACTGAGTAAAGATACTCTGAATACTTTTATATTTTTAAAACATTTGCAAAAAGTTCAAAAACGTGTTTTTGTTTTGTCATTATGGAGTAGATTGATGAGGGAAAAAAAGATTTCATCCATTTTAGAGTAAGTCCGTAATGTAACAAAATGGTGAAAAAGTCAATTGGTCTGAATACTTTCTGTATGCACTGTATGTGTTCCAGAGCAGAGAGTGAAGAGTGTTCCAGAGTGGAGAGACCCACAGTAGCAACAGTAAATTAGTACTGATAGTGTCTGCTGTAGCAGGTGGGAAGGTGCAAGTTACCTGAAAAAGATCTAATCTCTCAATATTCATCTCAAAATGCTTGAAATTCGTTCATTTAGCTGTTGAAACATTGGGCTAAGCCACCAATGTCTTCAAATCCTAGAAACGCCCCTGAGAAATGAGTGGTACTTGAGTATCATCATTAGAGACATGCGTTGAATCAATGTTGTTTTCATGTCATTTCAAATAATTTAAATTGAACCAACTTGGAAAAGATGTTGAATTAACGTCTGTAACCAGTGGTTCACGCCAAGGAGATAAAAAAACTATTGCCTTCACTTTGCAACTTCCACTGACACACTCTTCCACTGCTAGAGCGATGTGCCACACACAAAAGTGCCAATATGTGTGTGTGTGCTTTGTAGTTATTTTGACAGATGTGATGAAGTCCGGCCAAAGGGCCTCTTTGCCTACACATCTACCCACACACCAACACAGTGACGCACTCGCACAGGATCTAACTGCTCATGGGCACAGTGACACACACACACACACACACAGAGACACAGCATGCTCGGACACACACAGACGCAGTTCGCACACTCATGTGTACGCACACACACGCACACGCACACACACACACACACACACACACACACACACACACACACACACACACACACACACACACACACAAACACACAGCCTCTACAGTATACCCACCCTTGCCATAAGTGAACACCATTCTCCTTACATTCATTATTGATAGGCCAAGAGCCTGCCAGATCCTCTGTCTTTTGTCCCAGAGAGAGAGAAAGGGCTCAGGGTTGAAACCCTCGCTTATTTGAGAGCCTATTCTTCTCACATTTGAAATATGCATTCTGCCTTCATACAGAAAATAGGGCTGCATCTCCATGAATGGTAGCCATGAATTAGTGCTCATGTGCTTTTTTCCCCCTCCCCACACTGATTAGAAAAGAAGAATGCCAGAGTGGCCTTCATAACTTCCAAGGTGCCAGCAAAACACTGGAGAGGTAGTACTCCTCTGACCCACCTCCAACCCACACACACACACACACACACACACACACACACACACACACACACACACACACACACACACACACACACACACACACACACACACACACACACACACATACATTACCCATTACCCTAACCTTAACCCTAACCTTAACCTTATCCCCAAAACCAAACCTTAACCCTAAACCTAACTCCTAACCCTATAACTGACCCTAACTACTAACTCTAAACCTAATTCTACCCTAACTCCTAACCCTAAACCCCTTAGAAATAGCATTTGACCTTGTGGGGACTAACAAAATGTCCTCATTTGGTCAAATTCTTCCTTGTTTACTATTCTTGTGGGGTTCCCCACAAGTACAATTAAACACACAGACACAGAGACACATACATACAATGCTAGGGATGAAATGTTCAGAATTAGACTGATAATTGAAAATGGGGGCCAGAATAGCAGTAAATAGCTGATAATAAAATCCTCTGAATTAACAGTCGACACACGGGGAAAACAACGCAACAACGAGCCCTAAATATGATAATTCAACTTGTGGAAGAAAGCAGAGTAGAGAAAGATAGAGAACGAGAAAGAGAAAAAAAGAAAATAAATGTCACTTGATTGGTGACAAAAGATAACAAGAAGTGTCTGCAGGGTGCCTACCCAAACTCTTGGTGTCTCAAAGTGGTGTGAATGGACCCCATCTGGTTCGCTCGCACGTCCCCGCTCAAGATGGTGCCACTCTCTGGCGAAAAAGCATATAATAGGACGTCCGCTAGGAGAGACACACAATCTCCTCATGCCCAGAGTCCCGGGTGGTTTCCTCTGAACAGTATGGGTCTGCCTCCCAAATGTCACCCTATTTCACTATTTACTACACTACTTTTGACCAGAGCCCTACGGGTGCCATTTGGAATAGGGTGCCATTTGGGACGCAGACTGGGAGAGATCCCCAAAGAGCGGTGCCCGCCGTCTCTCTGCCGTATCCCAGGCTGCAGTGAGAGGACACTTTAACTAGTCCAATTTAACATGAGAAAACGTGGTCCAAGGCAAGCGCTCCCCAGGATGAAGGGAGATAGAGGAGTACAGTCCATCTGTAGCTCTAGTGGTTCTTGCGGGGGTGGATGGCCACCAGAGGAACAATGTTACTAAAAGGTTTTACATGCAGGGCCTTTGTCTGCCTCACACAGGAATACATAACACATATTACAGAAACTACTAGCCATAGAGGACCTGGTCGGGAGTAATTAGTCTGATTAGAAGATGTAAACACAGTAGCCTACAGAGTCCCAAGTCAGTCTCAAATTAGTTGGTTGGTGACTTTATCCTTCTTTCCCTGTCATATTTACAAGATGATATCAGAGTGAATGTAACGGTAGTTGTATGGAACCTATGTGTTGGTGCCCTTAAAGTGAAAACCACATTTTCACATGTTAATTCTTTTGAGTCTAAGACGTTGGGGGAGGGGGGTGGGTGGGTGCTAAGTTGACATATGGAATTGTTTTAAGATGCTCATACTATGGATCATTTAGCTATTTGATTTGGAATTTTAGGACCCCTTTTGGTATGAAAAATATATCTAAATAAATTATTTGATAAAATATTGATTTCGGCATTTACTACTAAAGCCCAAACCATTCAGACGCAACATATGTTTTCTTGAGAAGACCGATTTTTCGGAATGTCTCATGGTCTGACAAACACAGCTCTAGCTCTGTCACCTTTCACTGCAGATGCAGAGGTGCTGCTGGCGGATGCGGTGGATTGAGAAGCATCCAATGCAAAAAAACAAATATCTCTAGTTTAAACTGACAGATTTTGATGGGGATTTTATGGTTATGTAACTTGCTTCAATAGACTCTAGGGGTTAACTCACATTTTCACATGTGGATAAGCAGTTTTCACATGTTGAGCATTAATTTCACATGTGAAATCATATTTTCACATATATTACATGTAGAGTTCACCTGTTAACACCACCTTTTCACGTGAGGAGAATTGTAGTTTCACGTGAAATTTGTGGTTTCACAAGTACATTTACTTGGATGTGCACATTTACTTGGATGTGCACTTTCACATGCAAAACAAACTTCACATGTGGAATTGCAAGTTCACATGTGAAAATCAATCACTTGAAAAACAATCATGTGAAAATGAAATGTACAGGTTAAAAATCTAATTTGACGTTTCATATGTGAAAAAAGTAATGTTTTTTGTTTTGTAAGGTTGTTCCTGGGCATGAGTGTGCTTTTGTGTGTATGTGTGCCCACACTTATGTACGTACCTGTGTGTGCGCGTGTGTGTGTGTGTTATTTTTGACAGAACCTCCAGGCTAATCATGCTTCATTGTTTTTGATGGCGGTGAACAAAGCCCCTTTGATTGCTGTGATTATGAAAACGAGAGAAAAAAAAAGTGATCCAGACCTGGGCTATAGTTATTTCACTGTTGGTGTTAGGCCACCCCCCTCCAAACGTACAGTAGACATCTGTGAACAATACAGGCATGCTTTGCCTTGACTAAAGTAAGTCAAATAAGTTGTCTTGACTGGAACAGAGGTAACACACATAGTTGGTCTGTTTGTAATACACATGGTTGCTCCAAGCTGGAGGCATCATTACAATTTCAAACGACTCTAAAGTATTATGTATAATAGGACCTCTCAGAGCTTGGAGAGAGTGTGGAAGAGAGGGAGAAAGAGCGAGAGAAATACATAGACAGACAGACAGACAGACAGAGAGGCTGTAGACGACTTTCTCTTCTCACAGTACAATTAAATTGCTCACCAGAAGGAGTTTGAAAGCTGTGATTATACCTTCTATATAAAACCATCCCCAGCACACACCTCTCTCTTTCTCTCTGTCTCTCTCCCTAAATGCATTCAAGACAGATACAAAGGGTCACTGTGTACTGTACAGATATATATGCTCTGAGTCTCTGTCTGTCTGGCTGATCTGATCTGGCTCTAGGTATGTAGTACTGGGCCCACACACACTCACACAGACACACACACACAGACCGGTCCTGGCACCGTGTTCACAGTGAGGTGTTAACCAAGTGAGAACCACAGTAGCTGATTGGACGGCTGGCTCGCCTCCACGTCCTCCCACCCACCCCTCACTTCCTCATCTGATGTGTCAGAAACGCAAACACTGGCCAGGCAGGGTCACCAGGGAGCACAGATGTCGTGTGTATAGGGGTGTGTGTGTGTGTGTGTGTGTGTGTGTGTGTGTGTGTGTGTGTGTGTGTGTGTGTGTGTGTGTGTGTGTGTGTGTGTGTGTGTGAGAGAGAGAGAGAGAGAGAGAGAGAGAGAGAGATCCCAGAAAACCAAATTTGGTTCTGTGAAAGTTCCCAGAACATTCTTTAGGTCACGGCAAATGTTCTCAAAACATGAAAGCAGTCCAGTCATGCTGATAGTTATAGAATATTTATATAAAACATATTTAATCTGTTCTTTAAAGGTTTCATTAGGTTCTGGGAACAGTCTAGTGAGAACATTGTGGGGACATCACAAAATATTTATTCCCTTAACACAAAAACTGTCCAGTTGTGTGGAGGATTTTACAATGTTTCTTTTAGGGTGCAAAAACCTTTGACCTGATGTTACAAGAACATTCACAGAACCCATTTTGGGTGTTCTTTAAAGTTTCCCAGAATGTTTATTTAGATTGTGGGAACATTGTGGGGATATGACAAGAGAACAAAATACGCTCAATTGTGATTCATAGAATGTTAAGTTAGGTTGCACAGGACATTACTATAACATTATAAGAATGTTAACCGAACACCTGGTATATACGTTTTTGAAAGGTTCCAGGAACATTTAATTAAGCTATGGGAGTTGTCTGGGATTTTGCAAGAATATTCTTGTGATATTTACATAGGTTGCACAGAACATTCCCACAATGTTGCACAATGGTCCACAATTTCCAAACAAGACGTTTTTATGATGTTCATAGCATATTTGTTTTATGTTTAACATAATATTCCATTTACAGTGAGTGAAAAATGTATTTGATCCCCTGATGATTTTGTATGTTTTTTAATGGTAGGTTTATTTGAACAGTGAGAGACAGAATAACAACAAAAAAATCCTGAAAAACGCATGTGAAATTTTTTATAAATTGATTAGCATTTTAATGAGGGAAATAAGTATTTGACAAAATCCCTCCTGAGATGTGTGCAAACCTGGTGGCCAACTACAAGAAACGTCTGACCTCTGTGATTGCCAACAAGGGTTTTTCCACCAAGTACTAAGTCATGTTTTGCAGAGGGGTCAAATACTTATTTCCCTCATTGAAATGCAAATCCATTTATAACATTTTTCACATGCGTTTTTCTGGTTTTTGTGTTGTTATTCTGTCTCTCACTGTTCAAATAAACCTACCATTAAAATTATAGACTGATCATTTCTTTGTCAGTGGGCAAACGTACAAAATCAGCAGGGGATCAAATACTTTTTTCCCTCACTGTACGTTCACGCAAGATACATTTTACCTTGTCTTGGAGGTCCTCAGAACATTTCAAGAACGCTTAGAACATGTTAAATTAAAGTTTTACCTAAGTAGCCACGTTAATCACATAGTCTCCACCTCCACAGCATTTCTTCCAGCTTCTTACGGAAAACCAAAGGAGTCATACCTAAACGCCCAATGGCTTTTCATAGCCCCCTACACAAACGCACATTCTGTCCTTGGTGCTGATACAGCACAGCGGAGATACAGATTCTGCACCAACATGTCACTCAATCATTTGACATTTTGTTGCTATAGGGATATAAAACTAAGACTGAGGTGGCGCATGTCTCAACTGAGGGGGCTAAGCCCCCTTTTGCCCCCTTGTGGAGCCTGGCCCGCTCTGTTTGTTTCTGACTTTCACTTGCTCTCCAGCTCCGAGGCAGCAGAGTAATTTGAGTAGGCGGGATTAGACACACCTTGCCCAGAGGGCCAGCCCAAGGCTGCTCAGGGTCCAACCCCCTTGTTTTCAGTCAAAGTGAAAGCACTACACAAGAAGTGGGGCGGCATAGGGGCGGCCACGACCTGTGTATTCCTGCATTAAAACATGTATAGAAAAAAATGTATTTGTTATCAATAAAAATGTTGAATGTTTTTGGGATGTTATCATCCTAATGTTAGATAAAACCCTAACTATAATGTAATAATGTTCTGGGAATGTTCCCAGTTTGCTGGGTAGTCATCATGCTGTTTATTTGTCATGGTGAGTGAGTGAGTGAGTGAGTGAGTGAGTGAGTGTGTGTGTGTGTGTGTGTGTGTGTGTGTGTGTGTGTGTGTGTGTGTGTGTGTGTGTGTGTGTGTGTGTGTGTGTGTTTGTGTGTTGTGAGCCAGAGACAGAAGTTAGTTCCTAGAGGACACAGACTCTTTTTAACTCCCTCCCCAGTGCTTCTCTGCTCAGTACTGGTGGCCTCCTTCTTTGTTATTGGACACCACTTCACTCCACTCCACACCAAGGGCACCGTGGCAATGGGATCCATGCCCTGCCCACCCTTCCTTGCACGCACGCACGCACGCAGAAGCCCAGATGTTTATTTAGGAGCACTGATCTGATCGATGTGGTTTGTGTCCCAAATGGCACCCTATTCTCTACGTAGTGCACTACTTTTTGACCAGGGCCATACACTATATAGGGTGCCATTTGGGACACAGTCATAGAGAACGGGAGGGAGGGCCATATTCCATTACAGGTGAGACCAGTGCTGCCATTATAGCTTTTCCTCAATCTACCAATGTCTGGGACCTGCATAGTCAGCATATTTGTCTCTGTTTGTTTAAGTTGGGAGAGAGGGGAATTGAGAAGATGGTAATGATTGTTGAATTATTGTGGTTTCTTGCAATAAATCTGTGATTTTGTGAAACAAAATGTGTCAGTTGTTCTCATCAGCAGTCAATTTGAAAAAGAAAGGAAGTGAATATTCAACTGGCAGATCCAAAGGCATAGGGATCGAAATCAGGTTTTTGAATTAGGAGTAGAGTTATCATGAACCATTCAAAATCTGCTGGCTGTTCTCATTAAACACATGTAAACTATACTGAACAAAAATATAAACTGAACATACAACAATTTTAAAGATTTTGCTGAGTTACAGTTCACATACTGTACGTAAATCAGTCAATTGAAATAAGTTCCTTAGGCCATAATCTTTGGATTTCACATGACTGAGCAGGGGCGCAGCCATGGCTGGGCCTGGGATAGCATAGGCCCACCCAATGGGGAGCAAGGCCCACCCAATCAGAATTAGTTTTTCTCAACAAAAGGGCTTTATTACACACAGAAAAACTCCTCCGCATTATCTTGACAAAGGATAAAATGCTCACTAACAGGGATGTAAACAAATTTGTGCACAACATTTGAGAGAAATTCTCATCATATTTTAACAGAAAACCTCAGCTGTTGCTGCCCTCCATAGCTTTGTATGGAAAATACAATCCTTTGTTTATGAATATATCACTAAATAAACTCCAACTAATCAACTTCTCTCTTGCATCTAAGGGTCAAGTGAGTGATCATTGTAAAGCCTGTTCTCCAAGTGTCTGAGCATCCCTCTCAATCCCTCCCTCCTTCCTTCCCTTACCATGCCAAAACTCAGCACAGACAGAAAGCAAAATCCTAGTCCCCATCTTCCCTCCTCTCCTCCTCTCTCCTCGGGAGCAGCCAAACAAACCCAGTCCCTTTCAAACATCCCTGTGTCCTTTCAAGTTAGACTAGGAATAATAATGGTAATGATGGGTGACGTGGGAGTGGGTAGTTAGCGCCGTTAAGGCAAATAATGGCTCTTAATGCCAGCACTAATGGGCAAAAAATAGATTCCCATTTTCCCCGAGAAGAGGAGCGTTTAAGAGCACTCATTCAGACACTCACAAGGAGTCCAGGAAATCAGGCTGACTGGCTCTGTGGCTGGCGCTAATGGCCGAGCCAACCGTCACTCGCCGCAGTCTTCTTCTGAACGTTCTGAGAAATCTCTTGTCGGCTTTGCCATCCGCTAACTGTAGGGTCGTCTCCCTCTCTATTGGTGAAGCGCTTGTGCAGGTTAACGAGGTTCATTAAGTGTTTTAAGGATAGTGAGGTGCATTAAGTACAATTGGCACATTTTGCAGCTAATGTTGGTGAAATAGACATCAGAAAGGGCAAGTGGAGGTTTTTAGGGCTTTATATTGACATGAAGATCAATATGGTTTCTGATGGTGAGGCTTATCCACCTCCCTCCCTAACTCAAAGTTGCTGAATTAACTGTCAAGCACTAGCTTTGCCACATCCGTTGAAATGGTTTTATAATGTGAAGATGCACAATACTTTGTGATATTCATGAGTCCCTCCAAACTGCAAAGCCAAACTGTAACACTTCTGTATTCCTATTCTTCATTTTCTATATTTCATTTATATTTTTTATGCCATATTAGTGCCTTTACAAACACTTGAACACCACCCCTGTCCTACCCCTATACTGGTCTGAACAGAAAAGGATTGGCCATGGAACAGTTCGGACAAATGCCAGATGGGCTTGTCTACATTTTTGCACAGGAGGATCATTATTTGGCAAATAATTTGGGCCTCAAGGCAAAAAATGTCACGGTGTTTGGGGCTAGATTTAAAAATTATGTTTTAGAAAATGCCCGGGCCAATATCTGGTCCCAGTCCGACCCTAGATCTGATAGTTCTCATGGCCCAGCCCTCCTCCCTTTCCTGCCCTTGACTGGCCGGTCACAGAGGACATCTGGCAGCAGACGAGGTCATCTTTCAGAGGCTAGTGGCTGGAACCTGAACTTCTAACATTCTTTAGTAGCAGGAGACCCCCTAAGGGAGGCTAATACCAAAGAGGACTCTTTCTCTTCCACTTTTTTCCAAAGAGAGGTTTGCTCACTGCTCACTCCCTCTTCCTTCCTTGTACAGAGACAGAGGTGTGGTGGCCAGGGGTGGCTGACCAAGTGGTTTGTGTCATGTACAATGACAGTGTGGGGTTATAATTTTGTGACAAGAAATGTCATGTGTTCAGTGTCAAATGTAATTGAAAAGTGTCTCTCTCTTTCTCTCTCTCCTTCCATCCCTCCCCTTTCTCTCTTTATCTCTTTCTCTCTTACTCCCTCCCTCTTTTCCCCCAACCCCTCTCTCCCAACTTAGTGGCTCTTGCAAGAAGTAGGACTGGTGTCAACTTCTCCAATGCAGAGGAAGTTTTACTTCACCATGCAGATCATTGAGACCATTCAGTGGATTGTGTTCATTTGTTCTCTCATTGACCTCGATCGACTAGTATATTATAAAGCATAAATACTTTTGCAGAACCACTGCCCACTGTTCCTCTCTAAGCTACAGTATTGCTCTCCGATACATTCAAGGTCTCTTGGTGACAGTCATCTGGTGAGTCATCGATGCACTCAACATGTGAATCAAGTTCATGTAGTGTTTAGAATAGTCTATTTCCTAAGACCATTGTGGCACTATTGAAAATCATCTCAACAGCAACTTGGTCAATCTGGGGTGGCAGGTAGCCTAGTGGTTGAGAGCATTGGACTAGTAACTGAAAGGTTGCAAGGTCAAATCCCCAAGCTGACATGGTAAAAATTGGTCGTTCTTCCCCTGAACAAAGCAGTTAACCCACTGTTCCTAGGCCGTCATTGAAAATAAGAATTTGTTCTTAAATGAAGGTAACAAATCAATTGCCAGTTCTATGTGTCAAAGTCACAAATCCAAACTGTAAAACATGTTTGCCTGGTAATATTGGTGGACTCATATGACCTACAGTACCTTCATAAAGTATTCTTAACCCTTGACTTATTCCACATTTTGTTGTGTTACAGCTTGAATTCCGAATGGATAAAATACATTTTCTTCCTCACCCATCTACACACAATACCCCATAAGGACAAATTGAAAACATGTTTTTAGAAATGGAAACCAAAATATCTCACTATCACACCCCTGAGTCAATACTTTGGCAAAGATTACAAATCTTAGTCTTTCTAGGTAAGTCTCTAAGAGCTTTCCACAACTGGATTTTGCAACATTTGCCCATAATTTTTTTCAAAATTCTTCAAGCTATTTCAAACTGGTTGTTGATCATTGGTAGACAACCATTTTCAGGTATTGGCATACATTTTCAAGTAGATTTAATTCAGAACTGTAACTCGGCCACTCAGGAACTTTCCTGCTGAAAGGTGAATTCGTCTCCCAGTATCTGGTGGAAAGCTGACTGAACCAGGTTTTCCTCTAGGATTGTGCCTGTGCTGAGTTCCATTCCATAAATGTTTTATCCTGAAAAACTCCCCAGTCCGTAACAATAACAAGAATACCTGTAACAACATGATGCAGCCACCACTATGCTTGAAAATATGAAGAGGGGTACTCAGTAATGTGTTGTATTGGATTTGCTCCAAACATAGCACTTTGTATTCAGGACGAAAAGTGAATTGTTTTGCCAAAATGTTTCAGTATTATTTTAACGCCTTGTTGCAAACAGGATGCATGTTTTGGAATATTTCTTTTATTTACAGGCTTCCTTCTTTTCACTCTGTCAATTGCATACAGTCTTTGATAAAAAGGGGCTATCTAGAACCTAAAAGGGTTCTTCGGCTGTCCCCCGGAGAGGAAGAAAGAGGAAGGAAACGGCTCAGGGATTTCACCATTGGGCTCATGGTGAAATCCCTGAGCGGTTTCCTTCCTCTCAGGCAACTGAATTGGGAACGACGTCTGTATCTTTGTAGTATCTGGGTGTATTGATACACCATCCAAAGTGGAATTAATAACTTCACTATGCTCAAAGGGATATTTAATGTAATCTTTTTAAAATGTTTACCCATCTACCAATATGTTTCCTTCTTTGTGAGGCATTGGAAAACCTCCCTGATTTTTGTGGTTGAATCTGTTTTTAAAATTCACAGATCAACTGAGGGATCTTATAGATAATTGTATGTGTGGGGTACAGAGATGAGGTAGTCATAAAAAAATCATCTTAAACACTATTATTGCACACTGAGTCCATGCAACTTATTATGAGACTTGGCACATTTATACTCCTGAACTTATTTAGGTTTGCCATAAAAAAGGGGTTGAATACTATTGAAATTTTTTATTAATTTGCTAAATGTTTGGAAAAACATAATTCCAGTTTGACATTATGGGCTATTGTGTATAGGCCAGTGACAAAACATCTCAATTTAATCCATTTTAAATTCAGGCTGTAACACAACAAAATGTGGAAAAAGTCAAGGGGTGTGAATACTTTCTGAATTTACTGTATCTACTGTGGTCTGCAGATTCACACCACTTTCCTATCAACCTCTTTGTGCTCCCATCCATCTGCCTTGTCTTATTGTCAATCTGAAGGCCAGGAAATGGAGGGACCACTCCAACTAAATGCATGACATTGTTCTGACATGAAAAGACACAGAAGTGGTGACCAGGAAAAAGGTCATGAATTGTCGGGTGAAGCTGTACTCATGAGTTTCCTTTTCTGAGTGCTTTCACCGGCAGCACAATCCCTCTCTACTCAAGACGATGGCTCTACATCTTTACAGATGTAGGCTACTTTTGTATAAGATCTCAAGAGTTGAGATACCACTATATCTCTTTAGCTGTAGGGAAAGACCGATCGCAATTGCTGTACCCCGGTTATCACAAAGCTTATTATAAAGTAATCTATACATTTTTACTTGTATTGGTCATTTTCTTCCACCAGAAACAGTTTCCCCAGGCGACCTCTTCTTACTCTGATTATTTGGGTAAAGAGTGCATTGTTCATTACATTGAGTGTATCCTGTACTTGAAGGATGTTGAACTATCGACGACCACAAGTCTCTTGTCAACGCATCTTTTCTTTCATACAGATTTATTTTTAAATCTATGACATTGAGATTACAATGGCAATAATTTGTGTGGAGCAATTAGCATGACCCTCGCCTACCCTCTAAAGTTCTTCACAATGCCATCTTTACAATCCAAGTTCTCCTTCAGTTCTCCTGGAATTCAGCCAAAGGGACAAAAACAACAAACTAATGGTTTGCTGAACTTTTCCATTACGGGAAAAAAAAAAAAACACATGCATTTCACATGATCAACATGTGAAACGCGTGAAAACATGATCTCATGTGAAATAAATGTGACAACATGGGATGCAAAATGTCAACATGTGATACCACACTCTGAAAAAATAAGTACGTGGTTAAGGTACGGTGTTGTTCCCTGGGGTGCAAAAAAAAAGGTCAAAGGTACACTTCATAGGTACACATATGAACTCACATGGCGCAATGCGGTATCTTGTAGGTATAATGGGCCGTTTTTCCACCCAATATTTTGAATATAAGGTACGATCATTACTGCACTTTGATAGGTGATGGCGTTTGATGGTTATGCCAATGTAAGTTGAGCACCTCATTTGACGCTGTCTGTTCTGCAACCTTATTAAGAGCATGTGTCACTAACTACTGTAGCTGCACTGTAATGATGTTATTGTGGATTTTCCAGTCATTTAACGGCAATGTTGCTAGAAGTATCAGTGAATTTGTATTTTCTTAAATGGAAAACATTTGTAAGTAAGTTATTGTCAAATTCACAATAACTTATAGGCAATTGGTTGGCACTACCAATACATGCCAGTAACCTACTGTGCCTTCGCTGACTCTTCTGTTGACAACATGCAACATTACTTGCTATTGGCAGCATACTGTAGAAGTGGCGGTTTATCAGAATACTGCAGGTGTGGCTTATTGGAGGTGTGGCTTATTGGAGGTGTGGCTTTGAGCAAGCTCTTTCTTGTCTCCTATGAGAGGGAATGTCATCACAGTTGATGTGATCTGTGGTATTCTGCTTATAAACACTCACCTTGAATTGTGTCAGATATTTAGCCTTGTTGAAAGCTGACATAAGTATTTGTGATATTAAAGAGCTATACAACATGTAATTTTTATGAATCACTATGTTATTGTAATACTCAGTTTGCTGCTACACTGTCAGGCCAGTGAGTGTCACAGATTAGCTACAGTAAATTAC
The DNA here is from genome assembly GCA_030435695.1 of Brachymystax lenok tsinlingensis. Taxonomy (NCBI): domain Eukaryota; kingdom Metazoa; phylum Chordata; class Actinopteri; order Salmoniformes; family Salmonidae; genus Brachymystax; species Brachymystax lenok. Next base: position 7,692,443 of record CM059808.1, read on the forward strand.
TGTGAAAATTACATTAACTGGCTTCCTAAGTGGTGCAGAGGTCTAAGCCACTGCATTGCAGTGCTAAGGCGCCACTAGAGCAAGAGTTTCGTTTCCAGGCGATCACAGGCGGCTTCCGTGTTAAGCGAGCAGTGTGTTTAAAAGCAGCACGGTTTGGCGGTCTATCTTTCGGAGGACACGTCTCGACCTTCGCCTCTCTCAAGTCTGTTGGGAAGTTGCAGAGATGAGACAAGATCATAACTACCAATTGGATATATCAATAGGGGGAAAATGGGGTTAAACTGTAATGTATACAGTTCCAGTGAAAGGTTTGGACACACCTACTCTTTCCAGGGCTTTATTTTTACTATTTTCTACATAATAGTGAAGACATCCAAACTGTGAAATAACACACATAGAATCATGTAGTAACCACAAAAGTGTTTATATTTTATATTTGAGATTCTTCAAAGTAGCCACCTTTACCTTGACATCTTTGCAAATTTTGTGCACAAATTTGTTTACATCCCTATTAGTGAGCATTTTTCATTTGACAAGATAATCCATCCACCTGACAGGTGTGGCATATCAAGAAGCTGATTAAACAGCATGATCTTTACATAGGTGCACCTTGTGCTGGGTACAATAAAAGGCCACTCCAAAATGTGCTGTTTATTCACACAACACAATGCCACAGATGTCTCAAGTTTTGAAGGAGCGTGCAATTGGCATGCTGACTGCAGGAACATCCACCAGAGCTGTTGCCAGATGTTAATTTATCTACCATACGCCGCCTCCAACGTCATTTTAGAAAATGTGGCAGTACGTCCACAGACCACGTGTAACCACGCCAGCCATCCACATCCAGCTTCTTCACTTGCGGGATCGTCTGAGACCAGCCACAGTTAATGAAACTGAGGAGTAGTTTTTTTCTGTAATAAATCCCGTTTGTGGGGGAAAAACTAATTCTGGCTGTGCCCCTGCCCAGTCATGTCAAATCCATAGATTAATGAATTAATTTCAATTGACTGATTTTCTTATATGAACTGTAACTCAGTAAAATTTTAGAAATTGTTGCATGTTGCATTTATATTTTTGTTCCTTAATAAATGGTACCGACTAGAACCATATGACCAGAACTACAGTTCAAGTCGGAAGTTTACATACACCATAGCCAAATACATTTAAACTCAGTTTTTCACAATTCCTGACATTTAATCCTAGTAAAAATGCCCTGTTTTAGGTCAGTTAGGATCACCACTTTATTTTAAGAATGTGCAATGTAGAGAGAACATGGAGAGAATGATATATTTCAGCTTTTATTTCTTTCACCACATTCCCAGTGGGTCAGAAGTTTACATACACTCAATTAGTATTCGGTAGCACTGCCTTTAAATTGTTTAATTACCTTGGGTCAAACGTTTCGGGTAGCCTTCCACAAGCTTCCCACAATAAGTTTGGTGAATTTTTGCCCATTCCTCCTGACAGAGCTGGTGTAACTGAGTCAGGTTTGTAAGCCTCCTTGCTCGCACACACTTTTTCAGTTCTGCCCACAAATGTTCTATAGGATTGAGGTCAGGGCATGGTGATGACCACTCCAATACCTTGACTTTGTTGTCCTTAAGCCATTTTGCCACAACTTTGGAAGTATGCTTGGGGTCGTTGTCCATTTGGAAGACCCATTTGCAACCAAGCTTTAACTTCCTGACTGATGTCTTGAGATGTTGCTTCATTATATCCACCACATTTTCCTACCTCAAGTTGCCTTCTATTTTGTGAAGTGCACCAGTCCTTCCTGCACCCCTGTGCTTCACAGTTGGGATGGTGTTCTTCGGCATGCAAGCCTCCCCCTTTTTCCTCCAAACATAACAATGGTCATTATGGCCAAACAGTTACATTTTTGTTTCATCAGACCAGAGGACATTTCTCCAAAAAGTGGCTTCTTCTTTGCTGAGCGGCCTTTCAGATTCTGTCGGTATATAGGAATTGTTTTCCTGTGTATATGGATACTTTTGTATCTGTTTCCTCCAGCATCTTCACAAGGTCCTTTGCTGTTGTTCTGTGATTGAGTTGCACTTTTGTGTCATGCACAAAGTAGATGTCCTAACCGACTTGCCAAAACTATAGTTTGTTAACAAGAAATGTGTGGAGTGGTTGAAAAACGAGTTTTAATGACTCCAACCTAAGTGTATGTAAACTTCCGACTTCAACTGTTCCTCTGAAGGTACCTTATGTGCACCTTTAAACAACATTGTACCATAATCTTATTTTTTAGAATGTATGGATATATGTTCTTGATAACAAATGTTTCTGGTGGCGCTGCTGAGACATGAATGCATTCCAGACCAAACGGTTGCACGTTTAAATCCTGAGAGCATTAATGTCAAGTCTCCCTGAGCACTGCTACTTTTTTGTAAGTGTTGTCAGATAATCACACAATTATTGACTTGATTCTGGGTAACTTTTAGCAGGGCAGAAATGTATTCTTGCCAATGAATCTATGACCGATCTGTGGCCACAGATCTGGTGACATAGTAAGAAATTCAGATAGCTGGCATACCCCTCAAATGTGAAATCATGTTTTTGGAACACTTGACATGTGACATTTCACATGTAAAAAACGTGGTTTTGGAAAACTTTAAATGTAAAATGTCATGTGAAAACATGTTTTAAGAACACATCAGGTGTTCACTTGATATTCATGTGGTGAGGATCGTGTTTGGATGTTTGGAAAAAATGTTGTACCAGTCGTCAGGACTTAACGTGATGGTTTCAAGCCATCACAAACCATTATAAATAAAGTAATTAAATGGGGGGTTTAAAGTTGTATGCTGAAATACAACCTCACCTGGGATTTGAACTCACAAACTCTGGATATGATTTTCTCTAATCCTTTTGCTGCACCACATAGTCTGTAGCATCCCGAAAAACATTCATTACCTATAATACATCGCTGCACTTAGCAAGTGATCACCATCTGCACTAATATTCTCTCATCATTCATTTCATTTTCTGTATAGTTGAATTATGTTGGTGGGGCGTATTATTCTGTTTTAATGTTACTGCTGAATCACAATGATAAATATAATAGTTTTTCTTGAGTTTATTGTTAGCAAAGCTGAGAGTCACTTTGAACTCCAAAGTATAAGAAATCAGGTGAAATCACATTTTACCACAGGCGTGGTGGCATAGCAGAAAAATTGCTATGCCGTGAAACAAGAGGGTTTGAGTTCAAATCCCAGGGGAGGACATAATGACAATTACTGTATAAAGGAACATATTCATGTACGTGAAAGATGTAAATTGAAACGCTGTATGTTAGAAGTACTGTGTATAATAATGACACATTTTTGTTTTCACGTGTTGTGTTGAAATGTCACATGTGAAGTGTTCCAAATACATGTTTTCACAAATCCTGTGATTTTCCACGTGGTTTTTCCACAAGGGATAAACTTGTTACCCATAAAAATCTCTAAAACGTCTGAAACAGTGTTTGTAAATGTATGGTGAGGTCTGGCTTCATTTCTATAGGAAGAGAATGTCTTTAAACTGTAGTTTTACATCTAACAGCTCTTAATTAACTTCAGCCCACAGTGGATACTCAGGTGCAGGTGTAATGGATGGATAAGTTCAGCCTTGCCTCAGAGCAATACGAAATATACTTTACGTATTTCTGAGCACCTCCAAGATGTATGAGGCCTACTCATGGTCTAGTTACTTGGGACAGAAACGAAAGTAGGGAGATTGGTTGACAAGAATGGGTGGGTATAATCTGCGACAGTCTAGTAATCCAAAGGTTGCATGTTTAGCAATGGAAAGGTTGCATGTTCGAGTGGTGTCGGGTCAACTGTAGCATTTTAGCTAGCCCTTATTGTAAACTTTCACCTAACCAAAATCAAATCAAATTTATTTATGAAGCCCTTCTTACATCAGCTGATGTCACAGAGTGCTGTACATAAACCCAGCCTAAAACCCCAAACAGCAAGCAATGCAGGTGTAAAAGCACAGTGGTTAGGAAAAACTCCCTAACCTGCTATGTACATTTCCCTAACCTGCTATGTAAATTCACCTAACCTTTATCGTTAGTTCCCATAATAGCTAATGTACATTTTAAAATGTACATCAAATCAAATTGTATCAGTAACATGCGCCGAATACAACAGGTGTAGACCTTACGGTGAAATGCTTACTTACAAGCCCCTAACCAACAATATAGTTAAAAAAAAAGTATAATCATTTGATTAAATAAAAAAATATATATATAGATATATTAAAAAAAATATGAATCAGAATAAGAAATAAAAGTAACAAGTAATTAAAGAGCAGCAGTAAAATAACACTACCGAGACTATATACAGGGGGGTACCGGTACAGAGTCAAAGTGCGGTTAGTCAAGGTAATTGAGGTAATATGTACATGTAGGTAGAGCTATTAAAGTGACTATGCATAGATGATAACAACAGAGAGTAGCAGAGGTGTAAAGGGGGCAACGTAAATAGTCCTCCAGGCTGTGTAAGGGATATTTGACCAAGAAGGAGAGTGATGGAGTGCTGCATCAGATGACCTGGCCTCCGCAATCACCCAACCTCAACCCAATTGAGATGGTTTGGGATGAATTGGACCGCAGTGTGATGGAAAAGCAGCCAACAAGTGTTCAGCATATGTGGGAAATCCTTTAAGACTGTTGGAAAAGCATTCCAGGTGAAGCTTGTTGAGAGAATGCCAAGAGTGTGCAAAGCTGCCATCAAGGCAAAGGGTTGCTACTTTGAAGAATTTTAAATATAAAATAAATGTTTAATTATTTTTTGGTTACTACATGATTCCATACGTGTTATTGCATAGTTTTGATGTCTTCACTATTATTCTACAATGTATGAAATAATAAAAGGAAAAAAAAACCTTGAATGAGTCGGTGTGTCCAAACTTTTGACTGGTACTGTACATGTAGGTAGATGTAAAGTGACTATGCATGGATAATAAACAGAGCGTAGCAGAAGCCTAAAAATGGGGGTGGGGGTTGCAATGCAAATAGTCCGGGAAACCATTTGATTAGATGTTCAAGAGTCTTATGGCTTGGGGGTAGAAGCTGTTTAGAAGACTCTTGGACCTAGACTTGGCTCTCCAATACCGCTTGCCGTGCAGTAGCAGAGAAAACAGTCTATGACTAGGGTGTCTGGAGTCTTTGACAATTTATAGGGCATTCCTCTTTTAGGGCCTTCCTGACACCGCCTAGAATAGAGGTCCTGGATGGCAGGAAGCTTTTCCCCAGTGATGTACTAGGCCGTACGAACTACCCTCTGTAGTGCCTTGCGGTCGGAGGCCGAGCAGTTGCCATACCAGGCAGTGATGCAACCAGTCAGGATGCTCTCGATGGTGCAGCTGTAGAAGCTTTTGAGGATCTGTGGACCCATGCCAAATCTTTTCACTCTCCTGAGGTTTTGTCGTGCTTTCTTCACAACTGTCTTGGTGTGCTTGGACCATGTTAGTTTGTTGGTAATGTGGACACCAAGGAACTTGAAGCTCTCAACCTGCTCCACTACAGCTCCGTTTTTCCTTTTGTCATAATTCTCCTTTTTTGTTAAGGCGCAATAATCAACCCACTGGGCAGAGACATCAGTTCAACGTTTAGTTTTGATTTCGATTTGGTTTCATTTGGTTGGGTGAAAAAAAAAAGAAATTCCCTTACGTTAATGATTTTTTCAAATCCAATCAGTTTTTGCACGTTGACTCAATGTCATCACATTGAATTGTTTGGTTGAAATGATGTGGAAATAACATTGGTTTAACCTGTTTTTGCCCAGTGGGAACCTGGTCTCAGATAAAGACATGCAATATTATACATCCTCCAGGAAGGACTATATGCTATTGTAAGACTGCGTAAGACGTATGATATTATACGTCCTCTAATTCGTATGATATTTTACATTAGCTATTCCATTCATAATGTAACCTAGCCTAGCCTAACGTAACATATCATACCAATTGGAGTGTCAAAGATTTCCGTACAGAATAATACGAATTGTCCTGAAGCCATGTTGCTGAGTTAGCATTGCCATTATATTGTACATAGCATTCTGAGTTTGCATCCCGGGTCGGATAGACAGGGACAGAACTCTCTCTCGCTCTCTGTTATACAGGGCTGGCAGAGATGTTGGCAAAGTTTTGGTGATGTTTGTATCTCATAGCTCAGCACCTCAGCCCACAGTGAGCGGCAGTATGGCACAGTACATACCCGGGCACGGGGCAGGCATGGCTGGCGCTGATGTACCCTTCAGCTGCTGCTGTTCCTGCCACTCTCCCTGGGGAGTCGACACGATACCAGCCCCCATTCGTCCCACCCTCTCAACACCTCTCGACACACCAGGCCCGTCTTTCTCCTGCCCGCCCGCCTGCTGTCTCTTCCTTTCTCTATCTATCCCTCTCTCCCCCCGTCCTGCCCTCTAGAAACAACACCAGGCCCTCCTTATTCTGCCTGCCGATTAGGCCACTGCTACTGCTGTGTAAATAACGAATCTGTCACAGAAAAGGGTTACACTCCCACATGCGCGCTCGCACACGTGCACGCACGCACACACACACACACACACACACACACACACACACACACACACACACACACACACACACACACACACACACACACACACACACACACACACACACACACAAACTGCAAGTGCAGGGTGGCATGTCCTTTTAAACATCCACTCACTAACCTCAAATACAATTTTTTCTTGTGTAGCCCACCTTTCCTTAAACCGTCCTAGACACCGAAAACAGGAATACATTTGTGTCTGGTCTCTGGTTTTGATATCGTTTGAGTGGATTGCCCTGGCTCGTTTTGTTGTTGTTGATGTTATTTTCATCTTTGGGTTTTTCCTGCTCTCAAAGAGTTAAAGTGTAATATATAATTTGTTTAAAATGTAGGATTGTCATTTTGGACTTTCATTTACCCCTTCTGTAAATGTCTGTAGGCTACAAATCAAATAAATACTGTCGATTGTTATTTTTCTAAATGCATACAGGTGAAGAGTTGAGATTATATCTACATAGAATACACTCCCAATATCAAGCCAAGTCTTACTAGAGAATATTACATTATCCTCGCTAAAAGAAACTGTGTATATATTTGATCAAAACAGGAAACAAGTAGTTTAACAGAACAAAATGTTCTATTTAAAGGAGAACAGGTGGAAGTGCATTAGGTTATTTTCATGTGAAATATTTGCGTGTTTTACAGGTACATCCAGCATCACTTCATATGTATTCCTAATTTTTCTGTACACTAGCGAAGTCAAATGTTTCATATCTACATGCAACCAACGTACAGAGATTTGGAGAGAGCAGGGTTGTTTGTCGACAAACTCAGTGTAAGCCCCCACTCTACAACAGAAAGACATGAGGAATAGGTCACCAGAAATCCCAGCATTAAACAGCGAGCTCAAAGACAACTCCTCTCACTTCTAAGCCGCAATCGCAACTTCACATCTATCTATTTCTCCAACCCGTCATCATTTACATTTTTAAATCTGCATTTTTCATATAGATCCCGTCTTATTCTAATTTTAATATCAATGTTATTTCCCATGACACCTTTTGTTTTATTATACATTATGAATTTCTCGGTCCCTCCCCCCTTCCCCTTCTCTCACTCTAATCCCTGTGCCCACACCACGCTTATGAGCTGAAATATTTTATCAGGTGGAAGCCGCAGTCAAACTTATCATTTTAATCTTATTTCAATAAAAAAAAGAATCTCTCTTCTTCTGGGTTTGACAGCAGCTAATGGTTTTTTCGTTATCGTGAAGGAAACTTTGAGGACTGAGAGCAGACCATCTATTTCTCTCCCTCGGCTGATTCCTCTATCATATGATAGGGAAGGAGCAGGTCATGTATGTATGGAGTGAAGGACAATGCATGCAGAGCATATGCATGCATATGTGCTTTCATATTGAGGTGGTCTTTTTGAAAGGTTATTGATTTTATTTTTAAATATGGGTTGTATGGCTTCTTAAACCTGAATTTTGCACACAATATCTGTAGTGTTTATTATTTTATGGTTATAGTGATGGTGTTTCTATGTTGTTTTATAAACATATGTATATATATATATATGTCATTTTTTTTATATAAGTATATATAAATATTCATTTTTGTTGTGGCGTACAGTACCTGTTTATTGAAAAGCATCCTTATCCTTTATGTAAAACATGTCTACAGTGTATTTTCCTATATATCATCCAGTGTGTTCAGCCAATAGGGTGCTGCACATAGAAACTGGGTAATGTAATGTTCGTTTATATTCCTACGGACGTGGGGTGGTATACATTGAGTGCTATCCTCTGTGATGTCTGCATTCATTGAATCCACATTAAAGCATGTCTACTTTACCTCAAATCTAAGAAACAAATACAATTGTCTAGACATCGGCATTCTATAGGCCACGTCTATCAGAGGAAGTATTTGTACTGTAAATTGGTTAACAAAACAAATCCTGTATGGAACTCATACTCATAATAGCAACAGTTGTTCCCACAATATAGATTTCATTAATCCTGAGAGTCTATAGACACAGCCGTGTAACATGGGCTATAGTAGTAAAGACCAAATTATTATTTTAATTATATTTTCAGGATACTTAAAGGGGTCCTGTAATTAAATGATCCATGGTATGACCATCTTAAAACAATTCCATATGTTACCCCCACACACACACACACACACTTTAAGAGGTTTAACTCATTTGTGACAGGACATATGAGATGAAAATACCATCGCTTTGTAGCAGCAAAATACAAGTGCTATTTGCATTGCCACATTGTTGTGATAATGCGGCATTGTAGTACTTGAATATATAACTATTGAGGTTATGTTGATGATGTGCTGCATCCCAGCCTATACATTCATTAGTCTGGTCTGGCCTGTTCACTTCATGAACGTAGTATTCATCTGCATGGACCTGAAGACATGTCCCTGGCTGCGTCCCAACTGGCACCCTATTCCCTACATAGTGCACTACTTTTGACCAGGGCCCTATGGGCCCCAATGGCCCTATGGGCCCTGGTCAAAAGTTGTGCACTATATAGGGAATAGGGTGCCATTTGGGATGCAGACCCTGTCATCACTGTCCCAGCCAGCCCATGCCCCCGCCCGCCATGCATTTAATGGCATGTGAATAATTTACATATCTATGATGGTGTCAATGCACATTATCATTGTCTCCTCTATGAGCCTTGCATTGTCTGCATAGTGACCCATTTTGATGAATAGTACAATGCCTTGACACACACTTTGTGCCGAGGTTAAAGTCTGATCAGTCAAACACATTTCCAGACTGCACACAGACAATACAAAACAGTGTTTGGGGCCACACATCTTTATTGTCACTAGCTGCCTGGTGTATTTAAATTTTTTATCTCTATTTTCTTCCCATTTTCTCTCGGCGAAACAATGACATTTTTAAGAAGCGAAAGAAAAAAGAATTGCATTTTTAATTTAACTCTCGGCAGAGTACCTCTGAGTCCCTTAACCCGGCATCCGTCTCTTCGCATAACCCAAATGGAGACAGACACATGAGAGAAAGAAGTCCCCTCTCTTCTTCTTTTTTTTATATGTGTTTTGTGTTTATTATTAGCTGACTCTGTGCTTCATCATCCTGTGAAAATTCATATCTGCCGAACATAAGGGAGAGAAACAGTGGGGAATCAATCTTTTGTGCTTGGGCAGATAAACACAAGACACAATCAGAGGAGAGAACAGAGAGAGCGGGGAGAGGAGAGAGAGAGGGCCTCATCCCAGCCAGTGATGGATAGCAGGAGTAAAAGTGTCAGGATGGGTATTATGTAAATTAAGGAGGCATCCGAGCATCGCCTTGATGATTATGGGAAGATGTGAATGATGTTTGTGGTCCCCAGGCACTCAACCAGCCTTGTTATTTCTCTTCCCTCCAACCACCCCTGGGGTGCATTCCGCCTGACCCCCCGGACGCTAGTCTCCCGGGAACACACTCCAAAAAATCGGAAAAGACATCTGTTTCATTTACTAAACAAATTATCTGCCAGGGATTTCACACCTAATAGGCAGCGGGGACAGAGTGGGGTGCAGAGCAGAGGGGTGGGGAGACCGAGACGAGGAGGAGAGGGGACGTGAAGGAAAAAGAGGAGATTCGGTTCGGGTGAGGCAAACATTTTTTTTTGCTTTGTACCCCTGGCCTTATCTCTTCTTTGTCACCTTCCTCCTCCTCGTCTTCCTCTTCCTCAGCTGTTTCTAGGCATGGGGAGCCTGGGAGGTGTTTGGCTGTGGCCTGGTGGAGATAGGGGCCTGACAGGGGGAGCAGCCTTAACGGCAGGCCCAGTGAGTTCTCTGGGGGCATGTTTAAATCACACCGGTGTCTGGGAACTATGCACTGTGTCTGAGAGGGACAGGGTGATGTCTGGTTCAGCGAGGACATTACCATAAGTATCATTACTGTCGATTAACCATGGGATCATCTTCAAATACGACTAGTAGTGCTGCTACTAACACTAGACTAGTACTACTATCTCTACTTATAATGTTACTGTCAAAACTACACCAAGGACTGCTTCCAATACTGTCATTACTACTACTGCTACTATTACTACTAATTCCACTACTAAAACTATATGTTAAACTACATTAATAATAATGCTAATAACCATTGTAATTTTCATGATGTTATTGTCAATATTGCTAATGGTAATGGTAAAGATAATTGTAATGTTATTAATTTGACTAGCAATGTGTTTTATAATAAAAAAGAAAAGTTAAGCCTAAATTATGATTTTATCCTCAAATGACCAAAAAGGTCAAAGTCAACGTGTTTTCTTCTCTACTAGCCTTGTTAGATTTTTGCTTCCATAAATCGTAACATTTTGTTTTCCAACAGACAGTTAGTTGGCGACACGACCCCAAAACTCCCCTTTGAAATGGATAGTGAATTTACAACGTACATAATTTATGTACTGATTTCTAAAATAATGCCACATAAATGCACTGTTGGCTAATAGAAACCAAATGTTCCTCTATGGCTGGATGCTGCGATGCGGTCATGAACGACCCTCCTCAAATCAAATATGTGTGTGTGAACACAACTGAAAATAATTTCGGGTCATCTTTTCAACTTTCCGTCCCTCTTTCCTCCATTGTTCAACCCTGGAAGGCTGTTGGAGGGGTGTGAGATGCTGCTACTGCTGCAGGCACTGAGGAATGTGTGTACAGGGTCCTAACTACTCCTGCATCCAGAGATTTATTGAAAGCCAAGTTTGAGCCAAGACATCTCCCAGAGGTAGTGGTGCAGGAGGTCAGAGCAGAGCAACGTCCTACTGAACTAACAGATACAGAGAGAGAGAACTAAGTAGTAGAGGGAGAACTAAGTAGTAGAGGGAGAACTAAGAAGTAGAGGGAGAACTAAGAAGTAGAGGGAGAACTAAGAAGTAGAGGGAGAACTAAGTAGTAGAGGGAGAATTAAGTAGTAGAGGGAGAACTAAGTAGTAGAGGGAGAATTAAGTAGTAGAGGGAGAACTAAGTAGTAGAGGGAGAATTAAGTAGTAAGGGAGAACTAAGTAGTATACTGAGAACTAAGTAGTAAAGGGAGAACTAAGAAGTAGACTGAGAACTAAGAAGTAGAGGGAGAATTAAGAAGTAGACTGAGAACTAAGAAGTAGAGGTAGAATTAAGAAGTAGACTGAGAACTAAGAAGTAAAGGGAGAAGAAGAAAGAGAGAAATGCAGAGAGTGGGAAAGACAGAGACAGATCAAGTGAGAGCTACAGAAAGACAAAGTAAGAAGAAACAGAACGAGAGTGAAGAAAAATGTTTGGGAATGTATTCCTCTAGCGATGGAGTCAATGAATAAGAAAGTTTACACACTAAAACATGCTGCTTTAAAAACAACCCAATTTGGGTTATTTAGTAACCCAGCGCTGGGTAAATATTGGATAGAACACACGCAGGGTTATTTTGACCCAACCAGTCGGGTTGCTTGAATAACCCAACATGTTGGGTTGTTTGGATTACCAAAACATGGTTACATTTAAAGGGGAATTTCACCCTTCCTCTGTCACTGCGTATGGTCATGACTATATGAACAACATTACGTTTTGTCATAAACATCAACGTTATCCAAACCACAAGCTAGAACGAGCGCATTTTCATTTCACTAGTAAAACGGGGACGTTTTCGACTTCCTGTGTACTCGTCTGCTCATAGTGAACCACATAGTCCAGCATTCATAGCGAATGCAGATACCGCCCTGCTAAGTAGATGGGACGTGGCTACAAACTTGGGTGATGGTGTTGTTTACTTTAAACGACCAACACACAGTAATCTCAGAACTTCTCTAGGAAGTATATTTTTTTAACTGTTTGTTTTTCAGTAATGTTTGTCATCCTGCCTGTGTGGTGTTCTGTCTTGCTGTGCTATTTACAAACAAGTGCAGTAATTACTTATCTTTCACCGTTCTACCTACCAGAGATGTACTATGATGCTTGCAGTAGTTTCAGTCATCCTGATGAGCCCTTGCCAGCTAGCTAGTTTATGCTGGCTAACTGTCAACAACAGCAGCATGGAGCTAGTTAAAACTTGTATAAGAATGTGATGTTGATTTTGATGCGTGAGGGAGAAATAACTGGTCATCATTACTTACCACAGCCACAAAGTCATAATCCCCGCCTATTTCTACAATTTATCTTCTTAAAATCTGTAACTGCACTGCTAACCTTAAATCCTAATGTTAAATCAAGACCAAAAAGCAATTTGTTAATTTTTACGATATAGCCTATTTTGCCTTTGTGGCTCTGCTGTCTAGTGGAAACTGGGCAGCAGTTTCTTTCCACTGCACAGCTGTAGGTAGGCTATCACCAGTGCTTAATTTGAGCTGGAAAATCTTACCTGCCTGAACAGGATCCAGCACCTCTCAGACTTGACTTAGTTTGTTCAGGCACCTATTTGCCCGGATCTAGTACTTCTCACACCACGATTTATTCATTGTTTCACTGTTCCACTGTAAACAATCTAATAAAAGTGATCTGAGTTAAGTCAAGTTGCCTCCTGTTATTTCTCCCACCCCCAGAAAACACATCAGGTTAAAGCGCAGGGATCGTTCTGTGTAATCATCCTATCCTATCCTGATTCCAGACCTGCTCTCTTATTTGTAGACGTAGAGGTTATAGTGATGTACGGTGGGGTAAGTAGCTGATATTGGCTCAGGTCTTGTCTTGGTAGTGGTGGTCAACTAGTGAAGAGGTACCAATGTAATCACATCACATAGCTAGGCTAGTCGTCTCACTAGTGAATTTGAAACGTGGGCAAGCCAAATAAAAAATTGATAAGTAAAGGAAACTTTGATGAAGTTTTTCAAGTCCACAAATCCATTGAAAGATGGTGATTCAAATCCGAAACGAGCCAGAAAACTGTTAGTGCCGGAGAAGACGAGTGAGGGGCAAACTGCTCCTGGCGGTGGTGCTTTAGCTAGCAGCGCTGCTAATGCCGCCAGTTCAGCATCACCACCGGCACCTCCACTAGCTAGTAGGCCTACTAGCGAGTCAGACTCGGTGGGAGAGAGGAGGGGCTTTGAGCAAGAAATTGACTGCCAGGAGTTAAATGGACTTGACATAGGGAGAGTTATTGTGGGAGGTTTTGAACATATTTTTCCTTTACAAACATTTTCTGTAATGTGAAGTTAATCTGAATATGCGCTTCATATTTTCACAAAGGCAGGAGGCCTATATATTCTCATATGTGTGTTCTGCTGTAGCCTACATTGGTTTATTTTATTTGAAGTTATATTTCAATATTGTGATATTCGTTCTACTGCTACATTGACGTCTTGAAAATGATATGAAATTCGGGTCTTGTCAGCCCCACAGTTGATTATGTGTGCATATGCATATTGCAGGTGTTCTGCAGGGATGTCAAATGTTTTTGCTGTATGTGGATGTCCTGAAAATTTGGCTTATTATAAATGTGGTCTTGTGTAAGCCCCACAGCTATACTCGAGTATGTGGCGGGTGTTCTGCAGTGATGTCTAAATTGCTTTGAATGAATCAGCACCTTAGAGAACCCTGTCTGTTTCACCACCATAGATAGTAGGCCTCTTGGCTGTTTACTCTGAGTGCTACTTTTTTTCTCATGAACCCAAGGATAACCTCTCCTCTCGCGCTCAGTATGTGTTTCCGGGACATCTCGATTTACAAATTAAGTACTGGCTATCACATGTTAACTACTGGCTGTAGCTAACGTGGCCAATTGGTTCCATCCCAATTTATTTAGAGTAGTACAGCAGCCTACATGAAAAATAACTTGAAATATTGGTAACCATCTGGATGTCACTGTGATGCAATCTACTGGTGAATGGGGAGAGCTGCAAGCTGGCAACACAACAACAGGGTTGCCAGTGTCCTTCACTCCCACTTGCCAGCGTAAGCAGAGGGGTGTAGCAAGTTAGCATAGCCAGGGCTCTAAAGTGTGACCAATTTGGTCGGATATGCGACTAAATATTTTGTTGTGCTACCGGGAGTGCTACTAGGAAAATATCTCCTAGATAAAAAAAAATTTGTAATGATAAGACTTCGCTGTACCGTTATTTCCGAGTCCCCTACAGAAAAAAAATGTGTGCAGATTTGATAGCGTTATGGTTGCACCATTAATACAGAGAAAACGGTTTGCTTGTACCCCAACCAGGCAAAAAGATCTGACATATTACCAGCGCAACATTTTTATCTTCCTATAGCAGATCGCAGGGACCACATTTTACATTCATATACAGTGTCGTGGGCTTTTATAAAACTACTAGCGTATCGTTAACCATTTGTTTCAATTTGTTCAGTCATGTTACCTAATTGACTAGCTAGCTAACAACCTGCTAGCTAACAAGGGGATAACTTCTTCAGGAGATTAATGATCGCACATCACTGGTGCCAAGCTTCCTGCCATCCAGGACCTCTATACCAGGCGGTGTCAGATGAAGGCCCAAAAAATTGCCAAAGACTCCAGCCACCTTAGTCATAGATGGTTCTCTCTGTTACCGCACGGCAAGCGGTACCGGAGCGCCAAGTCTAGGTCCAAAAGGCTTCTCAACAGCTTTTAACCCCAAGACATAAGACTCTCGAACAGCTAATCAAATGGCTAACCGGACTATTTGCATTGTTATATTTTATATTTAAAATTCTTCAAAGTAGCCACCCTTTGCCTTGATGGGAATGCCACAAAAGTGTGCAAAGCTGTTATGAAAGAAAATGGTGGCTACTTTGAAGAATCTCAAATATAAAATATATTTTGATTTGATTAACACTTTTTTAGTTACAACATGATTCCATATGTGTTATTTCATAGTTTTGATGTCTTCACTATTATTCTACAATGTAGAAAAAAGTAAAAATAAAGAAAACCCCTTGAATGAGTAGGTGTGTCCAAACTTTTGACTGGTACTTGTTTAATATTTACGGCAGCCCTACTTCAATTGATGTGGTATGGTTTAACTATGATATGGTATGGTTAACATATTTTCTTGTGGTTTTCAACAACATTTTAATTGTGAGCGAGTCACATCTATTCCTTCCAATGCCAGTGTACAATTCAATGCCCTCTTGGTATTCATGTGCCAATTCTTTTTACATGGTAAAGCTGTTTCTAGTGTTGTCAAACCTGGTATTTGTCCCTGTGACATCAGGCCTTCCTAGACACATCCCATTAAAAACCAGCCTTCTAATCCCCTCTCTCTCTCTTTCTCGGTGTCTCTCTTTCTCTCTCTCTCTTTCTCGGTGTCTCTCTTTCTCTCTCTCTCTCTCTTTCTCGGTGTCTCTCTCTCTCTCTTTCTCAGTGTCTCTCTCTCTCTTTCTCAGTGTCTCTCTTTCTCTCTCTCTTTCTCAGTGTCTCTCTCTGTCTCTTTCTGAGTGTCTCTCTCTCTCTCTTTCTCAGTGTCTCTCTCTCTCTCTTTCTCAGTGTCTCTCTCTCTCTTTCTCAGTGTCTCTGTGTCTCTCTCTCTTTCTCAGTGTCTCTCTCTCTTTCTCAGTGTCTCAGTGTCTCTCTCTCTTTCTCAGTGTCTCTCTTTCTCTCTCTCTCTTTCTGAGTGTCTCTCTCTCTCTCTTTCTCAGTGTCTCTCTCTCTCTCTTTCTCAGTGTCTCTCTCTCTCTCTCTCTTTCTCAGAGTCTCTCTCTCTCTCTTTCTCAGTGTCTCTCTCTCTCTCTCTCTCTCTCTCTCTTTCTCAGTGTCTCTGTGTCTCTCTCTCTTTCTCTGTGTCTCTCTCTCTTTCTCAGTGTCTCAGTGTCTCTCTCTCTTTCTCAGTGTCTCAGTGTCTCTCTCTCTTTCTCAGTGTCTCAGTGTCTCTCTCTCTCTCTCTCTCTGTGTCTCTCTCTCTTTCTCAGTGTCTCAGTGTCTCTCTCTCTTTCTCAGTGTCTCAGTGTCTCTCTCTCTTTCTCAGTGTCTCAGTGTCTCTCTCTCTTTCTCAGTGTCTCTGTGTCTCTCTCTCTTTCTCAGTGTCTCTGTGTCTCTCTCTCTTTCTCAGTGTCTCTCTCTCTTTCTCAGTGTCTCTCTCTCTTTCTCAGTGTCTCTCTCTTTCTCAGTGTCTCTGTGTCTCTCTCTCTTTCTCTGTGTCTCTCTCTCTTTCTCAGTTTCTCAGCGTCTCTCTCTCTTTCTCAGTGTCTCAGTGTCTCTCTGTCTTTCTCAGTGTCTCAGTGTCTCTCTCTCTCTTTCTCAGTGTCTCTCTCTCTCTCTTTCTCAGTGTCTCTGTGTCTCTGTGTCTCTCTCTCTCTTTCTCAGTGTCTCTCACTATCTCTTTCTCAGTGTCTCTGTGTTTCTCTCTTTCTCAGTGTCTGTCTCTCTCTCTCTCTCTCTCTCTCTCTCTCTCTCTCTCTCTCTCTCTCTCTCTCTCTCTCTCTCTCTCTCTCTCTCTCTCTCTCTCTCTCTCTCTCTCTTTCTCAGTGTCTCTGTCTCTCTCTCTTCCTCAGTGTCTCTGTGTCTCTCTCTCTTTCTCAGTGTCTCTGTGTCTCTCTCTCTCTTTCTCAGAGTCTCTGTGTCTCTCTCTCTCTCTTTCTCAGTCTCTCTCTCTCTCTCTCTTTCTCAGTCTCTCTCTCTCTCTCTTTCTCAGTGTCTCTCTCTCTCTCTTTCTCAGTGTCTCTCACTATCTCTTTCTCGGTGTCTCTGTGTCTCTCTCTTTCTCAGTGTCTCTGTGTCTCTCTCTCTTTCTCAGTGTCTCTCTCTCTCTCTTTCTCAGTGTCTCTGTGTCTCTCTCTCTCTCTCTCTTTCTCAGTCTCTCTCTCTCTCTCTTTCTCAGTCTCTCTCTCTCTCTCTTTCTCAGTGTCTCTCTCTCTCTCTTTCTCAGTGTCTCTCACTATCTCTTTCTCTGTGTTTCTGTGTCTCTCTCTTTCTCAGTGTCTCTGTGTCTCTCTCTCTTTCTCAGTGTCTCTCTCTCTCTCTTTCTCAGTGTCTCTGTGTCTCTCTCTCTCTCTTTCTCAGTCTCTCTCTCTCTCTCTTTCTCAGTCTCTCTCTCTCTTTCTCAGTGTCTCTCTCTCTCTCTTTCTCAGTGTCTCTCACTATCTCTTTCTCGGTGTCTCTGTGTCTCTCTCTTTCTCAGTGTCTCTGTGTCTCTCTCTCTCTCTCTTTCTCAGTGTCTCTGTGTCTCTCTCTCTTTCTCAGTGTCTCTGTGTCTCTCTCTCTTTCTCAGTGTCTCTGTGTCTCTCTCTCTCTCGCTTATTTTCTTGTCTGATGCTGTCATTCCTATCCCAGAGAACGTGGGGGCATATAGAGAACGTGTGGGGGGGGCATATAGAGGCATAGAGATGGAGAGAAAGACAGAGAGAGTGAGGAAGAGATAAAAAAAATAGTCTGGTCACATCCAGGACTCTAATAACCCTTTCTCCATAACCCAACTCTGCCCTTCTGTGTTAACATACTGTGAACCGAGCACAAGTGACAAAATCAATCCATCACAGTCGACACAGAGAGGGACAGAGGAGCTAACAGAAATTGATGACATCCCTGCTCGAATTTTACACCGTTTCGGCCACGGCCGCGATTGAAACAGACAAAGATTTATTGTCCAGCCGGGCCCGCTGCTACCCTTGATTGCCTCCTTTTTTTCCAAGACGGGCCTTTTTTGCATATTTATTCCCAAGCTCATCAGGATCTCACAGACGCATTAGAGTGACAATCTTATTTCACCTATGGTGTGGCAGCAGACGCATGGGGGAATTTGCATCCCACATCTCAGATGAGAGAAATGCCTCCCTGCCCTCCTCCTCGCTTTCTGTTTCTCTCGGTTTTTCTCGGTTTCTTTACGCCAGTGGTTTTGCTTTTATATTCATTGGGTGATTACAATGTCCAACTGAATATAACTCCCTCTTCTAACTTGTTGTTTAGAGGTTTTATTTCTCTCATTGTGTGTCTGGCTAGCTGTTTTAATACGGGGAATCATTCACACCCTTGTGTAAAGTTGAGATTGTTATGTATGTGGCTGGCATCTGAAAAGTGCTTCTGTTGTGATGATCGTTGGATGGCGTCCCAATCGTTCGCTCGCTCTTAGATGTGTTGTTTTGGCTTCGATAAGACAGACCTTTCCCTGTGCATGGCCATTATAGCATTTGTGGGGGACGTTTTTAGTGCCGCAATATTCGCTTCATAATTTTGTCTATTTATCTGTATGTGACTTTGTGTCTGTCTGGCTGTCTCTCCCTCCGGGTGCTGTGCCGACGGCCGTGGCGGCAGAGCAGAGTGAGTTCCCTTCAGTCATGCCTTGAAGGTTTTACGAGTTCTTATGGAAAATATAAATTTCACGAGGGCACTACAGTGCAGAAACAAATGCTGCTCATCACTAGCATCATGGTAAGGCCCTCAGCAGCAGCTACTGTCTGTGACAGTGAACTGATTAGAATCATTCAAATGTGATGAATAACTTTCATCATATACGTATATCACGCATCCGTCCGGTGAGAGAGTGTGCCGGTCGTTCGTTTGGGAGTTGTGCCTCTGTGTTGAGTACCCATTAGGAAGGGGAAATGTGCAATGGAGAGGGCCTAGAGTCTCCTATGAATTTCTACATATCCCAGACATGCATTACATTACAGAAAATGTCCCTATCACACATGTAAATGGTCGGCACTCTTCATAGCTATTGTCATTAGAATTGAAGGGGACCCTATTAGAGATGATTGTCCTTGCATGTGACAGCCATACAGATGACATGTACTGTATATCTTTACATATAGAGCAAATTAAATGGTTGCTAATATGTAGTTGTGACTAAAGACAGGGGTACAGCGTGACGAGTTTGGACCATTATGATACACTATGATGAAGCACATCTATGGATGACACTCGTTTTTGGAGCAAATAATTAAAATCAATCATTCAAAATGTTCATCATACCATCATGCTTCAGCATGCAGAGAACTAGAAGGTCAGAGATGTACACCGAAACGCGGTAAGAAACGAGCCATTTGCAAATTACAGTATTTAGGACTATCTAACAGATTGATATTTATTATACTCATGCTAGGATGACAACGTAATCCAAAAGCATCATCCATCAATCACTGGTTTTTACCTCTCTTAGAATAACAGACACTAGTACAGAGGAAGACATAAGGCATTGCTGAAGGCCAGGCCATTGAGACTTCAGTGTGTGTGTGTGTGTGTGTGTGTGTGTGTGTGTGTGTGTGTGTGTGTGTGTGTGTGTGGGTGTGTGTGTGTGTGTGTGTGTCATGCAGCACACAGCAGCAACAACAAACCGGTGTTAAAATGATTCCGTTGATTATCCGGGTGTAATATTTACATCTCCTAGACGACCCCGACGTAGCAACAGTAGAAACAGTCCCTTGGAGCTGTGCGTCTCCATCATGAAATTACCATTCTTACATGCACACACAAATCCACACACACACTTTCACTCCACCATGGGATTGCCATGGTTCTGAGGAATCTGGGGATAAACACAGTCAGCAGGGGAATGATGGTGGAAACTCACAACACACTTCATTGCCAGAGGGACAAAATGCACACACATACACTCACTGAGAACACAATTAGGCTGAGGTTTGTGATCTGGGCACTGGAGGCCGACATTGGGCTGTGTGCCACTTATTCACCTTTCTTCTCACCTCTCGACCGGCCCAGACCCCCCTTATCCCAATCTGCCTCATGGAGAGTCTACACACACACAAACAAACACACACAATCATACACACACACACACTCTCTGTCTCACTCGCCCTTTCCATGCATGCGCCAGTTAAACGGAAGCCCCCCCCATCATAAGCATCTGCATCTCATGCAATTTGTCATTGGCCCGTCTTTGCGCCGCCATTGGCTGTTGCCGGGCAACCTGTCCGTCTCACAGACTATGTCCCATGATAAATTAGCTGGTCTGTTACTATGCCAACAGTATTTGTTACTTAATTAAACTGATTCGGATCGGAATTGGCTGGAGGGGAGAAAGAGTGTGCCACACTCTCACTGAGAGAGAACCCAGACTCCCTGAGACACACACACACACACACACACACACACACACACACACACTCAGGGGCCAAGGGAGAGAATTCGAGAGGGGGAGAAAGATGAGAGAGAGGGAGGAAAGAGAATCCACTGTGGAATGACTGCTATGAGATAGGCAGAGATATTGAAATGGTCAGGCTTTGGCGGGCACGCAGACAGAGGAAACAACACAAAGGAACAACAAGACCCCGTCTGGAATTAGTGGCTTGATGCTTGGTCTGGAGAGAGCTTCAATCTTCTCTTAAGAGAACATGCTCTTTCTCTTTTTCACAGAGAAAATATGTAAAAAAAAATCTTCTTGTTTTTCTTCTCTCCTTCCATGTGTATTCAAATGGGCTTAGTGCCAGTTGTGTCGCAGGCATGTTCTGATACACTGGTCATGTGACGTGGCCAATGTTGTGTTCCCATGGGGTAGGAGAAGACGCTCCACCAAAGATAGCATTAGCAATCTGTTCTGTTCCGTTGGACACACATACACACACAGTTGTGTGTCATGGACTAACACATGTCCTCTGCTTATGTAACAGAAACAAAACACCTCAAAGAGGCTAATAATACACTGTGCATGTTCAAAAGAACAATCACAATGTCCTTAGCTGTTGGGTCAAAACAATCCTATATTTGGCTGTTGATCACAACATATTCCCTGAAATAAATTCAGTTTGAAAGGATATGTCTGTGAGCAACAGACCCCCTTTCCTCTGTAAAAGGTACAGATATGTTATTGTTTAAATTCTTCCCCGAGGTGGTCCAGCCAAGCAATTGCATGTGTATTGTTGCATACATCGGCAAGCCCCAGCCTGGCTTTGGCCACTAAGCGAAAGAGAAGAGAATGGCAGAGCAATTTGGTTGTCAGAGCTGGACCAAACAGAGAGGAACAGGACCATGTAATCACCCTAATTTGGACCATCACACCTCCAGTGCTCCCCGGTATCAGATCTCCCGGCTCTGCCCCTCTCTTACTTTACCGCTTGCCTTTATTTCCATAACTTCCTGACAAAACCATTTTGTCCCGCCTGATTGGTCCTATTTGCATCGGACACCCGTTCTGCATATAGATTGATGGGTTTAATCAGCGAATCAGGGAGAGCGCTCAAACATCAGTCAATGTCACTGCTGTCTTTCTAGTAGCCCCTTTTTTCTGTCTATCGTTCCCTCGCTCTCTGTCGCTCTCTGTCTCTCTCTACCTCTCTCTGTCTATCGTTCCCTCGCTCTCTGTCTCTCTCTGTCTCTCTCTACCTCTCTTTGTCTCTCTCTGTCTCTCTCTGTCTCTCACTACCTCTCTCTGTCTCTCTCTGTCTCTCTCTGTCTCTCTCTACCTCTCTCTACCTCTCTCTGTCTCTCTCTGTCTCTCTCTGTCTCTCTCTACCTCTCTCTGTCTCTCTCTGTCTCTCTACCTCTCTCTACCTCTCTCGGTCTCTCTCTGTCTCTCTCTACCTCTCCAAAGCAATGGGCCCCTTTTTAGATGTCCTGCTCAGATTCATCAGAAGTTCCTGTTTGAGGGATTAAGCTGAGAACTAAGGAGAAACAATTGGAGAAGATGAGATCCAGTAACTTATCAGCTGTTCAGGGAGGGGGAACCCTCTTTCTCTCTCTCTTCCTACCTCTCTTTAGTTGTGATTTTGTGATTCTGTCTCTCCAAACTGGCCAATATTATCTTAATCTTGAGTGTCTCTAGTGCTAGCAGCCATGTGTGTATGTGATGGCAGAGACTGATTTGGGTCTGTATAAACCCCCTGGGGTCTAACATAGCGTACCTGCCTCCCCAGCATCTCCTCCCCAGCTTAGGCCAGTCCGGCGGATCCCCCTTTGCTCTCAGCAGATTAATCATACCTGTTCCAGCGCCTGTAATTGGCTGACAATCACCCCTGCTCTGTATACATGAATGAGAGAGTGCCTTATCTCTCTATGCTCCTGTCTACTCCTCTCACCTCCCCCCTCACCTCCTCTCTGACCCTGCAACTCTTATGTGTCCCCTGTGGGAGAGAGGGAAGAGGAGGGGGAGACTGACGTCAGATCATCAAAGAACCCTCAGTCACACGCACGCACACACAAACACACACAACACCCTCACCTGTATATCTGCTATCTCTCCCATGTAAACAGTATGTATGCAGCAGACATGTCCAGGGTCTGAGGTACTGTATGGGAGACCTAGGTCTAGTTCAAGGACTCCAGAATACTCTGTACACCTGCAAACATCTATAGAGAAATGAAATGGGTTTCGGTTTCACTGCAATTTCCTGGAATTGCCTTCAGAAAGTATTCACACCCCTTTACTTTTACACATTTTGTTGTGTTACAGCCTGAATTTAAAATGGATTACATTGAGATGTTGTGTCACTGGCCTACACACAATACCACATAATTTCAAAATAATACAAAATCAAAAGCTGAAATGTCAATTAAGCAATATGGCCCGAGGGGGTGTGGTAAATGACCAATATACCACGTCTAAGGGCTGTTCTTATGCACGACCCAACGCGGAGTTCAGGGCTCAAACCACCCAGTTTCTAATAAGTATTCAACCCCTTTGTTACGGCAAGCCTAAATAAGTTCAGGAGTAAAAAATGTGCTTAACAAGTCACATGATAAGTTGCATGGACAAATAGTGTTTAACGTGATTTTGGAATGACTACCTCATATCTTTACCCCACACATACAATAATTCATTATCTGTAAGGTCCCTCAGTCGAGCAATGAATTTCAAACACAGACTCAACCACAAAGACCAGGGACGTTTCTATAGCAATACTTTTGTATGGCTGTCTACCAATGATCAACAACTAACTTGAAGAATTTTTGAAAGAATAATGTGCAAATATTGTACAATCCAGGTGTGCACGGCTCTTAGAGACTTATCCAGAAAGACTCACAGCTGTAATCGCTGCCAAAGGTGATTCTAACATGTATTGACTTCAGTGGAGGCTGGTGGGAGGAACAATAGGAGGACAGGCTCATTGTAATGGCGATAATGTAATCAAAAGAACCGAGTCAAACGTGTTTTCCATGTGTTTGATGTGTTTGATACCGTTCAGTTAATTCCATTCCAGCCATTACAATGAGCCCATCCTCCAATACCTCCTCCCACCAGCCTCCACTGATTGACTCAAGTGTGTGAAGACTTATGTAAATTCGATTTAATTTTCAATACATTTGCAAAGAATTATAAAAACATGTTTTCACTATGTCATCATGGGGTGTTGTGTGTAGATGGGTGAGAAAAATAATAATTTAATCCATTTTGAAATCAGGCAGTAACAACAAATGTGGAAAAAGTCAAGGGGTATGAATACTTTCTGAAGGCTCTGTACTAACACAATCATGATGTGAAATACGAAGAGATAAAGGATCCTCCTCACACGGGGCACCATTTTTTAAAAACACATTCTTATAAGCAGGGAAGAACTAGACACAGAAATCTATTTGGGCATTTTTTTCTTAGCCCAATAAGACAGTCCTACTGGGCTAAAGATGGACTAGGGTTGTTGCGGTGAACATATTACAGCCACACCGGCAGTCATGAGTCACGACCGCAGTCAGATTCCACGTGACCGTTGAGTCACTGTCATCTCCTCTTATGCACTCTGTAAATGCATTGGTAGTATCCAACTCTCCATCAGGTCCTAATGGCCTGGTACTCAATCGGAGGGTGACAAAAGAGAGACTGGAAAAAGCAGGAGCTGAGACACAAACCGCCTGTTAACTACTTATAGGGAGTGGTGGGGGCGCTAGCTCCCGACACTACCCTGTGAAATGCAAGGCGCCAAATTCAAAATCCAAAAGTTGAATTATTAAACATTCATCAATATACAAGTGTTGCATAGTCATCAAAAGCTCTGATTCTTGGCAATATCACAGCGTTGTTTACGGCGAAAGCACTACATTTGATTGTTTGAGGGTAGCACCTCCAATATTTTCCCATTAGCATAAATTCATAAACCAGCGCGGTTCACACAAAACACATTTCACAGCGAAAACAAATCTCTTACCTTTTGAAGAAGTCTTCCCAAGTGCCCAACGAAGACATCCAATGGTTCTTTTGTTAGAAAAAGTCATTTCTTATGTCCATAAATCTCTGTTTGGTTGGCGCATTATGTTCATAAAATACAGCGTCCACTCGCCCATTGAACCGTGAAGAGAACTCGTTCAACCTATACCTATACACTTGTCCAAGAACAATCAAACATCATTGATAATGTATCCTTAGGAACACTTTTATGTATATTTACTATAAAATTTCAACCGGATTATAAACTGGATGATAGGAAAGGAAAAAACTACAGCGCGCGCGAGCCCGTGAACGCGCATCCTCTTCTGTTTACGTCTGGTGACCAGTTCGAAATTCTTCTTCTATTACCATCCAGAGCATTCTAACATCATCAAACACTGTCTAGCGACTGTTGACATCCAGTGGAAGCAATAGGTACTGCAATCTTACTCACATATATGGTCATTTTCAATAGGGAGGCGTTCAAAATGAGGCAATGTGTCAAATACACTTTTTCCAGGGTTTTTGCTATATCCGTTCTGTTATACTCAAAGACAATATTTATTTTAGAAACTTCAGAGTGTTTACAATCCAATAGTACTAATTATGTGCATATCCTATTTTCTGGGCCTGAGTGGGAGGCATTTTACTTTGGGCATGCCAGACTCTCCAAAACTGTCACCTTGGGAGCTGCTCCCTAAGAAGTTAACTTGAACAAACAAGACAAACTGGCACAGACAGACAGAAACCACAGGTATAAATACCCAGGGGATAAGTGGGGAAGATGGGCGACACCTGGAGGGGGTGGAGACAAGCACAAGGACAGGTGAAACAGATCAGGGCGGGACAGATTATGCGTACGCATATGTCTATATTTGAGCCGTTATACAATACGTAGCCTAATATCCTACCACATATTACACACAAAAACATAAAAACATGGATTTAAGATGTCTTTGGTACATAATTGGTCTAGCTTACTGGACTGTATAATTATGCATACTTGATGGTCTGGTTACCTTATGCTACGCTCCAAACTTTCAACCTAGACTGGGAGAGAACGTATAGGCCTAGGCAATGCTGTTGATTGTGCAAAGCAGCTTACATTGATTGCGCAAGGCAGCTTACAGAGTTAGCCTACAATCATAGTGAATTTGTATTTGATGTGCCTAGTAATAGGCCAATTTGGTATTTTCATAATTAATAGGCTGACACACTACCTTTAGCTGCAGAATATCTAACCACCATGCGTTTCCATCTCCTCCTCTCTCTTTTTCATTACTTTCTTGAGAACACACAAGAGTTTAATTAAATACACTACGTGACCAAAAGTGCTTGTCGAACATCTCATTCCACACTCTTCTAGGAATGCATTCCACTAGATGTTGGAACATTGCTGCGGGGATTTGCATTAGTGAGGTCGGGCACTGATGTTGGGCGATTAGGCCTGGCTCAGTGTTCCAATTCATCCCAAAGGTGTTCGATGGGTTTGAGGACAGGGCTCTGTGCAGGCCAGTCAAGTTCTTCCACACCGATCTTGACAAACCATTTCTGTAATGACCACACCTTGTGCACGGGGGCATTGTCACACTGAAACAGGAACAGGCCTTCCCCAAACTGTTGCCACAAAGTTGGAAGCTAGAATAGTCTAGAATATCATTGTATGCTGTTAAGATTTTTCTTCACTGGAACTAAGATGCCTAGCCCGAACCATGAAAAACAACTCCAGACCATTATTCCTCCTCCACCAAACTTCGGGAATTCGCCAAACCCATATTCGTCTGTTGGACTGCCAGATGGTGAATTGTGATTCATCACTCCAGAGAACGCATTTCCACTGCTCCAGAGTCCAATGGCAGCAAGCTTTACACCAATCCAGCCAACACTTGGCATTGCACATGGTGATCTTAGGCTTGTGTGCAGTTGCTTGGCCATTGAAATCAATTTCATGAATCTCCCGACTAACAATTCTTTGGCTGACGCTGCTTTCAGAGGAAGTTTGGAACTCGGTAGTGAGTGTTGTAACCGAGGACAGACAATTTTTACGCGCTACACGCATCAGCACTCGGCGGTCCCGTTCTGTGAGCTTGTGTGGCCTATCACTTCATGGCTGAGCCGTTGTTGCTCCTAGATGTTTCCACTTCACAATAACAGCACTTATAGTTGACCAGGGCAGCTCTGGCAGGGCAGAAATTGGACAAACTGACTTGTTGGAAAGATGGCATGCTGTGACGGTGCCACTTTGAAAGTCACTGAGCTCTTTAGTAAGGCCATTCTACTGCCAATGTTTGTCTATGGAGATTGCATGACTGTGTGCTCTACTTTATACACCTGTCAGCAACAGGAGTGTCTGAAATTGCTCAATCCACTAATTTGAAGGAATGTCCACATACTTTTGTATATATAGTGTATGTTCCATTGTAAAAAACATGTTACTATCGATGGTCCCGAACAGATTTCTAAAATGAAGCACTGGGTAGCTGCAGGAACATGGTTGGAGAGCCCATGGCATACAGAGTTTGGGAGGTATATCACTTGATGGGCAGTGAGAGGCTGCAATCTCATCAAACATTGGTTGATGCGTGAAGTGAAATAATTGTTCTCATAAGCCCAGACATTTCTATATGCAATCCCGTGCGAAAGCTTTGATGGTTGCCACTTAAAAGAGTTCACATCATGCGGCCCATATATGTTTTATTTCTAAGACATTCTAAGGTTTGTATCATTCACAATGAAATTTGCCAAATAACTCTAAATCTAGCGTATAGGACCTGTTTCACATAATAACCTGTACGGTCACTTCATGTGCGCATCCTTTCTATTTTATTCGTCTCTAGTTCAATTATATTCTTCTGACTATAAAATCATATAATATAAATAATGGCACGGGACTTATAAGCATATCTAGTTTGCTAAATGAACTAGCTTACAGCCTATGGCATGGAGCATAGCCATATAATATACAGTAGGCCGACAAATTTTATTTTCATCTGAAATAAATGTTCTTCATATCATAATGGTTGTTTAGACCTGCCTAAAATAAATAATGGATTCATTGTGATGGTGTATATTAAATGGATTCATTAGGATGTTTTTAAATGTAGATGTTCCAAAGGCATGCATCAGCGGCTTGTACAGTATGTGCCGAGGCCTGGAGATGCTAAACACGTTTATGTTAACGAATGGTCAATTACCGTGAGACCGGCAGTCATTTGCACGACAATAACCGACTGACAAAATTTCATGACCACCACAGCCCTAAGATGGACCAGCCCATTTAGCATTTGTCCGAACTGCCCTATGGCCAGTCCATTTCTGCATGAAAGAGCTAGCTGTGTTGCCGAGCTAGCTGTACTCCCTCCCGGTCTCGCCCCCCTACGACTGCCCATCAGGACAGCCTTGTAAAACAAAGTGCAGGCTTTTGTTCCATCAGCCATTGTGAGCCAGTACACACATATACACACACAGCCTGACCTTTAGGGGTGTAAGTAACAGCGGTGTGCGGACATGAAACAGAACACTGATGTAATACACACACACACTGATGTAATACACACACAGACACACACACACACACTGATGTAATACACACACAGACACACACACTGATGTAATACAGACTCAGCTCAGGGACACACTGCTCACAACGCCACGACAGCCTCTGAGGTCTGTGCTGCTTTCAGCATACAGTAAGACAAGCCTTTGGTAACTGTTCTGACAGCATTGCGGTATGCACTTTACAGCAGCGAGCACATGTGGTTTTTGTAGTCTTTATCCACTAAAAGTATAATTTTCTCTCGGGCTACAGCACCCACAGTATGGCTTTACTGTCTTGTTGGTACGCCAGACTTTTCAGTTTAGTAGGTTACATATCAGGCCACTTAAACTAAAGTGTTACGCCATTCCATTTCTCATTATCGTCCCATTTTTCCTACAAGCAGATAAAAAGACGGTGTATTAAGGAAAAGCTGCTGTCAGGTTGTTTGCTCTATACCACCACCTCAGCCTTCATCCAGGGTCATGTAATGTGGAGGTTATCAGGGTTCGAACGCTGCACTGAGAGACCCAGAGGGAATCCTGGGATAGAGGGAGAGGAAGAGAGATAGAGAGGGAAGGAGAGCGAGAGGGCATTGTGAGGAACAGGACTTGGCACCTGAGCGTTGACAACTATAAATGATATAGAGATTTGCAAATGGAAGCCGTTTTCTCCTCCCTTGTAACCCTTCCTCTCATCCCTCCATCCCTTGGCCTGAATTATGTAAGACAAAACTTTCCTTTAAAAATGTAAATTAATAAAGCTTTTATGACCATGGAAGTCTCAAGACAATGCCACAGTGAAACCAAAACACACACAATGATTGTGTGTGTGTATGTGTATGTGTGCGTGCTACTGTAGCCTACACACACTTGTCCTGCCAATTAGAGCATAAGCTGACCATGCTGTAAATATTTAAATGTGCGGATCACATATTGTATACTTTAAAGCATTAACCAGCCGACCGAACACGCTGCTCTGCGTAGAGGTCACGACCAGGTTCTTCACTGCCCACTCTAATGCAATGTGAAGTTACACTTACTGCTGGCTGGGGAGCACAGGCTTAAATAGGCTCAGTGGGAGGTTTTAACTGATATGAGTTGGCCAGCAGTTTTTCTTGACCTCTTGACCCGAGCATGACAAACTCCAGGCACCTAGTTGTAGGTTATATGGGACCAGAGTTTTCCCTGAACAGGCTCAGGACAAATGATTGGCCTTAATCCTACTCAACAGAGACACTGTGGATTGCAGTGGTATGTTCCTTTGCTCGTTTTCAGGGTATTGTATTCCCTATGTATCCCCATTCTTTCATTTAGCAAGTGATTGAAAATGGATGAAACAACATGAGGGTAAGTGCAAGGTAAGAGCATGTACAGTAGAGTTAACTAACAACAGACAGACATAGGTCCCTATAGTCTGAGGGACAGAAAGAGCATAGCTCCTTAAGAGTCCCCTCCAGCAGTACAGAGAATATCCTTCATTCTCGCGGTCTTCTATCGATTGGTGTCTGATGCTTCATAATCGCCCCCACGAAGAGTTTCTAGCTGGTGTCATTTAAATGTAGGCTGGGCTCCCGTGAATGTGTCCTTAAGCTACATATGCATATTTACAACCAGTGCACTTTGGAAAGGGCCCTTGTTGCGACTTCCATTACACGCCTTCAGGGCTGGTGTCTTAATTTGACTCAAGTTGACACTGGCATCTCTTTCTCTATGTCTCTTTAAAATAGTAAGTCCTTCATCCTCATTTGGGACGCATGAATAAGTCACAGCCGATTGTGTTTTTTGTGGAAAAGGATGAAAAAAAGACAACGGAAAGAGGAATACTTGAACTTTCATAAAAGTTTGGTCTTTGATTGGAAAGGGAAAGGCAGTCTGTGAACGTTCCCTTCTGTTCCTCCATGATCCAAGCTTGGCCAAGGAGAAGTGGCAGGAATGAAAGCACACACACACACACACAAGCACACACGCATGCAGGCACACACGCATGCAGGCACACACGCATGCAGGCACGCACACACACACACACGGCTAAAATCGTGTGTGTGGGCCGGGGCTCTGTTGTACTCAACAGAACAAAAAGCCAGGTCCTGTAACAGTGAATTATTTAATGGCTGCTGCCTGCTAGACTCTCTTCGCTAACAGACGGCTGCTCTGCTTATGACCTTGTTGCGTAACATTCTTTTCCCACTGCTCTCTCTACCCCTCTCTTTCTCCCCTTTCTCTCTCTCTCTCTCTCTCTCTCTCTCTCTCTCTCTCTCTCTCTCTCTCTCTCTCTCTCTCTCTCTCTCTCTCTCTGTCTCTGTGTCTCTCTCTCTCTCTCTCTCTCTCTCTCTCTCTCTCTCTCTCTGTCTCTCTCTCTCTCTCTCTCTCTCGTGTGTGTTCAGAGTTGGAGCGTGTGCGTGTGGTCGCGTTGAGTGCACAACTCAGCTGGATAAATATCAGTTATGCTGTTAGTTAACGTCCTCCTTGTGGTATTAGCAGGTGTGACGATGGTTGCAGCTTTGGTGGGGGGGTGGAGGCGTGGGGTGGGTGGAAGTATATCACTGAGCCAATGGTTACGGCGTGGGGCCTTGGGGTGTGCAAAGTCAAATGTGATGATCAAGGCGGAACAGAGACCGAGGACCAGTTTCAGAATGTCAGTTAGATAAAGTTAGGACTTAAAATTCAGTTGAAAAAAAGATCTCCCCCTTCAAAGGGTTCCAGACCACAAGTGAAGTGGGAGAGATAACGTGTTGTGTGTTAATAAAGAAAGCAGGACCGGTGTTTTTAAAGGTCACACCTCTTCAACAGGAAATGTATCTGTGCAGAGGTGAGATGTTTCCATTACTGGTGATTAATTACTGGTGATCAGCTGAATGCATAGTCAAGCGACTGTTGTTAGCACAACAGTGAGATAGACATACCGTATGTACAGGCTCTTTGAACCTCAGTCCTCACAACATACTTTATTAAGTTGTTCTTATTATGTTCTTCTCATAAAGCTAAAACTCTTTCTCCTTCACCCTATACCATCTGTAGCTATATGTACCGTCTCTCTCTTTCTCCTTCACCCTATACCATCTGTAGCTATATGTACCGTCTCTCTCTTTCTCCTTCACCCTATACCATCTGTAGCTATATGTACCGCTCTCTCTCTTTCTCCTTCACCCTATACCATCTGTAGCTATATGTACCGTCTCTCTCTTTCTCCTTCACCCTATACCATCTGTAGCTATATGTACTGTCTCTCTCTTTCTCCTTCACCCTATACCATCTGTAGCTATATGTACTGTCTCTCTCTTTCTCCTTCACCCTATACCATCTGTAGCTATATGTACTGTCTCTTTTTCCTTCACCCTATACCATCTGTAGCTATATGTACTGTCTCTTTCTCCTTCACCCTATACCATCTGTAGCTATATGTACTGTCTCTTTCTCCTTCACCCTATACCATCTGTAGCTATATGTACTGTCTCTTTCTCCTTCACCCTATACCATCTGTAGCTATATGTACTGTCTCTCTCTTTCTGCTGCTGTCCGCTCTGTGTTCGCAACTGTAGAGACCAGTCAGCTGAGGTTAAGGTTAAGGTTGCCAGGCAGACGGTCTTCGTGGTTTCACAGCTCAGACTAATCTGACCACTTGTGGTCATTGTACAACCAGCGCTAATGGTGATCTTTTCACAAGCTTACCATTGTGGTTTGTGGCCTATAGACAAGACTACAGCCCTGGCCTAAAACCATGTCGCTCCAAAGAACAGCAGTAGACTACTATAGGCCTAGCCAAAAACTATTTTTATGTCACTGCACACAATAGCAGTATAGTTGCCCGGGAGTCTCTTACTGTTCAATAACTTCTCAGTGCCTCAGCCTAATAGGGCCAGGGTTATTTATTAAATGTGTTTTTTTTTTGTTAGTACTCATGACACACAGGATGGGTTGATGCAAAGGCTTTGTCCTCAACTTAAATAGACCCTTCTCTCTTCTACCACTACTATCTCTATCGCTCTTCCTTCTTCTACTGCTCTCTCGCTCCGTTCCTTCTATCCTTCCATCTCTCTCCATTCCTGTCAGTGTGTATAGGTCCTGTATCCCAAATCACACCCTATTCCCTACCACGGTGAAAAGTAGTGCCCTATATAGGAACTAGGATACTTTTTGAGACGCAGCCCTAGCCTCATGGCCATGCATTTTACATCTTACATTTGAGTCAATTAGCAGATGCTCTTATCCAGAGTGACTTACAATTAGTCCATTCATCTTAGCTGGGTGAGAAAACCACATATCACAGTCATAGCAAGCAGCAAGAACATTTCCCCCCGTGCAGCCTCAATAGTTCCTTATCTCAGTTTTCAACAAACTAATTAAAACGTATTTTCCAAGGACAAGGTGCCTCTCTCTATAGACAGGAAAAAGTAAAGTCTCTTTCAAAGTAAAATAAAAAAAAGGATAGAAGAGGATAAAGGAGCACATAAACAAAACAAGTGTAAGTTGAATTGAACATGAACCACACTATGATGCCACTGCCATGGCCATCCTTGATGGATAAACATGATGGGGGCTTTGTTTTGCCCTGTTACCGCCTCTCCAATATAACACATGTATATTTAGATGCCGTTCATTTGCCTCTTTCTCCCGGTAATGTCATTAGCTCCTCCAACAGGTGTGGTGCATGACAGCCACTACCCCCACCACCTCCACCTCTCCTGACACTGTCTCCACGCCTGCAGGCAGTAAGCCTTAACAGCCTCTTTCTCTAGCACGGTGACAGCGGGGCTGTTTTCGTTCACCATGTGTTAGGAGGTGGTATTGGTGGAGGGTGAGACACGTAAGCGTCAGTTAGGGAGAGGGTCATGTATTTATTCATCACTGCCATTGTCGTTATGATGTATATAGTGCTATATCTATTTCTATTGCTGTTTTTTTATGACCATTTTATTTCACTTAGTCCTGAATGTTGGGTGCTGGAAGCCTAAGATGTTCACTTTACCCTGCAATCACACCTGCAAACCTGTACATGTGACTTTTAAACACTCTGAATCTGAATCTGAAACAGAGGAAAAACTCATACAAGTTAAAGTCACAACAAAACTGCCTTGTGGCGATTAAAGAGACACTAGCTTATTTAAAAGGAGATTGTTAAGTGTCCCTGATAAACAATAGTCAGGAATATTAGTCTACCATTCCCATTGTTTTGCACATCGGCATTGCTAACTCCAAGATATAGCTACCGTAAGAGGGAAAATGCACTAGTGGTGCTTGCTGCACTAAGACAACAGACGTGTAGTGCCTATGCTGCACACAGAAGAAGGAAAAGTAGGCTGATGTCTATTTTATGGGTCCATGTTGTCATTGTCTTCTGGTAGTTTTATGATGAAGTTGGAGAATAAAAACAGGCAGTTACAGTTACAGCACTTCAACCAGACCCAGGACCACACAGTCAGGACATCAACTAAAATGGCAGACAGACATAACATCATATAGTCTCAGTCGGATTCAGAATT
This sequence comes from Brachymystax lenok tsinlingensis, assembly GCA_030435695.1. Lineage (NCBI taxonomy): Eukaryota > Metazoa > Chordata > Actinopteri > Salmoniformes > Salmonidae > Brachymystax > Brachymystax lenok. The sequence goes on from CM059808.1 coordinate 7,725,936, forward strand.
TGAATCAGTGTCTCTGGTGATTGAGACAAAGAAGAGGGGGGACACTGCTCTGTAAAAAGTTCTGATACACAAACCCCCTGAGAGCGGCCTACATCATCTACTGAATATCTCAGCCCTGTATCCGTGTCAGAGAGACAGAAAGAGTGAGAGAGAGAGAGAGAGAGAGAGAGAGAGAGAGAGAGAGAGAGAGAGAGAGAGAGAGAGAGAGAGAGCCTGTCTGAGAGAGAGAAAGAGAGAGACTCCCCACTGTTCAGCGCTAATGAATATTAAGAGGTACATTTTCCTCAGTGTGAAGGGTCCCTTTATTTATTCTCTTTATTGTTTTAAAACTCTCCCTCCCTCTTTCTCTCTTGTGTAATTGCTCTCTCTCTCTCTCTCTCTCTCTCTCTCTCTCTCTCTCTCTCTCTCTCTCTCTCTCTCTCTCTCTCTCTCTGTCACGTTTCAGAGAATCACAAATTTAATTTTGCATTCCTCAACTTGCATAAAGCTTGCATCATTACAGGATGCTGACCCATCTAAAACACATTAGTGAATGTGATACACAGGAAAAGAGCTTAGCTACAATCAGAAAACACACAATCTTTGAATTGATTTCAGAATAACAAAAACTGAATAACAATGTTTTTTGTAAGATATGAACTAGCACTGTGAGATCCTTCAGTATTACCTCCGTTACCTTTGTTGATATAATTAGGAATCAGAATACCCAATAGGATCTCTACGGTTGACACTTATTAACCTTAGAGTTCCTTGGCAATTAAGCCATTACAACTCAACTGATTCAACAGGCCTGAATTAAAATTAAAAACATTTTCCAGCTATTTACTACACCGGTGATCTTTAAAAACACTGCCTCACACAGCGGCCGGGCAATGTCAAACTTCAATTATCAATGTCAAACTTCAATGGCACTCCGCATCTGATAAGGTATGGTTTTAATAAGTGATGCAGGAGCAGCCAGCCAGCCTGTATGGTCCAATTTAGTCCCTTGGTCTGTGTCTGTGTGTGTGTCTGTGCCTATGTGTGTCTGTGCCTATGTGTGTCTGTGCCTGTGTGTGTCTGTGCCTGTGTGTGTCTGTGCCTGTGTGTGTCTGTGCGTGTGTGTGCGTGTGTGTGTGTGCGTGTGCGTGCGTGTGTGTGCGTGTGTGTGCGTGTGTGTGCGTGTGTGTGCGTGTGTGTGCGTGTGTGTGCGTGTGTGTGTGTGTGTGTGTGTGGATTTCTCCTCAGTCTGGATGCAATCAAGCTACCAAAAGTGCATATAGCGGGCGATGTCATCAGCACTCCACCCACAAGTCTCCTGAAAACGTGTGTTTGGTGGTGGCAGCATCATGTTGTGGAGATGTTTTTCAGTGGCAGGGAGACAGGGTCAGAATCGAGGGAAAGATGAACGGTGCAAAGTACAGAGAGATCCTTGTTGAAAACCTGCTCCAGAGTGCTCAGGACCTCAGACTGGGGCGAAAGTTCACCATCCAACAGGACAATGACCCTAAGCACACAGCCAAGACAATGCAGGAGTGGCTTCGAGACAAGTGTCTGAATGTCCTTGAGTGGCCCAGCCAGAGACCGGACTTGATCCCGATCTAACATCTCTGGAGAGACCTGAAAATAGCTGTGCAGCAATGCTCCCCATCCAACCTTTCAGAGCTTGAGAGGATCTGCAGAGAAGAATGGAAGAAATTCCCCAAATACAGGTGTGCCAAGCTTGTAGCATCATACCCAAGAAGACTGTAATTGCTGCCAAAGGTGCTTCAACAAAGTACTGAGTTAAGGGTCTGAATACTTATGTAAATGTGATATTTCAGTTTTTATTTGTAATACGTTTGCAAAAAATATCTTAAAACCTGTTTTTGCTTTGTGATTATGGGGTATTGTGTGTAGTCCATTTTAGAATAAGGCTGTAACGTAACAAAATGTGTAAAAAGTGAACGTTCTGAATACTTTATAATTATAAAAGGCAAGACAAAATTACAAATAACCATAAATACTTTACTTTAAATTGACATCCTAGAAAGTGACAATCTTCACTGCACTTTTCCCTAACCTTAAAAATCAACCATATTCATTTCACATTGGTCACAAGACCAATTAGTGGGAGAAAAAAAAGTAGGATTGCGCTGCCTGTGTAAACACAGCCTATTGAAAGTCTGACTGTAGCCTTTTAATCGTCTACTTTTAGAATTTTTTTAAATGAAAAGACGGAATGTGACTGACCTGCACAGGTAGTAAATGTCCAGACAACTGTGTGCTCATTGACCTGTAGGCTAGGTGCGAATGTTCTGTAAGAGTAATTCTAGTCAATTATCTGAATACCTAATACACAGGCATGGACACCTGGTGGGCCATCAGGGGGACAATTAATCAATATCCCTAAACTGATGTTGGTCACCTGCTATTGTCTGCTTGATTTAAAGCAGGGTCTAGTAAGATTTAACAGAGAAAGCAGGGATGTTTAGAACGGGATTCGTTTTTTTCTAAACTGCCCTCTGTAATAATTTTTCTTTCATTCAATTGAGTTATGATGGAAGCCTGGAGGTATTTGTTCTCCGCGTGAAGATATTTCAACATCATGTCTAGGTGATAAAAGGCTCCACTGATATTTCGTGCTTAGCTGCCAAACGTACAGGTGTCCACATAATATTTAAATTGAGTCAGTGTGATCATAATTATTTTAGCGATCCACGATAGATGTCCCTCCTAATGAAAAGGCCCCCCATCCCACTGACGTGAGCTGTTAAACGGCGCACTTACCGTACACTTGAGATGCATTTATGGATGAGAAAGTCAACTTACTTTCTGCCTCTAAAATCTCAATGTTCCAATTTCTGTACAAAGTATTTTATACCAATGTCGTCCTTTAACCAGATATTTTCACATGAACTGTATTACTGATTACATTTCTGTAGGCTATGTGTACAATATTCTGCCCATATGAACATTTTTAATTTAGGCCCCCAAAAAAACAGCCATACGTGTTTTAATGAAAACCAGCAAACACTACAGGGAAACTCAAGATATTGTAGCCTACAGTGCGCCAAGAGTGAGTGTACTGAAAGCTCTCACTGACGCGTTTTGCAAACATAAGCAAACTTCAGAATGTGCACCTCGAAGGACATTAAGCATATTGCATATTCCAGCATATGCCTTTTTTCTAAAAAGTTCTGGGTCTGCATCCCAAATGGCAACAGAGCTCCATCCCAAATGGCACCATATCCCCTACATAGTGCAGTACTTTTGACCAGAGCCCTATTCGGTAAAACAACAGACCTGTTGCATTATTGGCAGGTTGGTTGTAGCTAAACAGCAAATTGGCCAGTGTTGATTTTTCAGTGTAACATTTCTGGTGTTGATTCAGGAGTTAAATTCACTCTGTAAGAGTGAAATTAAAACTCAGTGGTGTAAAATAGCCCCTAGTGTTGGTGTTAGTAACCAGAGTTATTGTTTTACACTTGGGAGAGTAAAACAGTCCCATTTCTTTTAGGATTGTTTTAATATCTGTGTTTTTACATGTACATTGATTGATTAATCTTATGCTACACAAAGATAAATAACATGCATTTTTCTAAACTAACGCAATCAGCTAATTAGATTTATTTCACTCGTTAATGAAAGTCATTCTGAATGGATAGCCCACCTGTTGGATAGCCTAACTCTGGAATATCATAACTCTGGCTGGATTCCAATAGGAATTACACAGCACTTTGCAAGCCAGCATAATGTGACTTGGAGGCCGGATGTGTTCTGTAAACCTGACATTCCCTAACACCACTCATTTAGGGTCAAATTAAACCATCAACTAGGCCAATAAGTAAGGCCTCATGATATACACTCAGTGGCCAGTTTTTTAAGTACACCCATCTAGTACCTGGTCAGACCACCCCTTTGCATCCAGAAATGGCTGAATTATTCGGGGCATGGAAACGTTGCTCAATTGGTATCAAGGGACGTAATGTGTGCCAGGAAAACATTCCCCACACGATTGCACCACTGCCACCAGCCTGTACTGTTGACACCAGGCAGGATGGGGCCATGGAGTGCAAATCCTGACACTGCCATCAGCATTACGCAACAGGAACCGGGATTCGTGAGACCAGACAATGTTTTTCCACTCCTCAATTGTCCAGTGTTGGTGGTCGCGTGCCCACTAAAGCCGCTTCTTCTTGTTTTTAGCTGATAGGAGTGGAACCCAGTGTGGTCGTCTGCTACAATAGCCCATCCGTGACAAGGACCAACGAGTTGTGCGTTCCGAGATGCCGTTCTGCACACCACTGTTGTACTGCGCCATTAGTTGTGCGTTCCGAGATGCCGTTCTGCACACCACTGTTGTACTGCGCCATTAGTTGTGCGTTCCGAGATGCCGTTCTGCACACCACCGTTGGACTGCACCATAATTTGCCTGTGTGTGGCCCTGCTGTTAGCTTGCACAATTCTTGCCATTCTCCTTTGACCTCTCATTAACTACAGTAGCTGCTTTTGCCCACAGGACTGCCGCTGACTGGAGGTTTTTTGTTTGCCACACCATTCTCGGTAAACCCAAGACCAGGGATCAACAACTAAATTTCCGATTTTTGGTTGAGTGAAAGGTCGGGGGGCCGGAACATAATTATAAATAATTTGTAGACTGCAATTTGACAGCAAGAAGGCCAAACAGATGTAATGTTTGACTAAAACAATAATTTATTGCTTACATTTGTGTATGATAACCTGTCTCTCTATTATGCGTGGGAATACTTGGGAACAGATTTCTTCAAATAAAATCAATTGGAGCTGATTTCCGTCTTTTATGTCCAACAATGAACATTAAAGAAAATTAAAACCGTTTTTTGGGGGGGCTCAGAAAAATTGGGGGGCCAAATTAAGCCACCCGTGGGCCACGGGCTGCCAGTTGGGCAACCCTGCCCTAGACACTTTTGTTCGTGAATAGCCCAGGAGGCTGGCTGTTTCTGAGAAACTGGAACTGGCATGCCTGGCACTGACAATCATACCACACTCAAAGTCACTTAGGTCACTCATTTTGCCCATTCAATCAATAGTAACTGAATGCCTCAATGCCTGTCTGCTTGCTTTATATAGCAAGCCACGGCCACATGACTCACTGTCTGTAGCAGCAAAACATTTTTGTGAAAAGGGTGGTGTACCTAATAAGAAGGCCACTGAGTGTATGTTTATTTTACCAGGCAAGTCAGTTACGAACAAGTTCTTATTTTCAATAACGGTAGATCAACAGATTTTTACAGCTCAGGGATTTGATCTTGCAACCTTCCGGTTACTAGGCCAAAATTCTAACCACTCAGCTACCTGCTGCCCCATGTAATTTATTGTCGTAGTTACATTTTAATGATAACATTCGCCCAGGAACTCACTTGGTGAAAGCCATAGGTCTTGAAAAGGAAGGAATTCAAAAGCCATGTTTCTGTCACTAACTAATACAGTCATGTGTGTTAACTCTATAATTTGCTCAAATTTACTCATACAGTGTTAAAACAACAACCAAAAGTGATTTACTGTAAAACTACAGGTGTTCATTTCTTACACTGAAGAAGTGTAACAGAGTCAGCACTAAGCAAAGTGAGTCCAATTTACTCTAAATCAAGTGTTATGTTTTACACTGTAGGCATTGCATATTACTCTACAGTAGCTATGCAAACACCACAATCACGTTAATTTGAATACTTTCAAAAGTGTTATTTTAACACCAGTACGGTTGGACTTATATGTTCACAGAAAATAGTGTATATTTTTTACTCTCAGAGTTAAATCTATAACACTTTCAAATTGTTGTTAACACCAGCACAGGGGGACTCACATATTCACTGACAATAGTGAACATTTTACACTTTCAGAGTTAAATGTACACCATTGATTTTGCTATGCAGTCCCAAAATAACCACTACCCATCTTATATAAAATAATATATACTGAACAAAAAAATAAATGCAACAATTTCAAAGATTTTACTGAGTTACAGTTCATAGAAGAAGATCAGTCAATAGAAATTAATTAATTAGGTCGTAATCTATGGATTCCACATGACTGGGCAGGGGCCTGGGACTGAGGAGCCAGGCCCAGTCAATCAGAATGAGTTTTTCCCCACTAAAGGGCTTTATTACACACAGAAATACTAGTCAGTACCCCTCCCCCTCCTCAGATGATCCCGCAGATGAAGAAGCAAGATGTGGAGGTCCTGGGCTGGCGTGGTTACACACGGTCTGCGATTGTGAGGCCAGTTCGATGTACTGACAAATTCTTAAAAATGACGTTGGCTTATGGTAGAGAAATTAACATTAAATTCTCTGGCAACAGCTCTGTTGGACATTCCTGCAGTCAGCATGCCAGTTGCACGCTCCTTCAAAACTTGAGACATCTGTAACATTGCGTTGTGTGTCAAAACTACACATTTTAGAGTGGCCTTTTATTGTCCCCAGCACAAGGTGCACGTGTGTAATGCTGTTTAATCAGCTTCTTGATATGCCACACCTGTCAGGTGGATGTATTATCTTGGCAAAGAATAAATGCTCACTAACAGGGATGTAAAATGTGCTCACAAAATTTGAGAAAAAAATGCTTTTTGTGTATGGTAAATTTCTCTGGTATTTATTTCAGCTCATGAAACACTTTACATGTTGCAGTTATTTTTTTGTTCAGTATAATTAAAATGCCCTGAACGTTTTCTATCTTCTTTTTGTCCGTTAGTATTAATGTCCTGTGTGTTCATTAGGCAGTTACAGATTTTCCTTTTTTCTCCAGGGCACCCACTCCTTTTAGATATTATTTTGACCATGAAAACAGTTCTGCCCTCAATCACTGTATAATGATTATTGAGGCCTGGGAACTTGTGGAATTGAATTTCTTTACATAAATCTCCACAATAGGAAAGGAAATTAAAGTTAGCATTACTGTCAGGGCATTATCGCATCCTCACTTAACCTGCCATTCACTGTAATGAAATCTCTCTCTCTCTCTCTCTCTCTCTCTCTCTCTCTCTCTCTCTCTCTCTCTCTCTCTCTCTCTCTCAGATGTACACAGAGGGAAAGTGTCAGTAACATGCATGTCATTCTCTCCTGGCTCAAAGTTGAGAAGAGATTGATTGCATCACCATTGGTTTTTGTGCAAGGTATTCACGCATTCGGACACTCATCGGTACAACACAAGAAATTCAGTCAGAGGTCTCTTCACAGTCTCCAGGTCCAGAACAGAGGCTTGGGAAACACACTATTAAATAGAGCCAACGGGCAGAAGGTAGGGTAGTGGTTAGCGCGTTGGGCCAGTAATCAAAAGGTTGCTAGATCAAATCCCCAAGCTGACAAAGCAAAACTCTGCTGTTCTGTCCCTGAACAAGGTAATTAACCCACTGTTCCTAGGCTAGGAATTTGATCTTAATAACTGACTTGCCGAGTTAAAAAAAATACATGGAACTCAAGCTAGCAATAAATCCAGTTAAAATGTTTTATAAAAGAACACCTTACTGCACAAAGGGGACTGTGAAGAGACTATTTTATATATATTATACTATGTATTAGACCTAGATATTGTGTGTATGTACTGATATATAGGGTATGTGTCACTAATAATGTTCTGTACCATGTATTATGTCCTGTTTCATGTGGACTCCAGGAAGAGTATCTGATGCTTTTGCAGTGACTAATGGGGATCCTAATAAATACCAAAATGCCATCCACTAATACAAGCACAAACCTTTAAGTATGAGTACTTCTTGGATGGACTGAGGGATTGATTGGTCAAGTAGCATAAAGGAAAATAGGATCATCTTGAGATATCATCATGACACAGGTGTTTATTTGAAAGTCATTGTCCAGATTATAAAAGTATCCTTTGTCTCACTCTATTTACCATAGAGAGACATCGTCAGGAACACCTAATCCACAAAAAAATGAATAATCACACACACATGCACACCGACACACACCACACACAGACGGCTCTGCCCTACCCTCCTACCCTCCTACCCTCCTACACACACAAAACATCCATTACGTTTGCCTGGCCAGGAGTAGCTCATTATTAGGTAATAATGTGAATGATAGACTCATAAAGAACAATGTATTTAGAGAGGGGGAGGGCTGGGGCCAGGGTGGGCTGGAGGGTGGGTGGGAGGGGGTGATGGGGAGGATGATTTCAGCTGCAGAAGATGGATGAGCCTCAGATAGACATATCTAATTAGCCCAGAGCTCATTGTCCTCTATAAGGAAGTGTGCCATTTGGAATGTACCCTTAGCCTTCCCTTCCCAGCCGGCTCTTCTGGCAAGCCCCTCGTACAGCAAGGAATCCATCCCAAATGGCACCCTATCCCATGTATAGTGCACTACTTTTGACAAGTTGTGTCAAAAGTAGTGCACTACAGAGGAAATAGGGTACAATTTGGTCCGAATACCAGGAGCTAGCTGTGGATGATAATCCAGCAGCATTCTTAATGACTACCTCTGATAAAATTAATCTTCGGGGAAGAGTAATCCACACTCTGTCCCTCACACACACAAACACACACGCACACGCACACATGCACACGCACACGCACACACACACACACACACATACACAGTAAAAGTGGATTTATGTTTTAGTGAAAACTCTACACTGAAAAGATCAGCACAACACTATTTATTCATGCCACAGTTTTGTTGTCATCGCCCTGTGCTTTAGATACGGCACGTGATTGTGTTTTCTGTGTTTGTGTGTACATTCAACGTTACACAGGGCACACAACACATGTACCATGCTGTATGTAATTAGATGTAGAAAACAAGAGAAAGAGAGAGAGAGAGAGAGAGAGAGAAAGAGAGCAAGAGAGGGAAAGAGAGAGAGAAATATGTGGATAGCACAAACGTGAGAGAGAGAAAGAGAGAGACATAACAGGCAAATTAATCTCAACCTTTAGGGAGAGAGAAAAAAAAAAAAAGCATTTGCCCTTTGGACGGCTGCCAATGTCTGCCATCATAGAATTTACATCTGTTTACTCTCTTGCTTAAACCCACTCCTCTATTCCTCTGCAGCTGAGCTTCTCTGACCCCTGCTCCCTTTCTCCCTCCCTCCGGCAGTAAAGACCACTTCCTTTTCTCTGTCACTCTCTCTAGCCTGCTCTCTCTCTCTCTCTCTCTCTCTCTCTCTCTCTCTCTCTCTCTCTCTCTCTCTCTCTCTCTCTCTCTCTCTCCCCCAAGGATTAATATTTTCCTTTTTGTTTCTCTCATTATTGTGAAAGCTCAGATGTTTAACAATTCAGCAGACAAGGTTCAGGGAATTCGTTTAGAAAATATGTTTTAAATTAGACATTACTGGCTGCCTGGGAATTGTAGCACACTCTTAGAAAAAAAGTGTTCCGAACTGGTTCTTCTGTCGTCCCCATAGGAGAACCCTATTTGGTTCCAGGTAGATCTCTTTTGGGGTTCAACTCTTCTTTTCTAAGAATGTGTGATGAGAATATTTTAACATTTTTATGGCGCTGATTTTATTAGTAGCCTCTTTCATTATTTTGCCCCTCTTTCTTTCTTTCTTTCTTTCTTTCTTTCTTTCTTTCTTTCTTTCTTTCTTTCTTTCTTCCTCTCTTCCCTGCTGCACAATTCTCATTGTGTTCCCTCTGTGTTTCTCTTCTTTTCTGGGATACTCAGCTGTTTGTGGTATATTGTAGAGAGAGTTATAATTCTGATCCTTTAGAATGTAAATTCATACACACAATGATGCACACGCGGAAGGAGTACTGTGCCACAAGGGGGAGGCAGGGGCGGACATTTGGCGCTATCTGTTTCTCTCACTACATAAAAAAAATTGCAACCCATTTCCAGAGCCAGGTTGGGTTATTGATGCTGGGTTATTGAGCTAAAGTCAAAGATGGGCAGTATTTCTGTTACATGTATTTTGTATTAAATTTTTTTATGCCATTAATCACGTCTCTATTTCTTCACCGCAGGGAAAATGTTAAATTAACCCATGTTTGGATAATACAAAGGCGTGGCCTATTGGGGGTGTGGCTTTCAGATAATTATTTTAGGCCAACCGTGAGAGTAATGTCATTCCTGTTAATTATTTGAAGCTTGCTTAATTTTTTTATTGCATGTTACATATTTCAATATTAAATTAATGTCAAATGATTAAAATAAATGAGTTAATGGCTTTAATGAATTGTCATTTAATCGCAATTTATTTTAATTTGCTAGAATTTGGCCCTAAAGAAATATTTTCCCATTTAAAAAAACACTGCATTGCGTTACGGACGTACTATGGTTTGATTGAAAATGATGTAAATGCAACATTATCTACATTAGAATGTATTAATAGCATTCTCACGATAAACAACACAAAAGTCACTAATATAGTAACATTTTGTTACGTTTACAGCCTGATTCTAAAATGGATTTAATCGTTTTTTTCCCTCATCAATCTACACAGAATACCCCATAATGACAAAGCAAAAGCAGGTTTTTCGAATTTTTGCTAATTTATAAAAAAAAATGTAACCTGAAATATGATATTTACATAAGTTTTCAGACCCTTTACTCAGTACATTGTTGAAGCAACTTTGTCAGCGATAACAACCATGAGTATTCTTGGGTATGATGCTACAAGCTTGGCACACCTGTATTTGGGGAGTTTCTCCCATTCTTCTCTGCAGATCCTCTTAACCTCTATCAGGTTGGATGGGGAGCGTCGCTGCATAACCATTTTCAGGTCCCTCCAGAGACCCTTCCCCAGATCTGTGCCTCAACACAATCATATCTCGGAGCTCTACGGACAATTCAACCTCATGGCTTGGTTTTTGCTCTAACTGTCAACTTCTGGACCCTACATAGACAGGTGTGTGCCTTTCCAAATCATGTCCAATCAATTGAATTTACCACAGGTGGACTTCAATCAAAAAGGCGTGCTAGCCCAGAGCTAGCTAACGCTACTCAAGGAGCCTTGCTAACACTTCCTCCAGCCCAAATACCTACCTACCACTATTCAAAGAGCCATGCTAACTCTTCCCACAGACCAAATACCTACCTACCACTATTCAAAGAACCATGCTAACTCTTCCCACAGACCTAACTAGCACTACTCAAGGAGCCGGGCTAGCACCTCCCCCAACCCACAGTGCTAGCTAACACTACACCCATGCTAACTCAATCCACTAGCCCACAGAGCTAGCTAGCACTAACCAAGAAGCCAAAGCTAGCTCTATTCATCAGCCCATAGTTGAGCTAGCTTCCCCCAGTCCACAGACCTACTGTAAAGTTAGTTCCCTTCAGGACACACTCAGTGAGTCCCTGCAGTATCACCCCCCAATCACTAAGGATTAGGCGCTAAATAACCCTGCTTTAATTAACTCATGATTAGGTATTAATATCAGGCACTGGTTCCCAGCTGCAGTTGTTGCCTTAATAAGTGGATTAGCTTTAGCCTCTCATTGCTCTCATTGCTCTCATTGCTCTCATTGCTCGCTCTCTCTCTCTCTCTCTCTCGGTTCTCTAAACTCGTCTGTCTCACACTTCTCTCTTTTTGTCTCTCTTTTTCTATCTCTATCCCTCTCTCTTTCTCCAGCTAGGATATATCCCTCCCACTCTCCCTTTGCTTCTCTTCCCTTTGGCTTTCACTGGCAATTGTCCAAATGAGACTTTTCTGCTTACAAGTTTATTATTGTGGTCAGAGGGGTTTTCTCAGTGGTACATACTGTACACTCGGGTATACATGCGTTAGTCAGGTCTTATCTCATAAATCTGAGCATTTCGGTAAGGAAAATGTCCAAACTATTGGTAGCTAATCTAATACAATCTAATACTGTACATGGTCAAACCACTGTTAGCTTCTCATGTAATGCAGCACATGTTCCAGAACTGTGCTTTTTTAGTTTGAGAGGAGTGAGTTTTGACAGCTATTTCCTTACATATTTTGTCTCTCCAGGAGTTATGGAAATCAGTTACTTCCTGAACTACCTTACCTGCCACTCTTGACTCCGGTTTAGCTAGTGTTAAAGATCTCAGACACACATGTATTTAGCTTGACTCGGAACCAGTGCTTGAATTGGGCCAGTACCGGCACCTCAAATGTTCTACTGCTTGAGAACAGACACCTGTTATAGAATATTATATGTAATACCTAAATATGAATAGTACCGGTACCAAAAATGAGTAAGAAGTACTTCAAGCACTGCCCAGAACCCTTATCTACATCCTCAGCACACCAAACGCTATGCCGAATAAGTTGACCGACATATCATTGCCTATGCACTGCCTTGCAGCCTGTTTAGAAGGCCTGCCATTTGCACAGATTCTCTTTAGAATACACTGAACACCTAAAAGACAGAAGCGGCAGTACATTTTTCGAAAGACCAAGCCATGTATTTGACATATGTTTATAAAGCATTTACAGGACAAAAAAACACTTATTTCCAGGGCAATAAAATAAGCCACCTGCATCAATTCCAGATCCAAAGAGAAGGTTTTGGTGGGCGGACCACATTTTAATGACAGCTTGCTTGGGAAACACACTGTTGGTGAACGCCAGAGCTGACCACAACAAAGACACTGTGCTTACTGAAGTATTTACAATGAGCCGGCTCTGCTGAGGAAAACGGTAACGGTACTGGACGTGACCATATGGGATTTGTAAAGGAGCAAGCCAACATCATCTAACTAAATTCAATCTTTTGTAAACTCCATAATAAGGAACTAGGATGGGTTCCCATACAATGTTTTAAAATGTACATTTCAATATATTTAACATCACGTAAAATAGATTTAAAATACATGTAGATACATTTGCACCTTTGCTAAAATGCTAAATGTATTCCAGAGATGTGTGTACATTCGTCTGCATCTTTGTGTATGTGTTCTGACAGTGTTCCAGAAATGCATTGCTATGCCATCTAGTCTACAGGGTGGTTCCTAATTTGGCTTCTTAAATTACTCTTTACGTATTGATCAATGGAGATACTTTTTGGGGCCACCAAGCCAAAACTTTGGCAGTGATATAATTAAAATTGTGATGGTGAGTAAAAATAACAAATCATTTGATTTCACCTATTATTTTTACATTCTGTCATAAAGAGAACGTGTTCAACTTCATTAAAAAAACATGTTTTCCCATCTCAAGATGGGGGGAAAAATACTATAGTAAGTGCCTCTCTTCAGCTTAATTAAATCTAGTGCCCAAGATCAGGCACTAGGCTGTTTTTATAATTGTTTTATAAGTTTCTTTATTGTTTTTGAGTTTCTGTCGATTTAAACAAAACCTATACATCGTATAACGCTCCACAATTTGTAAAAGCGTAAGTCTAGGTCTTGGGCTTTCAATGAATGGTATTATACAGTGGATCGTTATTGCCGTTATGGTGCGTTTGTAAACAAGGGGGAAGTGGGGGGAATTTACCACATTTGGAAAATGAATGCCCTTGTGATGGGGGAATGGAAGCTTGTTGTGTGCAACAGGGAGGGGCAATTGAACGCAAGATTATATTTTTTTCAGTCTATCTATGGATAACAGGGTTGACATGTTATGCTCAACCCGCTCAGTTTTTCACATCAAAACACCAGAAAATTGACAAAAATAGTAGAACCAGTTCGCCTGCTTTTACACTATGATTTGACTATTAGATGTTCAGTGTTTCTTTCAAAATAAATATTTAAAAAGGAAAAGTTTCACCATATTAATACAAGAGTTCAGTTCATGTAACAGGGTTGACCTTAAAATAACGGACAGACGTAAATGAATTACTACTCACATGAAATAAATAATAATCTTCAGATAGGATTTTGTCAAAGAAACTAAATAACTAGGGCTTTACAATGATGGTGAAAACTTGGAGCAATGTTGGGGGTCAGTGGGTTAGAATCTTCCTAGAGGTCACAGAGGGTACATGGAGGGACATGTCACTGCAAGGTTCTGTATTTCTGAATCTACACCTGTTTCTCCCTGAGTATTCATTAGTCACAATGCTGAATGAATCTACACCTGTTTCTCCCTGAGTATTCATTAGTCACAATGCTGAATGAATCTACACCTGTTTCTCCCTGAGTATTCATTAGTCACAATGCTGAATGAATCTACACCTGTTTCTCCCTGAGTATTCATTAGTCACAATGCTGAATGAATCTACACCTGTTTCTCCCTGAGTATTCATTAGTCACAATGCTGAATGAATCTACACCTGTTTCTCCCTGAGTATTCATTAGTCACAATGCTGAATGAATCTACACCTGTTTCTCCCTGAGTATTCATTAGTCACAATGCTGAATCTTGGCACTTTAGCAAGTCTTTATTCATATAGAAAATCTGATTTGATTGAATTCTCCATGTTCATGCGGTCTATTATTAAAGGGCAAATCATTTGTTATAACAGGTTTCCCCCCCCCAAAAGAATGGTGCATGATTTCTACTTAACATATCAAAGGGACGCAAAATGCACTCATTTCATGGAACGACCCCTTGGACGTTGGCTGCAACGCTCTTGTTAAGTTTGTTTATTTGTCATGACGCACATGAAAGACATGGCATCACTACATGTCTGATAATGTATCATGTTTGTAGTCATTTAAATGCATGTTAGTGCTTTTGTACAATAAATCATTTTTTGACAAAATGTATAGCTGCGGCAGCCTATTAGAAGACTGTGAGGCGTGGCTTGTGCTTTTTGGAAAGTGAATGTGTTCTGTGATTAAAAGGTAAGCTTGCACACTGCCGGTTTTGTATTATTGAGATATAAGTACATGGAATACCAAAGAGCATACTGAAGTCTCCCATTTTATAACAGTATGATTTGGCCAATTTATTATAGTTGTCATGTTTTAATAAATATATTTCTGATCTTTTTGACTCGTTCAGTCAAAATAACTAATATTTTGACAAATTAACTGAAAACTCGAAAGATTCATAATTATAAAAGCCATTTGTTCACATCTCGTTCACCGTAGGGGGGGCAAGTCCCCTTATCAGCAAACGATGACCACCTCGAAAAAGTTATGATGTCGTTCACCATAGGGGGCTTATTGGAACTGTCCTTTGTGTCTGACACTTTTAGACTTTTAAGCGATGTACATGATTGTTAGGCACACAAATACGATTATTTTTTGCTACATTTGAAACGAGGTCTAGTTGTGGCCGCAACCAGGCTAGATTGTGAACGACTCTTGGCGGAATGCATTGCTTGACTGCCGTGAGGATGATAAGCACAACGTCTTTCGCGAACTGCAGACCCCCCAAACGATTTGTTCTCGAGTTCGAGTTTGTTGAGCAGAGACTGTGTATGTTATGGTTCTACAAAGCTGTGTCCATCATGACGTTCAATAATCCATTTAATTCATTCTTGCTGCACCATCTGATCAATTATCAGTTCTAAACGTGTATTTTTCTTCTCTATGCTCATGATCTATTTCCCTACGAGCATATGACGCCGCTGAGCCGGAGGAGTGTGTATTAATCCTGCTGTAGGACTCATTGCGGCCTGCACTATCAGGTTAAACAAATGACTAAAATTAATGAATCACTCAGAAAAACGAATCATGACTCTCGAATCAGTAAATAGAGTCGCTCAAATAGAACGAATCGTTCACGAACTGCACGTCACTATTAAATGCATGTTGGAATATATTTTACAAAACATTTCCAAATATATTTACCAAATATATCAATAAATACATGTGAAACCCTATTATTAAATACATTCTTTAATGTATTTCACAATGTATTTTGAAATACATTAAATACATTTTCCGATGCATTAAACATTTCTAAATACATACATTTCTATATAAATTTAAATACATTCCTTAATATATGTTGTAATGTTTTTTAAATTTTTCCGTATGGGTGATGCTAGAGAATTAGGCCTAGACTCGAAACACTCTTAGAATGATAACACACACAGTGTACAAAACATTAAGAACACCTGCTCTTTCCATGACATAGACTGACCAGGTGAATCCAGGTGAAAGCTAGGATCCCTTACTGATGTCACTTGTTAAAAGGGGTGTGCGGACATGGCCATACACGTATTCGTAATCATATCCGTAAATTGACAGTTGATAGCCGGATCGGATGATACTTGTGATTGGAAAAAGCAGAAGTGTTCTAATATGCCTAAATATATGTTGGCAAAATACATCTCTGCACGTTCTCTTAGCAAAAAAAAGATTCAGCAGCCAGGTTTGCTGTCAGTCAATACACATTAGCGGTTCATATTATTATGCACTGTTATTTTTTCAAAGACAGTGCAGTATGGTTTAGAAACTCTGTGACTGACTCAAAGACAGTGCAGTATGGTTTAGAAACTCTGTGACTGACTCAAAGACAGTGCAGTATGGTTTAGAAACTCTGTGACTGACTCAAAGACAGTGCAGTATGGTTTAGAAACTCTGTGACTGACTCAAAGACAATGCAGTATGGTTTAGAAACTCTGTGACTGACTCAAAGACAGTGCCGTATGGTTTAGAAACTCTGTGACTGACTCAAAGACAGTGCCGTATGGTTTAGAAACTCTGTGACTGACTCAAAGACAGTGCAGTATGGTTTAGAAACTCTGTGACTGACTCCAAAGACAATGCAGTATGGTTTAGAAACTCTGTGACTGACTCAAAGACAGTGCCGTATGGTTTAGAAACTCTGTGACTGACTCAAAGACAGTGCCGTATGGTTTAGAAACTCTGTGACTGACTCAAAGACAGTGCCGTATGGTTTAGAAACTCTGTGACTGACTAAAAGACAGTGCAGTATGGTTTAGAAACTCTGTGACTGACTCAAAGACAGTGCAGTATGGTTTAGAAACTCTGTGACTGACTCAAAGACAGTGCCGTATGGTTTAGAAACTCTGTGACTGACTCAAAGACAGTGCCGTATGGTTTAGAAACTCTGACTGACTAAAAGACAGTGCAGTATGGTTTAGAAACTCTGTGACTGACTCAAAGACAGTGCAGTATGGTTTAGAAACTCTGTGACTGACTCAAAGACAGTGCAGTATGGTTTAGAAACTCTGTGACTGACTAAAAGACAGTGCCGTATGGTTTAGAAACTCTGTGACTGACTCAAAGACAGTGCAGTATGGTTTAGAAACTCTGTGACTGACTGACATGAGAAAGACGCTTGCTGGCACCAAAAAAAAAAAGAATCTTATCAAGGATAATTACATCGTAACCGTATCCAGGAAATTGCCCATATCCGTTAGGATACTCGTTTTCTCCTACTACTTGGGACACCCCTACTTGTTAAATCCACTTCAATCAGTGTAGATGAAGAGGGGGAATGATTTAAGGAAGGTTTGTGTCAAGAACTGCAACGATGCTGTTCTTTTAAACGCTTAACAGTTTCCCGTGTGTACAGTGTCAAGAATGGTCTGCCACGGACATCCAGCCAACTTGACACAACTTTGGAGCCAACATGGGCCAGCATTCCTGTGGAATGCTTTTGACACGTTGTATTGTCCATGGCCCAACAAATTGAGGCAAAATGGGGGGGGGTGCAACTCAATATTAGGAAGGTGTTCTTAACGATTTTGTACAATCAGTGTACATTATATTCAGAAAGTGGGATGTACTCAGTGGAGGATCCTCAGAGGAGTAAGGGGAGGACCATCCTCCTCAGTGAATCTCATAAAAATACAAATTGTAAAACATTGAAAAAGTTATTCTTTTTAGATAGAACTATACTAAATATTAAAACACACTGCTTTGCAATGAAGGTCTAAAGTAGCCTCAACAGAACTCTGTAAGGTAGCACCATTGTGTAGCCGGAGGAAAGATAGCTTCCATCCTCCTCTTGGTACTAAGACACTGCATCTCAGTGCAAGAGGCGTCAATGCAGTACTTGGTTCGGATCCAGTCTGCATCCCATCCGGCCGTGATTGGGAATCCCATAGGGCGGCGCACAATTGGCCCAGCATCGCCCGGGTTTGGCCGGGGTAGGCCGTCATTGTAAATAAGAATTTGTTCTTAACTGACTTGTCTAGTTAAATAAAGATTACATTTAAATTGACTTCAATACAAAACATAGGAGGCTCTTGGTTCTCACCCCCATCCATAGACTTACACAGTAATTATGACAACTTCCGAGGACATCCTCCAACCTATCAGAGTTCTTCCAGCATGAACTGACATGTTGTCCACCCAATCAAATAATCAGAGAATGAATCTAGTACTGAAAGCATAAGCTACAGCTAGATAGCACTTCAATGCATGAAATGTGGTGAGTACTTGACTCAAAGAGAGAGAACAAATTAATTTCTTAAAAAATGAAGGAGATGCAAGAGAGAAAGAGAAATTGTCCTTTTTTTTTCAGTTTCAATTACTTGCAAATGCAGTTGGCTAGTTTAGTTACTCAAACAGAGGGATGCTATGTTAGCTATCTGGCTATGACTATCCAACACAACACTGGAACTCTTCCAAGTCAAGGTAAGCTTTTTGGTTTTATTAATGTATTGCCACCGGGGACTGTTTACTGCTTACTGACTATACACTGTAATGTTACTGCATGATTGTAGTGGGTTTACTAACGCACTAGTTCTATTAGCTATGTTGACTAGTACGTTACTTTAACTAATATGGGGACCATGACGTAGGCTGTGTGTAGCGGTTATGACATGGTTTGGCTTGGAAAGTTTTTTGTCGCCTGGTCACATACAGCTGATTGTTCATTGAAGTCCACAAACGAAGGGAAAATGTGAGAGAGAATAGAAACTCTCGTTTGCAACTGTTGGACTAACGATTACACCCTAGATAAGCTAGGTGTCCATGTGTCACTGTCTATAATCTCAATTTTTTCTCTCGATCTGTCTGCACCTACGTTGTAATCTTTCGTTCATAGGCTAGGTTGTAGTAACCTCATGATGGGTATATGGCAAATTCAAGTATCATGTAGTAGCCTAAATCTATCAATGTTACATTGAGCTTGGTGAATGGAATATGAATGGCAGTCATCCAATATGCTGTAATAGAAATAAGGTCATGCTCATAAAATAAAATGTGTCTTCCCTCATCATAAACGGCACTGACTGCCACTGGATGTACAGGAATAAACCCCACACCATTGGTGTTAGAAGCATCATGCCCTATAGGGCCGCACCACATAAACCAGGTTCAGAGAAGTCCCCAATCTTGTTCAATCGGTACATAACGGTCACGTTCCAAACGAACTACATCACAGACGCATGCCAGATCACACAACATCCCATGATATACCAATCTGATTCCAGACTGTGCAGGTGAAGGCGTGATGCACAGCCATTGGTTGTTGCAATGACACAACGTCTGAAATGTAGTCGACCTGGAATGCGACCAATCTGTTGGGAGATGGTCATTACCCTGTGGCCTTTATTGTGCTAATGTCAGTCACCAGACTCTTGACACAAGAATGACTGTAAACTACAGGCCTCAAAAACAAACACAGTTTGTCGTTTTTTTACAAATAAATAATCACAGATAATCACGCTGCTGCTCCCTTAAGACCAGACCAGAGAGAACCAGCCTATCCAACGGAAACCTACAAGGAGCCAGCATAGCTAGCGATACTTCTCAGCATCATAAAAAAATACCTCTTTCTAGTCCTGTCTGTGTGTCATAACGGGAGTTTGTCATTTGCACACAGCGCTCTTTAATTACCTGCGCTCTCAAGGCGATCTTCGGGTGAGATCTGTGGGCCTGTGAAGAGACAGTGTCCCCCGCTCTCATTCACAGAGAGAGCATCCCAAATGGCACCCTATTACCTATATAGAGCACCAGGGGACTGGTCAAAAGTAGTCCCCTATGTCGGAAATAGGAGGCCATTTGGAACGCAGCCTGACAACCATCCAGCCGTCCATGTTAAAAGAGTCAGGAGGAAAGAATAGACCCTGAAACATCAAAGTTTAACCTCAGACTAGAGCCCGGCAAATTAGACTGGTTAGGTCTTGTTAGACTGGAGAGCTGGTTGATCATTTGGACGGATGGCGTGTTCTTCAGTTCACCTCTCAAGACACAGTGTCAGAAGGACATTTACACACGCTGTCCATGTCTGTCTGTGGCGGCCAGGCATGCATCCCAAATGCCACCCTAGTTCCTATATTTATTTTTTATTTTACTTTTATTTAACCTTTATTTAACTAGGCAAGTCAGTTAATTAAGAACAAATTCTTATTTACAATGACTGCCTACCCCGGCCAAACCCGGACGACGCTGGGCCAATTGTGCGCCGCCCTATGGAACTCCCAATCACTGCCGGATGTGATGCAGCCTGGATTCAAACCAGGGACTGCAGTGACGTCTCTTGCACTGTATAGTGCACTACTTTTGACTAGGGCCCATTGGCACTCAGCCCAGGTCTTTACCCATTATGCACATCACCTGTGGCTTTCAGTTAGCAGTTAGATAGACTCAGATAATTAGGGGAGCTGTGAGTGTATGGAGTGGAGTGGGGGTTAGGGACGGCAGTCTACAGACGTTTGAACGTATTTCCATAATTTCTGCATAGACACCCAAAATGTCTGCCCTGTTTCTCAAGCTGCTGTTGTAGGCTAATGAGTGGCAGTGTGTCTGTGTCTGAGTGTTTTTCTCCCCCCCACTGCCCCCCGACGTGGCTCTCTGTCTTTTTGTTTCATATGCTTTTTCAATACCAAAAAAAAAAGCTTTGACTCTGAGAGAGACAAGTTCAAACGTTGTTTTAGATTAATCTGTTCCATTGACTAAGAAAGGGTAAACAAAGTGCAGTCCAAGAAGGGAGGGCAAACAATCCAGCAATAGGAATTCCATCTCATCAAACATTCCAACACTATTAAATAGCAGGGGAAACAGTGTGACTATACCAGGAGTCTCTTTCAATCCTGACCCTTGTACACATTCTTTTTCCTCTCCTTCTTTCTTTTTATTTATCTCCCCTTCACTCCTGTGATCCCCTCCAGGCCCTCGTACACCACACCTTGACCACCATCATTCTCTCTCTCTCTCTCTCTCTCTCTCTCTCTCTCTCTCTCTCTCTCTCTCTCTCTCTCTCTCTCGCATCTCTCTCTCGCATCTCTCTCTCTCTCTCTCGCTCTCCTGCTCAGCTTGGCTTGCATAAATGCCAGCACTGCTACCTGAAAGCGTTTGCTTTGATTTACGAGGAAGTTTGTGCCGTTCACATTATAAATCTTTCACCTCCATGACACTCCTTCCCTGGTATTCATCCACCAAAGACATTTTTGTTAAGAGCGTTTTGGAGCGGTGCCAGGGAAAGGCACTCAGGGATTATGGTTAGGTTTAGCAGGAATGAAGTGTGAATTACAACCATCCTGCCTGCTTTACAGTATAGAGCACAGAACACAAACAAACCACACCGTACAGCTTGCGAACAACCCTGCCCCCTATCTACCATGTTGTTTATGGTTGTATTAACAAAAGTCCTGGCATTAACAAAAGGACTGAAAAGTTGGATACATCGTAAACCTGACGTAAAACAATCACATTGGCTGAACCCTCTCTTTTCACCTATTTCTTTCTTTCTGCCTTCTCTCTCTCTCTCTCTCTCTCTCTCTCTCTCTCTCTCTCTCTCTCTCTCTCTCTCTCTGTGCCACGATTTGTATTGTTTCTTTCAGTATCTCATTTAATTTCACACATCACATCCAAATAGAACAGAACAGCAATGTAAGATTAAGACTATAGACGATAAACCATTACCTGTGAATCCTCTGCGTCTGTATGAGGTCCTTCAATAAAGAGTATTGGAGAAGTAGGCAGGCAGAGATGGAAATGACATAACAGCAGGCGGTCGTCCTATTCTCCTCCCCATCTGGATGGCTGTTTCTCCACGCTCCCTCCCTCCCTCACAATCCCTCTGTGTTGAGACGTGGCTTTAATCACCCAGCAAGGGGCCGTATGCAAAGGTCAGCTCCATTGATTAACTGTGAAAAGGGAGAGAGGGAGCGTTGTCATCTTTCATGCCTGGTAGTGATATCTCTATATGGCTCCATGGGAGATTGGCTTGTTTCGGTTTTCACTTACGGGAGTGATTGAAAGCATACTTAGCTTATTTTTTTTGCTTCCTCCTAAAACATAATGGAAAAGCTTTTGTCCATTTTTTTGTGTGTAATTTCTCATTCAGTAAGGCCTCTCACTGGCAGAGCAAGTGGTCAAATCGGAATGTCTGGCCTATATTGACATTAATTGATGAGTCATGTACCAGTGAGAGAATACTTCAGCTCTCAAGGACCAGTGGTGAGGACATCTGATATACTCAACTAAACTTAAGTCCACTTGCCACAGACCATCGTCTCAGGTTGAGTCTGAAATGGCACCCTATTCCCTATATAGTGCACTACTTTTAAGTAGGGCACAATATAGGGATTGGGGCACCATTTCAGAAACAACCGCATGATAGAAACCCGATCGGTCGGCCTGTTTCAAATATCATCGGCTCCTAGTAATTACTGCAGAAAGTCTTTGTCTGACTTGGCTTGATGGTGGTCAGGCTCTCCCTGGTTGAATCCCAAATGGCAACCTATTCCCCTTATAGTGTACTACTTTTGATGGGGCCCCATAGACACCCCCCACTAACATTCCGGGGGAGATAGGTGTCAGCTATCTCTCTGGGAGGCTAATAGAGCAAGCCAGTAATCCTTCCTCTTCTCCCCAGATTTGGGGGTGTTTGAATTGGGTAAGCTGATATGGTCATTCACTTGAGAGTGTGGCTGCATTCCAAATGAATTTCCACACAGCTTCTGTCCCGGGAGGCTCCTTCAGACAGGAAGCTTCTGCTGAAGTAGGCTACTCTCTCTCACTCTTACTGAGCCTCGTTCATTATTGTACATGCCTATCTGCACTGAGACATTCAGATACAGAGAAATTGAAAGATGGTGATTTTTGGACCTCAAAGATCAAAATGAATTGGTGTCTGTCTGATTGTCACAGGGATGACAGAAACGTCACATATATGCATGTGTTTATTAGTTTTGCATGGCCACTAATTATGTATTCTTGGGAATTAGAATACACTTAGAGGTTCTGGGGGTTTCTGATCAACGGCTCTTAACTTCCCCTGATCTCTCTCTCTATCTCTGGCTCTCACTCTCACTCAAACAGGGATGGGCAAAAATGAGAAAATATCATAAAGATCAATGTATCAAAATAAACTAATTAAAATACGTATATTTTGTATTTTCAAATACAAACATACATTTGCAAGTATCTGGCCTTCTGAAAGCAATGTAGGGTGAAAGGGGGTGTGGCACAAAATGTGAACTGCTGAAGAAATGGCATAGAATATTTTGAAAATACAAAATACATTGGAATGTAGTTCAGCCCAGTGTAATTTAAATTACAAAATACTCAGAAGTAATTCAAATACGTATTTCAAATACATGTAACATAAATACGAGCCATCTCCCCACACGCAGGTCATCCGTAGGTCAACTTTAGGTCTGGCATCTTCTACCAGCATATGATGCCTGTCTGGAGTTGACAACCTTCATATGTCTCTCTTCACCCCCCACTCCCATCACATATAGGGTGTAATTTCTATTCTCAGTGCACTACTTTTCACAAAGGCCAATAGGACTCTGGTCAAAAGTAGTGCACCATATAGGGAATAGGGAGCCATTAGGGACACATACTTCTTGTTTTCATCCCCCCCATCTTACCTTCAAAATGGACAGATCACACATCCATGTTTCTCTCTCTATGTAATGTCCACTTGTCTAGTGCATGTCTGACAATCTGTCAGCCCACATCTATGGGGGAATTCAATAATTCATGGAATAAATTGTTTATGAAATCATGAACTGGACCAGCGTTGCTACATGTTCCTCTACCATTTAGAGAGTGGACTACGACGATGGTCTTTGGCATCTGTCTTGCTATGTAGTACCCTACTTTTGACCAGGGCCCAGAGAGCTCTTTTCCAAAAGTGGTGCACTACATGGGTGATACAGTGCCATTTGGGACGTATCCTACTTGTTTAGGCTACTGACGCTGTCACCCTGGTTCACAAAAGGACTTAAAAGTATGGTGTTGTGCATGTTACCGTTTTCAGAGCCAAACCTAGTATAACACTGCCACATACTGTAAAAACCCTTCCTCTTGAAATGTTCAAAATCAAATCAAATGTATTTATAAATCCCTTCTTACATTAGCTGATGTCACAGAGTGCTGTACAGAAACCCAGCCTAAAACCCCAAACAGCAAGCAATGCAGGTGTAAAAGCACGGACGACATCTACATTAAATGTCTTTATTTTCTACCTTCTCTCTCTCTTTCTCTTTATTTTCCCTCTTTCCTATTCCCAGTGATCTGTGTGCGGTCAAGGTCAGGTCCAGTTTGATGTCATAACCACCCCCGCCCCACTCATCTTCTCCCGGTAGATGTCGTCCACATTGCCATGGCGATGCCCCAGTGACACCGGTCATCAGAAGGGCTCGGTTGCACGGTTGAGTGAGCCCGTGCACCGGGGTCAGCTGGAGAGACGGGCTCTGCTGGACTCCATATGCAAGGGGAAGGCTAACCGCTTCATGACTGACTATACTGAGCCTCAGAGATATCTCTATATTTCAGGGATACACACACACAGAAGGACTGACACATAGACACACCTACACACACACACACACACACACACACACACACACACACAAATGCATGCAAACATATATACACACATACAGAAGGATACACACACATAGATGGACACATGCATACACCCAGACATATATGCCTACACACACACTACATAGACACATAGACACACACACACCACAGCTGACCCTCTGCCCAGTCTCCCACCGCTCACCAGGTCTCCACTGCACCTGGTGCCACAACAACTCTCCAGGGGAAGGTCACAGGGTTACATTCAAATCAGGACTCAACCGCTTTTCTAACTGTTTTCATTTTGTCTGACTTACAGTTTAGAGCTGGATATTTACAGTAACAATGCACTGTTCACGGAAAATGGGATAAAAGGACAGGTGAAAAAGTGGGGTTTGTTTTTCCTGTTTATTGCTGATGATCCAGCTGCTGTTCCAGCATGATGTTAGTGATTACCGTCATGCAGATGGTGCATCAACATGAAGACCTGGAGATATACCGTGGTAGAGACTGTGTGCATTTAAATAAAAGCTTTCTTTTAGTTTTGTTAAGGCAGCTTTGTCAGCAGTCTCACATAAACCCCAGATAGGGTTAGGGAAATATATTATCTTTGAGAAGATGTTGATTCTGACTTAATACAATGTATCAGATATTTAAAAAAATGTATCCATATATGCTACTGATAGCCTAACATTCATAATACTCTCTCCACTCCACTTTAAACAAGTAGGCTATTTCCTCCTGTCCCGTTTTCTCTTCCCCTTGCACAGTTCCCTAGTTTCCCAAACCCTTGATAAAAGCCCCAGCCGCAGCTCTGGGTCAAGGAAGCCCGTTGGAAGGCCTGGGGTCTGGAGACTTTCCATAAATCAACCCTGACAAAACGACCAACATTAACCTCTGTATTCTCATTTGATGCCCAATTGGTTTAAACAGAGTGGTGCCGCCATAAATAACCTCCTCCAAACCAGCTGTGCGACAGGACAAGCGCTCCCCTTCCCT
Organism: Brachymystax lenok tsinlingensis; assembly: GCA_030435695.1. Classification (NCBI taxonomy): domain Eukaryota; kingdom Metazoa; phylum Chordata; class Actinopteri; order Salmoniformes; family Salmonidae; genus Brachymystax; species Brachymystax lenok. The sequence goes on from CM059808.1 coordinate 7,751,432, forward strand.
TCGCTCTGCTCCACTCTCCTGTCTGCTGTTCCCTCTCCTATTTTTTCCCCTTTTCTCTTTCTCCATCACACTGTAGTTCTACACTCTTAGAAAAAAAGGTGCTAAGTAAAACCATATACTGTGAGGTTTTTCGGTATGTCCCCATAGGGGAACCCTTTTTGGTGCTAGGTAGAACCCTCTATCTAGAGTCCTTCATAGGACCCCATGTAAATGGTTCTACATAGAACCCTCTACGAAGGGTTCTACTGAGAACCTTTTTATCTTAATAGGGTTCTTCCAAGAACAGTTTATGAACAGTTCCACCAGCCTTTAAAATATAAACTCTTTATGACAATACATTTCATAAAGGCCTTTCTTTGAGGGCCTAGTTATACCCTAACACAATGATATTAGAAAACTCCTGGATTACAGGTCACATTATGCTGGCTTGTAAAGTGACCTGTAATTTCTACTGGCATCCAGCCAGAGTAAGAATATCCAACAATTGGCGCTGTCAATAACCCACAACCTGCCAGGGTAGGGAAGAAGGGTTATAATTTATAATATAATTTCCAAGTGTGCCTTGCCTTTTCGAGTGAATTGTGGAGTTACCACCCATGATTGTATTTGTTGGAGACAGAGACATGGTTGTGTTTTTCACCGGGTTCCTAGGTGAATGTTTTCATTATGACTAAACGCTTTATAACAATACATTACGCATCTCATTAAGCCTTATTTTGAGGCCTAGCTTGAGCTTAATACTGTGGTCTGAAACTCATGGTTAACAGAAAAACACAACCATGTCTCTGTCTCCAACAAATACAGTCATGGGTGGTAACTCCACAATTCACTCGAAAAGGCAAGGCACACTTGGAAATTATACTGGAGGCGTGGCTTAGTGGGGGTGTTAATCCACATTTTCAAGTTTATACAAGGGTCACAGTGACTAACGGCTTAGAGTAGGGTTACAAAATTCCAGAAACTTTCCCAAAATTGCTGGATTTTCAAAAAATCTTGGTTGAAGAAATTTGAGTGATTTTCCAAATAGGATTTCTGGAAAATCCCACCTGCAAGTCTTCCAATAGGAAGTACACATCACTTTGCAGGCCAGTAATATTATACTGTACAATATAATATTATACTGTACAATATAATATTATAATGGCTTGTTAAGTGATGTGTAATTCCTATTGGAATCTTGCCAGAGTTAGGATATCCAACAGTAGACACTTGTATTCACCCACAATCTGCATTCATAATGACTGCCAGGATTAAGAAGGAGACTACCTAAATCATTTGAACGGGAACAACCATTTCAGTAAAGGGTGAAAATCTAACTAAATGATTGAGTTATTTTAGAAAAATTGTAATCTTCATGTAGCATAATAAATCTTCATGTAGCATAAGGTTATTTGTTATCATAGCTTAACAAAATAGAGGTGATGTGACTTCTCATTTAGTTTTGAGTCACAGACATTTTAAGCAAGAATGACTTTTCTTTTGCTTTGAGTTCAACTTACTATAAGTATTTGAGTTAAAAATGCCTTGAGGTTTAGAGTGATAGTGTTCTTTTACACCACTGAGTGATAAATTCATTTAAATCATGGATCAACACTAGACATGTTACACTGAAAAATCCACACTACTTGAAACTGGCCTTTGCTACATTTACTGTGTTCCACATCCTCCTGAGACCCAGTAATTCATTTTTGTCCTCCCAAGTGGACATCAGTTCTTGGTCCGTATCCGTGAGGTCATTCCAGCCACTATATTAAAACCCCCGAGAGTCAATGTCAGAGGCCCCCCACAAAAATCGAATTTACAGAATAATAATATCCCCATGAAAATAATCAGTTTAAGCTAGAGATATCTGTTTTTGCATTGGATGCGTTCACGGTCCACCGCATCCGCCGATGTCGCACTTTGTCATCTGCAGTGAAACGCGACAGAGCTAGAGCTGTGTTTTTCAGACCATGAGACATCCTGTAGCGTCCAAAAAGTTTGGCCTATAGACTCTCACAAACATGTCAACTTAGTGTATGTAAACTTCTGACCCACTGGAATTGTGATACAGTGAATTATAAGTGAAATAATCTGTCTGTAAACAATTGTTGGAAAAATTACTTGTGTCATGCACAAAGTAGATGTCCTAACCCACTTGCCAAAACTCTAGTTTGTTGACAATACATTTGTGGAGTGGTTGAAAAGCGAGTTTTAATGACTCCAACCTAAGTGTATGTAACCTTCCGACTTCAACTGTATATGGAGACAGCTTAATGAAAAGCTTAATCAGATTCTGAAGGGTTCTATGTAGAACCTTTCTTGCCTTCCAAACAATTATCAAAGAACCCTTTCTTCTAAAAACAGTTCTTAGGATGTAAAAGGTTCTAGGTAGAACTATTTGCCTTACAAAGAACCCTTCTCTTCCAAAAAGGCTTCTTCAGATGGCTTCTTCTCAATGTCTCTCTCTCTCTCTCTCTCTCTCTCTCTCTCTCTCTCTCTCTCTCTCTCTCTCTCTCTCTCTCTCTCTCTCTCTCTCTCTCTCTCTCTCTCTCTCTCTCTCTCTCAACGTCTCAACGTCTCAATGTCTCTCTCTCAATCTCTCAATGTCTCAATGTCTCTCTCTCTCAATCTCTCACTCTCTCTCTCTCAATGTCTCAATGTCTCTCTCTCAATGTCTCAATGTCTCTCTCTCAATGTCTCAATGTCTCTCTCTCAATGTCTCGCTCTCAATGTCTCAATGTCTCTCTTTTTCTCAATGTCTCTCTCTCTCTCAATGTCTCAATGTCTCTCTTTCTCAATGTCTCTCTCTCTCTCAATGTCTCTCTCTCTCAATGTCTCTCTCTCTCTCAATGTCTCAATGTCTCTCTCTCTCTCAATGTCTCAATGTCTCTCTCTCTCTCAATGTATCAATGTCTCACTCTCTCAATGTCTCAATGGCTCAATGGCTCAATGTCTCTCTCTCTCAATGTCTCTCTCTCTCTCAATGTCTCTCTCTCTCTCTCACTCTCGTCTGGCTGAGTCGTTTACGAGGGCCCTGTGACTAGGCCGAAGAGCAGTCCATGCCTGTTTTATTGACGTTGTCATTGTAAAACCAAACTTCCTTGAAACCGATGTTGAAGACATTTATGTGTGTGTGTCTGAAGAAATGCTTGAAGCCGCTATGGCTGATAAAACAAATCACTAAAATGTGTTAACTCTTTGACAAAAATTGAATGTTTTATTTGGCTGTGAGTAAAGCTATTATTTAGGACAACCATACAATGATACAAAATAGAGACAAAAACATTTATTCTACAGGTTAGTTGAAGGTCTGTTAACCCAAATTCATGGTGCATGTGCAACAAGTACTCCCTACATTTAACGTGGAAATTAAGCCGGCTGCAGCCTTTCTTAAGAAGACAAACACAAGTTGAACAACACAGTGTCAATCAAGGAGTACAGTAGTTCACTGTCCTTCAATCACAGTGGGGAGGCAGGAACTCAAATCAATGTTTCGTCTCAAGTTATTCTGTTTCCACTATAGAGATGCTCACATCACCTGCGCTATACATTTGAGCGGGGGTGTCATGCACACATTATTTTAGAGTGGGCACTAAGTATGTGAGGATAGAGGGGGGCTGGCCTGAAACAGCTTGTTGTGGAAATTCAACACCATGTCATGGAAATTATCACCAGGGACACCTGAAGTCAAAATTAAAAGAATCATCCTTTACTATCAAAGCGCTGAAGAGGTTCCAGTCAACTCAATGCACCATGTACACATGAGAGGAGCTCCCCCGGGGCAGTCCCATTAGTTCTCTTATACAGTGAAGGAAAAAAGTATTTGATCCCCTGCTGATTTTGTACCTTTGCCCACTGACAAAGAAATGATCATTCTATCATTTTAATGGTAGGTTTATTTGAACAGTGAGAGACAGAATAACAACAAAGAAATCCAGAAAAACGCATGTGAAAAATGTTATGAATTGATTTGCATTTTAATGAGGGAAATACGTACTTGACCCCTCTGCAAAACATGACTTAGTACTTAGTGGCAAAACCCTTGTTGGCAATCACAGAGGTCAGACGTTTCTTGTAGTTGGCCACCAGGTTTGCACACATCTCAGGAGGGATTTTGTCCCACTCCTCTTTGCAGATCTTCTCCAAGTCATTAAGGTTTCGAGGCTGACGTTTGGCAACTCGAACCTTCAGCTCCCTCCACAGATTTTCTATGGGATTAAGGTCTGGAGACTGGCTAGGCCACTCCAGGACCTTAATGTGCTTCTTCTTGAGCCACCCCTTTGTTGCCTTGGCCGTGTGTTTTGGGTCATTGTCATGCTGGAATACCCATCCACGACCCATTTTCAATGCCCTGGTTGAGGGAAGGAGGTTCTCACCCAAGATTTGACGGTACATGGCCCTGTCCATCGTCCCTTTGATGCGGTGAAGTTGTCCTGTCCCCTTAGCAGAAAAACACCCCCAAAGCATAATGTTTCCACCTCCATGTTTGACAGTGGGGATGGTGTTCTTGGGGTCATAGGCAGCATTCCTCCTCCTCCAAACACGGTGAGTTGAGTTGATGCCAAAGAGCTCCATTTTGGTCTCATCTGACCAGAACACTTTCACCCAGTTGTCCTCTGAATCATTCAGATGTTCATTGGCAAACTTCAGACGGGCATGTATATGTGCTTTCTTGAGCAGGGGGACCTTGCGGGCGCTGCAGGATTTCAGTTCTTCACGGCGTAGTGTGTTACCAATTGTTTTCTTGGTGACTATGGTCCCAGCTGCCTTGAGATCATTGACAAGATACTCCCGTGTAGTTCTGGGCTGATTCCTCACCGTTCTCATGATCATTGCAACTCCACGAGGTGAGACCTTGCATGGAGCCCCAGGCCGAGGGAGATTGACAGTTCTTTTGTGTTTCTTCCATTTGTGAATAATCACACCAACTGTTGTCACCTTCTCACCAAGCTGCTTGGCGATGGTCTTGTAGCCCATTCCAACCTTGTGTAGGTCTACAATCTTGTCCCTGACATCCTTGGAGAGATCTTTGGTCTTGGCCATGGTGGAGAGTTTGGAATCTGATTGATTGATTGCTTTTGTGGACAGGTGTCTTTTATACAGGTAACAAGCTGAGATTAGGAGCACTCCCTTTAAGAGTGTGCTCCTAATCTCAGCTCATTACCTGTATAAAAGACACCTGGGAGCCAGAAATCTTTCTGATTGAGAGGGGGTCAAATACTTATTTCCCTCATTAAAATGCAAATACATTTATAACATTTTTCACATGCGTTTTTCTGGATTCTTTTGTTGTTATTCTGTCTCTCACTGTTCAAATAAACCTACCATTAAAATTATAGACTGATCATTTCTTTGTCAGTGGGCAAACATACAAAATCAGCAGGGGATCAAATACTTTTTTCCCTCACTGTATACTGCTTACACATACAAGCTATATTTGCATGATTTACATTATTAATGATTAATTCATTATTAACTTTATTTCCTGCACATGACTAACCAATACCTCACGAGGCTTCTTCTCTCCAAAGCTGGGACCCTGAAATTGAGATACCTTTCGGTTCTCAAAACAATGTTCTGGGTGTACTGCCAAATAAAGCCATTTTTGTATTTTCTTGTGGCAAGTCTAGCAACCTTGCCAGCAGGCATGCCATCTAAAATACTAGACAAGCTACTCTACCTTGATTAATAGCCTGAAATGGCTTGGTAGCTAGGTATTTAGCTGGCTAGCTAAGCCAACATAATAGCATTGCTAGGTGGCTGTTATTTGAGAGAAACAACAAAACATTTTTGTTTTATTTATTCATCAAGAAGGAATCAATTGGCTACAAAGCTTGATCAAATGAATTTACAAACATACCTCCTGCGAGTCCTGCCCATCTCAGGCAGCTAAAATCAAATCAAACACTGTTTGTGTCACTCAACACTCTCTCTTCTCCACCACTGACAGTACTATCTGCACACGGTATATAAGGTACTCTTTGCATGGTCCAGTCAGTGTGTCTCCTCCACTATATACCGCTGACAGATCTTTTATAAATAATTATGCTAAAATATGGGCTGAAAAATTAAGCTGGGTAATTAATTTACCATTTGAAAAAACAACATTTACAAAAATCTAAGAGGCCAGGTGCCCTTGTGCCCCCTATGGGCAGGACGCCTCTGCAACTGAGTTCCATCAACTCAAGGTGAGACCCTGTGTGTGTGTGTGTGTGTGTGTGTGTGTGTGTGTGTGTGTGTGTGTGTGTGTGTGTGTGTGTGTGTGTGTGTGTGTGTGTGTGTGTGTGTGTGTGTGTGTGTGTGTGTGTGTGTGTGTGTGTGTGTGTGTGTGTGTGTGCGAGAGAGAGTACAGGTTTTGCACTACTACACGAATGCATCTGTCACCTTTTCATCAGAGCAGTGTTCCACCACCACCTCTAGAGAGAACAATAGAGAGGGAACATGAGGCTCTGCCTTCCAGACTCTATAATACCTTGACCCCTGGAACACAGCGCCACAACACTACAATACACCAGCCAAACGCACACCTATGGCCCAGAGAGAGAGAGAGGGACGGGAGAGATAGAGATAGAGAGAGGGATAAAATAAAAGAGAGATAGAGATAGAAGGCTCTTTTTTTTTTGCTGGCGCTAAACACCTTAGTCTGCAATTTCAGCATGTAAAACAGTTGCTTCTGGAATTTTCCACCCCTTGCACCAGGTTCCTCAATTTACTTCTCTAACATCAGTTCTTGCTCTGAGGTGAGAGGGGTGACAATATTTGAGGTGTGTCCTTATAAACAAGTGTAAAAGTGACAATTTCATGCGTCGCAAATGGTAAGATTTAAGACCAATGAAAAGCAGGTCTTAGTGGTAACGCCATTGGTAATGGCATGGATCTTGAGAGCGGAAGCACAGCGTATCCAGCCTTAACGCACACTGCCCATATAGCCATGGAATGTTTAATTTGATTTAAATCAAGCATAGCTCCCCTCCCCTCAATGAAGGCTGTTTTTTTTTCATCCTTTCCATTGCATTCACCAAGTACTAGTAGCTAGCCAAGCCTATCAATAAAGGCTTTGGCTTGTGAGACAGCTTTGAAATTGATCCTAGTCACCAAAGCTTTATTAAAAGATCAAGCTTGGGAACATAAAAACAGCATAAAAACATAAAAATAATTTCCAAAAACATCCTCTTTTCATTTATGTGGGCTATTGTACATTCTTTTAGCTAGCTCCCGTCGTTATTTTGGACGTGTTTTAAAACCCCTCCATACATGTGTCCACAGATATGAGATGATGCCGGTGGCCGTCGTTTTCAGAAACATTTAAGTTATTTTAATGTAACTTGGTTTTTAATCACTTGGTTAAAAACCAAGCCCTCAATAGGCTTACCTTTACCCAACTATAACAAAGTCTGGATCAACAGCAGCAAGTATCCATCTCCATCTCCAAAGAGTGCCTCTCATGTGGTTACCAAAGACGTGCTCCTCCAAACGTATTTAAGTTATTGAGTCATATACTGCAGTGTCAACGGTATGCCTTGGCTGTATCATGATATGTTGAGAACGTGCCTCACACATAAACTCAGCAAAAAAAGAAACGTCCCTTTTTCAGGACCCTGTCTCTCAAAGGTAATTCGTAAAAATCCAAATAACTTCACAGATCTTCATTGTAAAGGGTTTAAACACTGTTTCCCATGCTTGTTCAATGAACCAATTAATGAACATGCACCTGTGGAACGGTCGTTAAGACCCTAACAGCTTACAGTCGGTAGGCAATTAAGGTCACAGTTATGAAAACTTAGGACACTAAAGAGGCCTTTCTACTGACTCTGAAAACACCAAACGAAAGACACCCAGGGTCCCTGCTCATCTGCGTGAATGTGCCTTAGGCCTGCTGCAAGGAGTCCTGAGGACTGCGATAAATGTGGCCAGGGCAATAAATTGCAATGTTCGTACTGTGAGACGCCTAAGACAGCGCTACAGGGAGACAGGACAGACAGCTGATCGTCTTCTCAGTAAGGCAGGTCCTCACCAGACATCAACGGCAACAACATTGCCTGTGGGCATAAACCCACCATCGCTGGACCAGACAGGACTGTCAAAAAGTGCTCTTCACTGACGAGTCACGGTTTTGATGGTCGGATTCGCGTTTATCATCGAAGGTATGAGCGTTACACCGAGGCCTGTACTCTGGAGCGGGATCGATTTAGAGGTCCGTCATGGTCTGGAGCGATGTGTCACAGCATCATCGAACTGAGCTTGTTGTCATTGCAGGCAATCTCCACGCTGTGCGTTACAGGGAAGACATCCTCCTCCTTCATGTAGTACCCTTCCTGCAGGCTCATCCTGACATGACCCTCCAGCATGACAATGCCACCAGCCATACTACTCGTTCTGTGCATGATTTCCTGCAAGACAGGAATGTCAGTGTCTGCCATTGCCAGCGAAGAGCCCGGATCTCGATCCCATTGAGCACGTCTGGGACCTGTCGGAGGGTGAGGGCTAGGGCCATTCCCCGCAGAAATGTCCGGGAACTTGCAGCTGCCTTGGTGGAAGAGTGGGGTAACATCTCACAGCAAGTACTTAATTAAGCAGTACTTAATGCAGCTGGTGGCCACACCAGATTCTTACTGTTGCTTTTGATTTTGCCCCCACCCCACCCCACCCCTTTGTTCAGGGACACATTATTCAATTTCTGTTAGTCACATGTCTGTGGAACTTGTTCAGTTTATGTCTCAGTTGTTGAATCTTGTTATGTTCATACATTCATTGACAGTGAGAGGACGTTTCTTTTACAATACAATTTATGGGAGCCTAGTATTTTTTATTTTAGGAGACTGTCTACCAACAGAGGCAGTGCATTGGAAACACAGTGCTTATAGCTTCTGCTCATTGTAAAAGGGTTCTCTATTAAAGTCATAGTTAAAGTCGCTCAGTCACAGATTGGTGTAGGGTGAGGTATAACAACAGGGAAACACCTTTTCCAAGAATGTACCGGAAGAAGTTAAACTTTCGTACCAGTGTTCAATAAAGTATTGTTAAATGATTTTTGCAGTGGATAAAAATAGTGGCTTTATAATCATAAAAGATGGAACGTAAAAATACCATCATACCATCAATATCGTTACCTTCCCTTTCTCTGTATATTTTCACACATCCAGTTTTTTAAATTCCCGTCGAAGAAATTAATTATTTAGGGACTCAAAGTATTATTCCTGATATTTGCACATTCCAAACTGTCAATACGAACAGCAGACGGTCTGATTTCAATTGGCTCTATAGCAGTAAATGACTTGACTCTTTAACACCCTCCAGCTCCTATAACAATGGCACCACTCTAATTGGAGAGACAGGGTAATTTCTCCTGTTACACCTGGAAATAAAACTTTTGTAATAAGCACTGGTACTACTTTCTCAAACATCATATTTCTTAGTCTAATTAAACAAAATCAAATGTCTGTGTGTTCAAAGGAGAGAAAAAAGGGTTTGAAAGTGTGCTGTTGAAATGTTTAAGTGCTGACCTGAACGTACCTTGCTCCTAGCTTGTTAATTGCAATTACAGTGAGCATAAACATACTTCACAACACAACTTACCACATCACACATTTTCAGTTGAGAGAGAGACAGGGAGAAACAGACAGAGAGAGAGGGAGAAACAGAGGGAAGGATAGAGGGGGGAGAGAATGAGATAGAATGAAAGAGAGGGTGCTGTATGAGATTCTAGGAATTATAAGGATTCTAGGAGGTGTACAGTCACCTAGAACAGAGTAGCTGTGTGATGTATGATATCCGGGATGCTTTTCCCTGCTTCTCCCAGCTGATTTGTAGCTTAGGGTTAACACCCGAAAGCTTCTATAGCATCTCTGACTGGATTGGTTGATCCTAGACCAGTCTGGAACCGTCTCACCCTCAACCCAGCTGCTTCTGAATCTGTCAAACGTGACATCATAGTGGATGGTCACCAAAGGGTGGCGGAGAGACCATTTTGTCAGTACCGAATTAATTAGTTCTCATACTGTAATATTTTATTTTTTCTATTTAATTGTTTTCCTTCTTTATTTGAGTCACGTTTTAGAAAGAGATATTATAAAGTTCATTATCAGTCTTTCTATTTTAAGCGTTGCTGTTTGCAGCTTAATGTCTCCAAAGGTCTCCATATACATAACCCCAGACACACACAAAACCCTGAACACCCTCTGACCTCACAATGAACATTATGTCATTAGTCCCCAGGACTCCCAGAGGAGGGAGGCTGTGTCTGTGTGACATGAATCAGTGTGCCTGACCCCTACAGCCGGCCCCCCTGCTCAAACCCCTCTCCCTCCTCTTTCCTTCTCTCCCTCCTCTTTCCTTCTCTCCCGCCTCATTCACAGGTCTTCTCTCCCGCCTCATTCACTGATCTATCATCATCTGTCTCTCTTTCTGCCAGTTGGAGCATCCAACCTCATGTTAACACACACACACACAGTCACTCTCAAACAGTCACTCACACACACACAGGCTGGCCATCCATACAGTACATCCATTCACCTCCTCTGCCCTACTTTAACCTATGTCCCAAGGGGGAAGATGCCAGAGAGGTGTAGTCTTTCTGTTCCAGGGTTTATTTTACTGCAACATGGTGAGAAAGAGAAAAGAGAGACAGATTGAAAAGAGACGAGTTAGATGGACAGAGAAGTAGTGAAACTGGGAGAAAAGTGATAGTGATAAAAAAGATGGAGTGAGACAGAGATATAGAGGTCCTGTACTGACCTCTCCTCCACACAGCCGTTAATCCTAGCATTCCAGATCACCCTGACAACCAGAGGTTAGAGGTCAGAGGTTATGTTAACCCTGGTTCCTTCCCCAGGGCCCAGACTCCCCCTGGGAGTCAACTACCCCCTGACTCTTGACCCCTGTGATGTCAGACAGAGTCACAGGGTCACAGGGGGTCATGGTCAAGGCTTCTGTCTGGATATCCTCCAACCATGGCTGCACTGTTTGTTTAGAGTGTGTGTGTGTGTGTGTGTGTGTGTGTGTGTGTGTGTGTGTGTGTGTGTGTGTGTGTGTGTGTGTGTGTGTGTGTGTGTGTGTGTGTGTGTGTGTGTGTGTGTGTGTGTGTGTTGTTTTCTTTAAGTTGGGTTGTGAATCTTGGGTTATTGAGCTATGATCCACTGACTCAGAGCTGAAGAATTGAGGCGTGACTTAGTAGGGGCGTGGCTTTCAGCTAGTTATTTTTGGCCACCTATGAGAGTAAGTGCCATTCCGATTAATCTGTTTTTTTTGTCAACACATGTAAAGTTTGAGTACTGACGCTTTTGTAGTTTTAATAAGGCGTACACAAGAGTATGAGTTCCTTAATAAGTGCCTACGCATTGCCCAATGTTGTGATACTTACCACTTTTTATTTTGTGAAGTCCAAAAATATTTGCAGTGTATATGGAAGACATTTACTGTCACGGCAGGCCAAAAATAACTATCTGAAAGCCACGCCCACAATAGTCCATTCCTTTGGTGTGTTAATTTAACACTCTGTACATCTTTTAATATACAATTAATAACATTACTATGTAAATATCATAACCAATTGTTAACTATCCCAATATCGACATACACATAGGCTCTAGTGGAACTCATCTTGTGCAAGAATGATTAAGTTACAAAAATGTCAGCACGCAACCTCACAATACAACAGAACAGATGAAACGTAATGACAATTACTCTCACGGGTGGTGAAAAATAACTATCTGAAAGCCATGTCCATACTAAGCCACACCTCCAGCCTTCTGATCGGCTCAATAACCCAAGTAAGGGACCCAGTTGGCTGGGTCAAAATACTCCAACGTGTGTCCCAGCGCTGGGTTGTTTTTAACCCAGCATTTATTTAGAGTGTACAATACTGTAGGTTGGTGTGTGTTCAGAAAGTATTCACCACCCTTGCCTTTTTCAACATTTTGTTGTGTTACAGCCTGAATTTATTATGGATGAAATGTTGATTTTGTGTCACTGATCTACACACAATACCCCATAATGTCAAAGGGGAATTATGTTTTTAAGCATTTTTTACAAAAACTGAAATGTCTTGAGTCAATAAGGATTGTGTCAAGGCACACATCTGGGGAAGGGTACCAAAACAGGTATGCAGCATTGAAGGTCCCCAAGAACACAGTGGCCTCCATCATTCTTAAATGGAAGAAGTTGGGAACCACCAAGTCTCTTCCTAGAGCTGGCCGGCTGGCCAAACTGAGCAATCGGTGGAGAAGGGCCTTGATCGGGAGGTGACCAAGATGGTCACTCTGACAGAGCTCTAGAGTTCCTCTGTGGAGATGGGAGAATCTTCCAGAAGGACAACCATCTCTGCAGCACTCCACCAATCAGGCCTTTATGGTAGAGTGGCCAGATGGAAGCCACTCCTCAGTAAAAAGCACATGACAGCCTGCTTGAAGTTTGCCAAAAGGCTCTCAGACCATGAAAAACAAGATTCTCTTGTTTGATGAAACCAAAATTGAACTATTTGGCCTGAATGCCAAGTGTCACATCTGGAGGAAACTTGACACCATCCCAATGGTAAAGTATGGTGGTAGCAGCGTCATCATGCTGTGGGGAGGTTTTTTAGTGGCGTGGACTGGGAGACTAGTCAGGATCGAGGATGAACGGAGCAAAGTACAATGAGATCCTTGATGAAAACCTGCTCCAGAGCGCTCAGGACATCAGACTGGGGCGAAGGTTCACGTTCCAACAGGACAACGACCCTAAGCACACAGCCAAGACAACGCAGGAGTGGCTTCGTGACAATTCTCTGAATGTCATTGAATGGCCCAGCCAGAGCCCGGAGTTGAACCCGATCGAACTCTGGAGAGACCTGAAAATAGCTGTGCAGCTACGCTCCCCATCCAACCTGACAGAGCTTCAGAGGATCTGCAGAGAGGAATGGGAGAAACTCCCCAAATACAGAAGATAACAAAATGTGGAAAAAGTATCGGGGTCTGAATACTTTCCGAATGCACTGTAGGTGTGACTATTTCTGTAAAAAGAATTGAGAGACACAGTAGTTTCGAGAAGAGCTCAGCAGTGCTCCTTGGATCCATTGTACTCCACACACATTCCTTGAATCCAGTGGTACGTACTCATTTGTTATCCACTACCATTGCGATGCTATAGAATAGAAAAGTCCTCTATTTTGTGTTTTGTTCCGTGCCTTTTCATATCCTGACCAAGGTTTCCAGCGTTCACCGTGAAAGCATTTTTATATGTTTTTACAGAATTTTATGAAATTAAATATTTTGTAGGACATAATTCAATGAAAATATTTTTTTCAACACAGTGGAAAGTTCAGCTAGGGTTCTATCCAAGAAAGGCAAAACACAATGTATACTCGAAGTACAGCAAAAATATGACAATCCAAACGCTCTCTAACACTATAAGAAATACTTTGATAAGGAAATACATATAAATCTCTGTGTCCGTACTCACTACCTTCAGAGCAAGGACCCCTGTGTGTGTGTGTGTGTGGGTGTGCGTGTGTGTGCATGTTTATGTGAATTGCATGGGGAGGTGGGGTGGTAGGTGTAGGAATCGGGGTTCCACTCTCTGCCTCTCTATTCCTCTCCTCCCCTCTCTCTCTGTGGCGGGGCATTTATCAGACCCCTAAGTGGCTGTAACAAAAGCAATGCTCCCTGGGAGAGGACCTGACAGCAGTTTTCCCCGTATTGATCGCCTGTGCTCGCTCTGAGTGCTCCAGTTTATGACAAAAGAGTTCACGACACCGCAGTCACAAAGTCAATACCGTGATAAATACTCCCCCTCTGCTGGTCCCTTGTCCGGCACTTTACCAGGCATTTGCCCTGACAGTTATTACTCCTACCACAGTAAATCCACTGACCAAAGGAGAAAAGAGAGAGAAAAAAGAGAGTCGTTGGCTGAATTTATGAACCCAGGTTGGTCAAGTTTACTTAATCTAAAGACCAGTTCAATCACGATCAGTGCTAGCGGACCGGAGGATTTGCTGGTAAATGTGTTGTCTTCTCCACAGCTCTAGGGAGCTATTTTTTTGTCTTAGGGATTAACTGTATGTTAAATATGTATGTACACATTCCCACATATGCAATGGAGAGAGAGAGAGAGAGAGAGAGAGAGAGAGAGAGAGAGAGAGAGAGAGAGAGAGAGAGAGAGAGAGAGAGAGAGCATGTGCATGTACACACCAACATACTGAAAATACAGACATGCGCAAGTATGTGGACAAAAGTATGCTCGTAGAAAATCTCATTCCAGAATCATGGGCATTAATATGGAGTTGATCCCCTTTGCTGCTGTAACAGCCCCCACTCTTCTGGGAATTCTTTCCACTAGATGTTGGAACATTGCTGCAGGGACTTGCTTCCATTCAGCCACAAAAGCATTAGTGAGGTCGGGCACTGATGTTGGGTGATTAGGCCAAAGATATTCGATGGAGTTGAGGTCAGGGCTCTGTGCAGGCCAGTCAAGTTCCTCCACACCAATCACTACAAACCATTTCTGTATGGACCTCGCTTTGTGCATGGCGGCATTGTCATGCTGAAACAGGAAAGGGCCTTCCCCAAACTGTTGCCACAAAGTTGGAAGCACAGAATCGTCTAGAATGTCATTGTATGCTGTAGCGTTGATTTCCCTTCACTGGAACTAAGGGGCCGAGCCCGAACCATAAAAAACAGCCCCAGACCATTACAATTTTACAGTTGGCACTATGCATTGGGGCAGGTACAGTAGCATTCTCCTGGCATCCGTCAAAACCAGATTTGTCCGTCGGACTGACAGATGAAGCGTAATTCATCGCTCCAGAGAACGCGTTTCCACTGCTCCAGAGTCCAATAGCGGTGAGCGTTTACACCACTCCAGCCGACGCTTGGCATTGCACATGGTGATCTTAGGTTTGTGTGCCGCTGCACAGCCATGGAAATACATTTCATGAAGCTCCCAACGAACAGTTATTGTGCTGACATTGCTTCCAGAGGCATTTTCGCGGCTGATCCCTTGTTGGTCCTAGACATTTCCACTTCACAATAACAGCACTTATAGTTGACCGGGGCAGCTCTAGCAGGGTTGAAATTTGATGAACTGACTTGTTGGAAAGGTGGCATCCTATGATGATCTCACGTTGAAAGTCACTGAGCTCTTCAGTAAGGCCATTCTACTGTCAATGTTTGTCTATGGAGATTGCATGGTGGTGTGCTCGATTTTATACACCTGTCAGCAGGGGTGTCCACATACTTTTGTATATATAGTGTATGTCCATCATTGGTTGAATATGTAGCCTGAGGTATTTTAGATGTTGCTGTTTGAATAGGCTATTTATTTTCCAGGAGTTTACTCTCTTACTCTAAACAGATTTCTAACAATCTTTGTTTTTCCCTCCAGAAATCTAATTTGAATAATGATTAGTGAATTAAAATCAGGGCTTAAAGTGTGAGCTGTCAGATATGTCTGTTTGTTGTTGCAGCACAGGGCCAAGTTCCATCTCCAACTTTACACACATGTTCATGGTATTACACG
This sequence comes from Brachymystax lenok tsinlingensis, assembly GCA_030435695.1. Taxonomy (NCBI): domain Eukaryota; kingdom Metazoa; phylum Chordata; class Actinopteri; order Salmoniformes; family Salmonidae; genus Brachymystax; species Brachymystax lenok. The sequence continues at coordinate 7,766,903 of CM059808.1, forward strand.
CAGTCAAAGATCCCTGTACATCCATTTTCAGCAAATGAGGAAATATTAAGAATGTTTTGTAATTTGGAAGAGGTTCCTGCCTTTGCACTAATCCAACATGTTAAATCCGTTTAGAGTTAAAAGTACCCATATCCCCGCTGCATATGCTCCGAAACACATTAATCAAAATAGCAGATTATGCAGATGTAAATTACAACGCTGCTATGAATGAAATTTTTTCAATTTATCTAGTCAAAAATATTATAAATCTAGAGAGATTAATATTTTTCTATAATAGTTTACAAATACAACATGTGTCGAATTGAGTGGCAAATCATCTTGTTTAGCATAACTCCTAAATCCTATTACAAATGTTTAAAAGATATTAAAAAGTGATTTATTTATACTTGGAGAAAACATAACCAGCCAGAGAATCATATTCAGGCTCTCTTTTCATTTTGTTTCCCTAAAAAGGAACATTTGTTCCAAATGTCTTACCTGGCTATCATCATTTGGTCATCTGGAGTCAAGTGGATGAAAAGTGGGTCCTCCAGAGTTGCCTGTTCTCTATAGCAAATGTATTCTCTTCTCCCTCCAGTCTGGTTACCTGGCAAAAACAAAAAGTGAAATAAATATCTGTGTATGTCACGTTTTTATCCATACCTGGTCATTCTGATCATCTCCCGGTCAAGATGCTGTAAGGACCATCATCAGTGAGAGACTGTATGCCTCCAAAATGGCACCCTATTCCATATAGTGCCCTGGTCAAAAGACGTGCACTATATAGGAAATAGGTTGTCATTTGGGACACAACCCCTGTCCGCAGCAAGCAGCGACAGCCCTCAAAGCCTAAACAGGGCCACATGATGTCAGGCTGTATTTGAGCGCAAGGATGGGTGGCTAACGGCAGGCAGCAGATCACAGTGTCTATCTAGTGGCTTTATATCCATAACGAGGAGGGTAACTACCTGTAAAACAACCTTCTGGGTGGAGAGGACCTCCCATATGGGAGCAGCACATGACACAGCAGCCAGAGGACACAGTACCACGGGACAGAGGGGAGATACAGGGAGGGAGAGGAGGGGGAGATTTGGGGAAGGAAGGAACAGGATGGTTGGGTTGGAGAGTGGAGGAAGGGGTAGAGATTTGTAGTAAGGGAAGAAGAAGGTCTGGAGGTTGGTCTTGAGAGGAGAGTGGGAAAGGGATAAGAGGGGGAGAAGTGAGGGTAGAGAAGGGGAGCAGGAAGTGTAGATCGGGTGGGAGGTATTTTTGGGGGAAAGCAAAAATAAGTTGAAGGGAATAGACGGTAAAGATGGAGAGGAGGGGATTGCATATTTTGAGGTTAGCTGTGAGGCTGGTTAGGCTATATGGGAGAGGAGGTTAGGGGTGGAGAAAGAGAGGGAGACAACACTGCACTCATGCGGACAGGTGCACATACACAATCAAACTGAACGTCCTATTGAGAGTGCCAGTACTTCTACACTGCACTGTAGGTGGAGCAGTGATGTGGATAAGATATCCATGGGACTACACACACACACACACACACACACACACACACACACACACACACACACACACACACACACACACACACACACACACACACACACACACACACACACACACACACACACACACACACACACACACACAAAGTAGGTCAGGGTGTAGAAAGTTACCTTTGCTATTGTACTTTCTCAAACCTGAAAGCGTTGCAATCTCAGGAATGTTATGCGTCAGCATATTGGACAGTAAGCTGCTAACTAGAAGAACATTCCTTGTGACATTCTTTCAGTGGCAACATTCCAACAGCCTGTCATTCCACTGAAGAAATATAGGATACAGTAGAGTAAGTACTCTATATGGACATTTACTGATGATTTGTGGTTAGTGTAGTTCTGGCATGTATTTGATGTAGTATAGGCAGGGCAGAAGATATGACAAGATGCCAATGTCTTCCATGGGGTCATGCCAGTGGCTGATAGTGAGAATAAAAAAGCTACCGTTTTTTCTGTTAGTGGTTCCAATTAGACAATCCTACATAAAAAAATGGAGAAAAGCAAAACAAACAAACACAAAAGCTGTAATGATGAAATTCCTGAAAGAAGCACACAAACAGTTCAGATTTGCCAAGCGTCTTTATGTAGATTAGGCAAAGTATATGCTGTGTGTGAAACCACAAAGCCCAACAACAATGCTTAGCTAATTCAAAGGCGGATGTTGCCAGGGATGGGCATAGATTACAATTACAAAAAACAAGTAAACAAATACTCTAAATACAAGTACAAAATACTCTAAAGACCAATGCATCAAAAATAAAATATAAGATTGTATTAATACCAATATATGTAGTTTGTATTTTAAAACACCAAAATACATTTGCAAATAGCCAGCCGAACAGCAACAACATTCTTAGTAACGTTTAAAGGAACGTCTTACTTGCCATGACTGTGATATGTTGTTGTTTATCAACCTTAGTTGAATACACTCTGGATAAGAGCGTTTGCTAAATTCCCAAAATATGTGAAAATGAACAACTGCAATGCACACTGGGTATTATCATTAGCCTTGTTTTGGGGTGAAGCTCATTACAGTAAAACATTACAGTTCATTTTTACATATACATGTACAATGAGTTCATTTAGCAGACACTCTTAACACACCATAGTGCCATCAGACTTTTGATACCAATGTAGGGTGAAAGGGGCCCACAAAATTGTGAACTACTGTAAATAAATGCTATAGAAAAGTATTTTGAAAATACAAATGACAGCTTTGAAATGTATTTTGTTACAAACTATATTGGAGCGTAGTTTAGCCCAGTGTAATACAACATACAAAATACTCAGAAGTAATTACAACACATATTTCAAATACATGTAATGGAAATACTGCCCGTCTCTGGATGATGCTAATGAAAGCGTCAGCCCCTGAGTTTGGCCCAGTATGAAACCTGGCTGAACACTTCTCATTTCCTTATTGCAAGTCTGCTTTTATCTTTTACCTTAAAAAACACCATCAAACTAAATGGGGGGAGGAGTGGGGGACTTGAGGAGGAGCTGAGTGTGTGGTGTGTTCATGTGTTTTACAGGTTGGTTTTTCTCTCCATTTCGAGGTTGGTTAGCACGCTAGCACATTAGCTGAGGGGCACAATGACCGGACTCACCTTAGTCAATATGTGTTACACCTGTGCTGGCAAGTCATCTCGCTAGTCAGGATGTGTTTCACATGTGCTGTCCCTGCTGATTTTTAAAGATAAACTTTAATGAAAAAAAAATGTTGTTCATCAATTCTGGTCTTAATTTTGACAATTTGTTGGAAAAGTTATATATGTTGGTCTTTTAAGAGTAAATCTAGCTCTTTTTGCCACTAGCGGTTCAACTCTACCATTGAAATTGTGACATAGAGGCAGGTACCACCTCAAGGCCACCTTAAGGCGTTTTTGCTTACCGTTTCATACACATCTATGTGCTTTTACGAAGGAAAACAAACATGTAGCTTATTTTAATTTGATTTATTTTACCTTTATTTAACCAGGTAGGCTAGTTGAGAACAAGTTCTCATTTACAACTGCGACCTGGCCAAGATAAAGCACAGCAGTTTGATACATACAACAACAAAGAGTTACACATGGAATACACAGACATACAGCCAATAATACAGTAGAAAAATTTAAAAAATCAATAAAAGAAATAATAAGTCTATATACAGTGAGTGCAAATGAGGTAAGATAAGGGAGGTAGGGCAAAAAATAGGCCATGGTGGCGAGGTAATTACAATATAGCAATTAAACACTGGGATGGTAGATGTGCAGAAGATAAATGTGCAAGTTACTGGGGTGCAATGGAGCAAGATAAATAAATAAATACAGTATGGGGATGAGGTAGTAGGATGGGCTGTTTACAGATGGGCTATGTGCAGGTGCAGAGATCTGTGAGCTGCACTGATAGCTGGTGCTTAAAGCTAGTGAGGGAGATATGAGTCTCCAGCTTCAGTGATTTCTGTAGTTCGTTCCAATCATTGGCAGCAGAGAACTGGAAGGAAAGGCGGCCAAAGAAGGAATTGGCTTTTGGGATGACAAGTGAGATATACCGGCTGGAGCGCATGCTGCGGGTGGGTGCTGCTATCGTTATGACGATTATACTTTTATATTTGTAGCTAGATCCATCGAAACAAGAAATAGATGACAATGGTGGTCATGTCAACTCATATTTTTCCCAACCACCATGACTGAGTTCTAATCCCACAAGAGGGAAATATATATAGTTTTGTTATCCTCTGTTACAATATTCATCCGTACCCACACATTTCTAATTCTAAAAAGTGAAAGCATACCTGTGAGGGGTTGCCCTGGTAGTAGTTGAAGGTTTTTATACAGTACCCCAGACCAATCTGTGAGATAATTGGACCATTTGACAAAGCGCTACTGGGTAAATACTGCAATGCGGGTTGGATTGAATTGAGCCCCTGATCTTCATTTTCAAGGTGGTGATTGCACCTTACTTTTATTGCTGTATTGTATTGGGAAAAAGAGTCTACATTTCAAATATTTTTGGGGGCCCCATGGGGGATTTGAACTTACACCACAAGTGGTAATAGAGGTCAGGAACTTAACACCTTACCACTGTCAGCTAACTGTCCAGAGCTGTAGTTTATTACAAGGCACATAATTGTATTATCAGAGCATGCCAGTGGACTTCTGACAAGTATTCTTTAGTGAGAACGTGTTGAAATCAGGGTTAGTGTCACGTCCTGGCCATAGATAGCCCTCTGTCTTCTCTATGGTGTTTTGGTCAGGACGTGACCAGTTTTTTTTTTGTTCTATGTGGTGTATTTCTATGTTTTTTTTTTTATGTTGGTTCCCAATTAGAGGCAGCTGGTTGTCGTTGCCTCTAATTGGGAATCCTATTTAAGTTGGTTCCCTTCCCCACCTACCTTGTGGGTCATTGATTTTGTGTTTAGTACACGAGTGCCATACACGAGTGCCATACACGAGTGCCATACACGAGTGCCATACACGAGTGCCATACACGAGTGCCATACACGAGTGCCATACACGAGTGCCATACACGGCAGTCAGTTGTTGCTTTTGATTGTGTCACTGGAATAAAAGTATGTGCAACTACACCCGCGCTGCACTTTGGTCCAATCCTGTCGACGATCGTGACAGTTAGGTTTAGGGGTTTGTGGTTAAGATTAGGATTGGGTTAGGGAAAATAGGCATTTTTGTGGTCAAACATTTTTACACTCCAAAAAGTCCTGACATTTCACTAAAACAAAGCAAAGCTGTGTGGGGCAGAAGTCATGTTGATGTTCCAGGTCTCTTGGGGTGAGAGGAACACTCATGGCTCCTGCTGATAACTGTCTCACATTGCAGCCCTGCACTGAGGGCCAGCCAAGACCCCCACCCCACCCCTCCTCACCCAACACCCACCCTCAGCCTGCCACACAGTACAGGCTTCCCCACAGGAGCACTACAGGCCCCAAATCATCACTTCTCAGACACACACAGACACACTCACAGACCATCATTGCTGCCTCCCCAGGCCTCAAATCAACACCCCTCCTGTTAAACACACCATAGAGAGCCAAAACCACAAGGCCATCAAATCATTCCCTCTTTCTAACCATAGCCTTAGACCTTCACACAACTCAATAATAGAGACACAAACAATGACTGTATTTCCCTATCCTATTAACAAATAATTAGGCCTACTGCTTATGATCACAATAATGAACATGCTTCTGCCTCGTGTCAGTTTGTCTCCCTGTAGTCCACATCAGCAGAACGCCCCTGCATTCACAAACTTACTTCCACTATGAAGGGCCAGCTAATACACCCAGCAACATTTCTTCTAATCCATTTCTTTGTTCCTCCTATATTCTCCCAGACCTGAGAGTGCCAGTCCCAGCAGCGCACCTATTCATGTTCACTAGCCCACGCGCTCTCACTCGCTGCTGTTTGTCATCCCTCTATCCCAGGGACAAAGAGAGGAAGAGAGGGGGAGATCTGTGTTATGTTGTGGGTCTGCTGCGGTAAACACTGTGGTGTAGCCACTGGCTTGTGACCTGGTGTAGAGATGGTGCTATAGTGAATAGGGCTCCTGACCAATTCTGCTATTTTGTGTGTTTATTTTTTTACATAATGTCTCCAACAAAATTTCCTATGACAGAAAACAGCTTCTGGACATCATCAGAACAGCGATCACTAACCTCAATGTGGACGAGAATATCTACTTCAACGAGTCGGCAGCTCTGGACGTTCTGCTTACTCCCTCACGGGACTCGAAAGAGGAAGCATGGCAAAAGAGAGGCAGGCGACGCGGCATCCTAATGAGATTATGTTGGCGAGCAAATAGACCACCATTGCCCTCTGTTCTTTTGGCGAATGTGTAGTTGCTAGAGAACATAATGGATGAGATCAGGTTCATACGGTCCTTTCAAGAGGACCTGAACAACTGTAATATCCTATGTTTCTCAGTCGTGGCTGAAAGAGGACATGGACCAGTCAAACGTTTGGACAAACCTACTCATTCAAGGGTTTTTCTTGACTGTTACTTTTGATTTTGACCGCCCCCCCCCTTTGTTCAGGGACACATTATTCAATTTCTGTTAGTCACATGTCTGTGGAACTTGTTCAGTTTATGTCTCAGTTGTTGAATCTTGTTATGTTCATACAAATATTTACACATGTTAAGTTTGCTGAAAATGAACTCAGTTGACAGTGAGAGGAGTTTATTTGCCATCTATCATTTTCGTAGCTGTCAATTTACCACCACAAACCATGTTGGCACTAAGACTGCACTCAACAAGCTGTATAGGGCCATAAGCAAACAAGAAAATGTACATTCAATGGCAGCGTTTCTCGTGGCCGGTGGTTTTAATGCAGGGAAACTGAAATCCATTTGACAAAATGTTTACGAGCATGTAATCCGACAAAACTCTAGATCACATTTACTCCACAAAAAGAAACGCATACAAGGCCCTTCCTCGCCCTCCCTTTGGCAAATTAGACCATAACCCTTTCTTCCTGCTTCCTTCTTACAAGCAAAAACTCAAACAGGATTTACCAGTGACACGTTCAATACGGAAGTGGTCTGATGAAGCGGATGCTAAGCTACAGGACCTTTTCACGAGCACAGACTGGAATATGTTCAGGTTTTCATCTGATAACACTGAGGAGTTCACCACATCACTGGCTTCATTGATAAGTGCATCGACAATGTCGTCCCCACAGTGACTGTACATACATACTCCAACCAGAAGCCATGGATTACAGGCAACATCCGCACTTAGCTAAAGTCTAGAGCTGCCGCTTTCAAAGAGCGCAACACTAATCCGGACGCTTATAAGAAATCCCTCTACAACTTCCAACAAGTCATCCAACAGGCAAAGCATCAATACAGGACTGCTTTGACGCTCAACAGATCACGGATTACAAAGGAAAGCCCAGCCGTGAGGAGCCAGCGACGCGAAGCAACATTGAACCATGCATGAGAGCACCAGCTGTTCCGTATGACTGTGGTCTCGCTCTCTTTAGTTGATGTGGGTAAGAAAGGGGTTCCCAAACGTTTTGGGCCCACGACCCAATTTTGATATCTGAAAATTATTGCGACCCAAACCATGTAAAAGAAAATGATGTAATTAACAACCAATGTTTATTTTTATGGGGGGGGCTCTGCAGTCAATTGAAAAACAGTATTTCTGATTGTCTTCTCAACTCACCATCACATACCTTTAATGTGGGGCCATGACAGTCAATTGCAAATTAGGCTGACATAATGTATCTTAACGTACCAATGAGATGGGAGTGCTTGACGCATGTCAGGGGCGTGGTCGACAGTGCGCACATCATCTCTGCTGTCACATCCAACCTGGACAGATATTTGGTTTTAATGCAGACGAAAGCACTGAATCCAGCTTCACACAGATATGAGCTGACGAGGGGTATCATGAGTTTTATGATGCTTTCAAGACAACTGGGAACTCTGAAAAATACAAGGTAAACTCATGACGTCAGTGATCATCAGGTCGGAAAGTCAGAGCTCTAGAAAGAAGCCTGAGTTCCCAAGTTGGAATTCCGAGTTGGATGAAAGTTTAAAAAATTTTTCCCAGTCGGAGCTACTGAGTTCCCAGTTGTCTTGAACACACTGAAGTCTGAGATTTCTGAGTTTCCAATTGTTTTGAATGCTGCATTAATGAATGCATTCGGCCACATGCCAGCTGGATCAGCTGTTCGATTTCAATTACCAGCTTGTCAACTGAGCCAGGATAACAGTCAAACGGATTGGGAAGTAGGTCCCAAAGTGCTCTTCCAAGCGTTGGAGGTGAGCAGTCATCACTCGTGTGCGACACTTACTGATGCTGTTTTATGTTAGAAACATGCACAGCCGAGGGAAGGGAGTAGGGTTCTCTTTGGAAAGACTCTCTCTCCAATAACAATTATTTCCTCTGAATCCACTGATTCGGTCACTCATCTGTAGAATGTTTCCCCTGCATGCTTTGCTTTCAGTTTGTTCAGTTTCCCAAATATGTCTGTTAAATAGGCAAGGAAACACATTTTCTTTTCATTACACAGTTAATTAACCAAGTCTGTTTTTTTTTACATCCATTGTGAATGACAACAGTTCGAACATCTCTCAATGTGAAAAACCATTCCAACACTGCCCCTCGATAACCACCAAGCCTTGGTATGAAATAGAACATTGTCACACTCTCATCCCATATCTCCACATAGTTTTGTGAACAGGCGTGCACACAGTGGATGTGATTTGATGCAGTTTACAATCAAAGTTACCTGCTGCAGTGTATCTCAGAGTTCTGTGCTCAGCTCTTTTTCCGCCTGTTGCTCTTGGTGTATCATACAATGCGTCCATATGGCAGAAGGGAGACACATTCATAACTAGAGTGCAGAGGCCTGCCCGCCATCCTGCCATAGATGGCGCTCCATCGGTGCGAAAGCCAACCATTCGATCCCACAGAATAGTTTTTTGTAAATATAGCCACGCAGCACACTGAACATCCCCTGTGCCCTTTCATGCTCGGGAATCATGTGACAGAACAATATTTCCTCGTGAATAGCATCCCCTGACATGTATAGCGAACAAAAGTAATTACATGGGCATCTCAGCCCTCACAGCTAACGTCCGTTTGGAGAGCATAAGCTGGGGAGTTTGAGTTGTTCAGTCAGTTTCCTCTTGATTGCTAGCAATAGCATGAATTTATCATTTAACAGTGTTATCTGACAAAGGTATTGATGTGAGTATCTGTGCCTCTGCCTCACCATATCACTTGCGGCTGGTAATATAAAAGTCTCTGCTCTAGTGTCTGGTTTCATAGCGTAGCGGGCCTAGCCATTCATCGTGGGAATTATTCAAGTGCAATGGTCAAGTGCAGCCTTTTTCCATGCTCTAAGGGTACTCTGGAAAAATGGTTTCTTTTAGATTTTAATAATTTTCATTTAGATTTTAAAGTTTAACCACATTACCGTGCTTTTGAGATACAAAGACAATATTATATATATATATATATTTTTTGCATATATATATATATACTGTAGAATTTTCCGAGATTTTGGAGAACAGGGTTTCGATGAGAGGCCTTCAGTTGGTGGTGGTGGGGAGGTGGAAGGTTGTTGGAAGATTGTTGCTGAAAAGTAGGGGGTGAGTTGACATAAATACTCCCCTATATTTATGCCTATTGGTTGAAAGAAAGGAAAGTGATTATTGCATGAGTGAGCCCATAGGTTATTCAGCAAGTGTGGTGTATAACAGGCTTTGCAGGCGTGGTTCCCTTGCGCTTGCTGAATAAATGTAATTCAACTGCTGAAAACCCTCCCACTTGCTGGCCAACAAAATGTATTGTGTAGTTTTAACTCAATAGAGTTTTCAGGGCATGTATCTAAAGCCATCCCTTTAAATTTGATGTACCTTTAATAAGATTTTTTCTCGACAGACTCACTAGAATACATGGAGAGAATGGTTCAGAATATTAGGAATCAATGAAAGAAAGCCATGTAAATACATGCACATTTGTCTCCTTTTCAGCACCAATTGGTATATTTAAAGATACTGTGATGTTGTATATTATTTAGGGTTAGGAAAGTACTTGTGAGGTGAAACTTTACACACAAAATATATTGGTGAATAAAAAATACAGTTGTTTGATTCATCCTGAAAGTCATATTCAGTTGTTCAATCCATGAAATATTGGAAGGTAAAAAGAATTGGGGTTGAACATTAGTCCTAGAAATCTACTCTATAATCCTCAGTAATCATGGAACTGTGATGACAATCGTCCAGTCGTCGTGAACCAGGCGACCGGCTCCAGGTTTAAACTGCAATGTATGGTCTGCATTCCATAATGATTCAAACAGGCTGATTATTACAAATTATTAACTTGTAATATGTTAGCCTAATATGATCCACTATTGCTAGCGATCCCCAGGAACAACCACGAACGTGACAAAGAATAAAATTGTAAATAAACCATGTAATGGAATGATACAAAATGTAAGGAAACTAACACTAAAGTGACAGTTATAAATGTATGTGGGTAAAACTGATGGTGGCCAATAGTGGCTAATACTTAACATGACACAAATTGTACACAAAAAAAGCCTGGGCATATCATTAAAAAGTTATAGAAATCATAAATCAACTCGGTAGGTTTGGTTCTAGACTGTCATTTGAGCAAGGCTGAAGCCTATTACTTGGGTTGCCAAGTTATAATGGCAGGATTTCATACACCTTACTATGGAAAATGTTGATATGCTTCAGTTTGCTGACTGGTTTTACATTAGTCTCCGGTGATCATAAGATAAAATAGATCTAAACCAATTGTCATTTATATTTATAATCGCCTTATCCAAACGGCTTACTCATTTACCCAGCTCTTATCAATTTGTAAATTACAGTGTATGGAGAATTGTGTTATTTCTATTAGAAAAAATGAAGTCGATGTTGTTCCACTGGTTGCTCGACCTTATTCATCATTACACTGCGCGTAAAGGTGCTATCTAAAGGTCCACCTCCTCCATAGCGGGTGAATAGCATGCTATTCTCATGCTTATGTTCAATGTCAGAATATGCGTAAAAAGTGGAATTACATTCCATTTACGTTGGAATTCCCCCAACAGAACGCTAGAACACTGTCCCTTTGTAATTACAGTGTGGATAGCCTCTCTCTCTCCACTGCAAGGTTAAACTATTCCCCCATTAGGTGCGGCTCTGTGTGTTTATAGGGAGCCTGCTCTCTTTTTTGTGGTTTTCACATGGCAATTAAAATCACCTTCCAGCACTGGGTGGCGGGAGGAGCTGAGAGAGAGAGAGATTGTTCCTTTCTCTTTTTGTCTTCCAGCTGTACTAAACATAATTAATGCCCTCAGACAGAACAGGAGCAGGTATGTATTAAAAACAATATTGGGATCCAATGGCTCCGAGGTCCTCACACTATTAAGAGGAACTATTCAGACAGGCCCTGTCCAATCCAACAAAGACTGTGTGGGAATAAAAGGACTTGGGTCAGCTAGTGCTTTGTGTGGTAATTTATATCAAATAGCTGCATAAAATCTGCAACCATAAAAGCTCCAATTACCCATCTGTGATTGTCTGTAGCAGACATGATCTATGGGCCTATCAATAGGAGAGAGCCTTAGTCCCACAGCATAACTAGCAGAACGCCACCCAGTAATTCATGGCCACATGGTGTATTAGTGTACGTTGACTATGTTCGATTTTACAGACCGTTAGAGGAGGCTCTAATAAAGAGGCTGATTGAGGAAAGGAGATAAAACACACAGATGACGTGGCGGAGGCCATTAAGTGTTTATCTGCTATAAATGCCCACATAGACACTTTGTTAGCCTAGCTGCCTCTCTCTCTCTCTCACACCATTTCTGTATGTCCCTGTGCAGTGTGACAGTTGAATAGCTTGCTCATCTATGGAATTACTGCATTGAGTATCTGGAATCATTATACTCTGAAAGGCAATCAGGACATTTAGTTAACCAAATGGACTACAGCATATAGGAGTGGATCTTTGTGAGTCTGTATGCATTTCATTTACATACCTGAGCCCATATTCACAAAGCATCTTAGTGCAGATCTTTTAAGGTTTGAGACTGAAGCTTGGGAGTGAAGTGACAAATCCCTTCATGTAAGCACCCAGTGTCTAATTGCTCTTAGAGACACACAGTCTTCTCTCTTTCCTCTTTCCACCACTTCCTGGACCTGACCTGTCATCTTAACTCAACACAGTGTGCAGGTATGAAAAAGAAAGAGAGAAAAAAGAAGAATGGAACAAAAAGAAAGATTCCAAGACATTAGGTCACAGTGAGATATAGTGTCTAGACGTGTATTTGTGTCTAGTGTCTCTCAAGCTCTCAGGTCTTTTGAAGGCTGGGACTGAGGGTGGGTGGCCTACTGTCTGGTGTGTCTGTCCGGACAGGTATGGGGTGTATGTGTGGAGTGGAGGAGGGGTGAGGGCAGGAGAGGACAAGAGAGTGGGATAGGGTGAGGAGTGAGAGTTGAAGAGAGGAAAAAGGAAAGAGTAAGAATTGAGGGGTGGGTGAATCAAGGTGCGTGAGGAGAGAAGAGAAAAGAGGAGAGAGTGAGGGGATACGTGAGGGGACAGGGGGGTTGAACAGAGGAGAGGAGAGAGGAAGAGAGTGAGAGAGAGATGCAGGGTGGGGGGGTCTACTGGCTGGATAAAGGTGTGGCGTCCCTCCCCTCTGTACTTTGATGTGGGCAACTGTCAGGCTTCAGTGGCGCCTGATGCCTCTTGGCTGCCTTAATGTCTGCTGCTGCAGCCCAGCAGGTAAACCCTGGGCCTCACCACCCAACCGCTACCCACACAACGCACTTTACCTCCCTCCATCCCTCCAGCCTTTCCTCCCTCCCACCCTGCTCTTAACAGGCCCTGGCGAGAAGGACACAGGGAGAGAGATAGAGAGAGAGAAAGAGAGTCATTAAGTTTGCTGACGACACCACAGTGATTGGCCTGGTCACCAACGACGATAAGGCAGCCTACAGGGAAGAGGTCAGTGACCTGGCAGTGTGGCGCCAGGACAACAACCACCCCGTCAATGTCAGCAAGACAAAAGAGCTGATCGTGGACTACAGGAAACGTAGGGATGAGCACGCCCCCATCCACATCAATGGGGCTGTAGTGGAGCGGGTCGAGAGCTTCAAGTTCCTCTGCGTCCACATCACTAAGATATTAACATGGTCCACACACACCAACAGAGTTGTGAAGAAGGCACAGCAATACCTCTTCCTTCTCAGGAGGTTGAAAACATTTGGCATGGCCCATCAGATCCTCAAAACTTTCTATAGCTGCACCATTGAGAGCATCTTGACTGGCTGCATCACCGCTTGGTATGGCAACTTCTTGGCATCCGACCGCAAGGCGCTATAGAGGGTAGTGTTTATGGCCTAGTACATCACTGGGGCCGAGCTCCTTGCCATCCAGGCAGTGGAGTGTATTCATTGATGCCAAGGGAAGCCAAGCTTCCCCCAAAAATTACCTAAGAAAAAAACACAAAATAACTTACATATATTTCAATTCGCAAGAGGCTGCTGAATGTATCTCAGCACAGAAAGCATCCGAGTGAAATAAACAGTGCCCCTCTGTCTCAGTATATGTAGGGTATCTATCTCATGCTGTCTGGTCAGAAAGAGTGCAGAATTGAATGCAAGGGAAGCCAGCAAGCATTTGGTCTCCCTCGATAATAAAAAATAATAATAATAGCCAATCAGCATTGAGCTAAACTGAGTGAGCTCAGCTGTGAATGGTCCTGGGGCACCAAAAAAAAGGGTCAAGGGAAACCAGTTTGGATTTGGCTTCACATCACAAGCTAAACGTCATTATTGACAGAAAAAAAATTGAATTGTTGCATCTCATTGTGTTGTACTCCGGTGGCTAGCTAGCTAGCTAAAACCATCCCTTGCCTAAATTAGCCTTGGATGGAGATAGGGATTTGGACATTTTTGGTTTTACTTTATCCTCCGTACTGGCCAATGATTATAACGGTGATTCTGATCCAACCATAGAGTCATACATTGTCCCCCTGGCCTGAGAGGATGGTCAACATGTATCTATATGTAGTATGCTTATGTTAACTAGCTGGCCTGTCGTTGCCAATGAAAGGAAGTTAGGTAGGCAAGCAAGTATTTTAGATAGGTAGCCTAGGACAACAAAAATGAAAAGCGTACACTGTATGACATAAATCAAATCAAACTGTATTTGTCACATGCGCCAAATACAACATGTGTAGACCTTACCATGAAATGCTTACTTACAAGCCCTTAACCAACAGTGAGGTTAAAAAAAAATATTTACAAAATAAACTAAAGTAAAAAATAATAAAAAGTAACAGAATAAATAACAATAACGAGGCTATATCCAGGGGGTATCGGTACCGAGTCAGTGTGCGGGGGTACAGGTTAGTCCAGGTCATTTGTACATGTAGGTAGGGGTGAAGTGACTATGCATAGATGATAAACAGCGAGTAGCAGCAGAGTACAAAACAAATGAGGGGGGTGTAAATAGTCCAGTAAATAGTCCAAATATGTAAATAGTCTAGTGGTCATTTGACTAATTGTTCAGCAGTCTTATAGAAGCTGTTAATAATTCAACTTTTGGATTTAGAATTTGGTGCCTTGCATTTCACCGGGTAGTGTCGGGACTACTCCGTAAGTAGTTAAGGAGCTTTTTGGTCCTAGTCTTGGCGCTCCGGTACCTCTTGCCTGGCGATAGCAGAGAAAACAATCTATGACTTGGTTGACTGGACTCTGACAATTTTTTGGGCTTTCCTCTGACACGGCCTAGTATATACATTTGAAGTCGGAAGTTTACATACACCTTAGCCAAATACATTTAAACTCAGTTTTTCACAATTCCTGACATTTAATCCTAGTTAACATTCCCTGTCTTAGGTGAGTTAGGATCACCACTTTATTTTAAGAATGTGGAATGTCAGAATAATGGTAGAGAGAATGAGTTATTTCAGCTTTTATTTCTTTCATCACATTCCCAGTGGGTCAGAAGTTTACATATACTAAATTAGCATTTGGTAGCATTGCCTTTAAATTGTTTAACTTGGGTCAAACGTTTTGGGTAGCCTTCCACAAGCTTCCCACAATAAGTTGGGTGAATTTTGGCCCATTCCTCTTGACAGAGCTGGTGTAACTGAGTCAGGTTTGTAGGCCTCCTTGCTCGCACACGCTTTTTCAGTTCTGCCCACAAACCTTCTATAGGATTAAGGTCAGGGCTTTGTGATGGACACTCCAATACCTTGACTTTGTTGTCCTTAAGCCATTTTACCACAACTTTGGAAGTACGCTTGGGGTCATTGTCCATTTGGAAGACCCATTTGCCAAGCTTTAACTTCCTAACTGATGTCTTAAGATGTTGCTTCAATGTATCCACATAATTTTTTCTTTCCTCATGATGCCATCTATTTTGTGAATTGCACCAGTCCCTCCTGCAGCAAAGCACCCCCACAACATGATGCTGCCACCCCCGTGCTTCACGGTTGGGATGGTGTTCTTCGGCTTGCAAGCCTCCCCCTTTTTCCTCCAAACATAACAATGGTCATTATGGCCAAACAGTTCTATTTTTGTTTCATCAGACCAGAGGACATTTCTCCAAAAAGTACAATCTTTGTCCCCATGTGCAGTTGCAAACCGTAGTCTGGCTTTTTTATGGCGGTTTTGGAGCAGTGGCTTCTTCCTTGCTGAGCGGCCTTTCAGGTTATGTCGATATAGGACTCGTTTTACTGTGGATATAGATACTTTTGTACCTGTTTCCTCCAGCATCTTCACAAGGTCCTTTGCTGTTGTTCTAGGATTGAGTTGCACTTTTCGCACCAAAGTACGTTCATCTCTAGGAGACAGAACGCGTCTCCTTCCTGAGCGGTATGACGGCTGCGTGGTCCCATGGTGTTTATACTTTTGTACTTTTGTTTGTACAGATGAACGTGGTACCTTCAGGCGTTTGGAAATTGCTCCCAAGAATGAACCAGACTTGTGAAGGTCTATAATTTTTTTTCTGAGGTCTTGGCTGATTTCTTTTGATTTTCCCATGATGTCAAGCAAAGAGGCACTGAGTTTGAAGGTAGGCCTTGAAGGTACACCTCCAATTGACTCAAATGATGTCAATTAGCCTATCAGCAGCTTCTAAAGCCATGATATCATTTTCTGGAATTTTCCAAGCTGTTTAAAGGTCTTGCTCACATCGGCTACCGAGAGCGTTATCACACAGTCGTCCAGAACAGCTGGTGCTCTCATGCATACTTCAGTGTTGCTTGCCTCGAAGCGAACATAAAAGGCATTTAGCTCGTCTGGTAGGCTCGCGTCACTGGGCAGCTCGCGTCTGGGTTTCCCTTTGTAGCCCGTAAAAAGTTTTCAAGCCCTGCCACATCCGACGAGCATCAGAGCCGGTGTAGTAGGATTCAATCTTAATCCTGTATTGACGCTTTGCTTGTTTGATGGTTTGTCTGAGGGCATAACGGGATTTCTTATAAGTGTCCGGATTAGTGTCCTGCTTCTTGAAAGCAGCAGCTCTAGCCTTTAGCTCGATGCGGATGTTTCCTGTAATCCGTGGCTTCTGGTTGGGATATGTACGTGCGGTCACTGTGGGGACGGCGTCATCAATGTACTAATTGATGAAGCCGATGACTGAGGTGGTATACTCCTCAATGCCATTGGATGAATCCCTGAACATATTCCTGTCTGTACAAGCAAAACAGTCCTGTAGCGTAGCATCCATGTCATCTGACCACTTCCGTATTGAGCAAGTCACTGGTACCTCCTGCTTTAGTTTTTGCTTGTAAGCAGGAATCAGGGGGATAGAATTATGGTCAGATTTGCCAAATGGAGGGCGGGGGAGAGCTTTGTATGCGTCTATGTGTGTGCAGTTTTTTTTCCTCTGGTTGCACATGTGACATGCTGGTAGAAATTAGATAAAACAGATTTAAGTTTGCCTGCATTAAAGTCCCCGGCCCCTAGGAGCGCCTCTTCTGGATGAGCATTTTCTTGTTTGCTTATGGCCTTGTACAGTTGGTTGATTGTGGTCTTAGTGCCAGCATCTGTTTGTGGTGGTAAATAGACGGCTATGAATAATATAGATGAAAACTCTCTTGGAGGATATTGTGGTCTACAGCTTATTATAAGGCACTCTACCCCCCCCCCTCTTACCATACGTAGCTTCTCTGTCCTGTCGGTGCATGAAAAATCCTGCCAGTGAAACATAATAAAATATTACAGTTTTTAATGTCCCGTTGGTAGGATGATCTTGATCGTAGGTCAGATTTTATATTCCAATGATTGCACATTGGCCAATAGAACGGATGGCAGTGGGGGTTTACTCGCTCGCCTACGAATTCCCAGAAGGCAGCCCGACCTCCGCCCACTTTTTCTCCGTCTTGTTTTTCACGCAAGTTACTGGGATTTGGGCCTGTTCCCGAGAATGCAGATATCCTTCGCGTCGGACTCGTTAAAGGAAAAAGCTTCTTCTAGCTCAATTACCTTATTCGCCTGCACATCGACTCTGTACTGGTACCCCGTGCATATTGTTACTTATTGTGTTATTAATTTATATAATTTTTCTCTCTGCATTGTTGGGAAGGGCCCATAAGCATTTCGCTCTTAGTTTACACCTGTTGTTTGCAAAGCATGTGACAAATCAAATTTGATGATTTGATTTGAAAGAGAGAGATCGAGAAAAGAAAGGTGTGACAGAGAGAGAGAGAGATAGTGAGAGAAATTAAGGAATGTGTGTGGGAGGGAGGGAGCTTATACAATTGGAGTCTTGTTGCCCGGCCGCCAACATTCTCATCTCTCTGGTTACCAAAAAAGATCACCTCAGTAATTTCAGAGGTATTATGCCCCAGGCTGTCGGCCTGCAGGTTGCACTAACAAAAACAAGTGAATAAGAAAAACACAGGCACGCACGCACACAAACACTTTTTTTCTCTCTCGCTCTCTCCCTCTCTCTCTCGCTCTCTCGCTCTCTCTCTCCAGCTAACAACAAACGTTCCTTAAAAGTCTCATTAAGTCATTAACTAATGTTTTCATAGGAATGTTCCTGTGATGTGCAAAGAATGTTTCCAAGAGGCCATTCCATTAATTTCAAATAGAAACTACCCAGAACGTGGTTACCATGTTCTCAGAACTTAAGATATGAATGTTCTAGACAAGTTTCCTGGGAACGTTGCAAGAACATTCATGTTTCCAGTTTTCTGTGGGTTAGGAGAATATTCCATCAACGTCCCATCAAACATACATAGAACATGGTTGGTATGTTCTCAGAACATAAGATATTAATGTTCTAGACACATTTCCTGGGAACGTTGCAAGAAAAATACATAGACATCAAGTCTTGTTACTCAGCCAGTGAAGGCCCTGATTGTTGAACTACTGATCCATTCATAGTTCTTTGTTTGTAAAGTTAGGAATACTCAGACACAGTGCTTTTAACCTAGAGTATTTCCAACTTATATGATTCAATTGTGCATGTTCATTTATACAGTAATTATTATCCAACATGTCCTCAACTGGGATTTGAACTCTCAATCGCTTGGTTCTCTTTACTCTGATCTTCCTGTTACACCACCATGTCCATGCCATGTATCAGTTAATCAGATTATTCTCATCATTGATTTTATTTACTTTTTTCAGAAATTGAAGGGCTTTCTGTATAGTGTCTAATGTAGGTGGGGCATATTAACCTGTTTTAATGATACTCCTGTATCAATATTATCAATAAAATATTTTGTTAAGTGTACTTTTAACAGAGTTGAGTTTTACTTCAAAGTGCATTTACTCTATTGTTTACACCTATCAAGTTGTTTCAGATCTACTCAAGCCTAGGGAGGAGGGTTTACAGTTTGTTCTGGACAGGGACTAACTATACTGGACCAAAAAGCACATGCTTTAAATACTGTACATCCCTTACTGGCACAAGGGATGTACAGGGTGTTCGTTACAGGGTGTTCGTTATTGGGATGTACAGATGCTGCCACCACCATGCTTCACCATAGGGATGGTGCCAGGTTTTCTTCAGGCGTGGCGCTTGGCATTCAGGCCAAAGAGTTCAATCTTGTTTCTCATGGTCTGAGAGTCCTTTAAGTGTGTTTTGGCAAACTCCAAGCGGGCTGCCATGTGCCTTTTACTGTGGAGTGGTTTCCGTCTGGCCACTCTACCATAAAGGCCTGATTGGTGGAGTGCTGCAGCGATGGTTGTCCTTCTGGAAGGTTCTCCCATCTCCACAGAGGAATTCTGAAGCTCTGTCACAGTGACCATCTGGTTCTTGGTCACCTCCCTGACCAAGGCCCTTCTCCCCGATTGCTCAGTTTGGACGGCGGCCAGCTCTAGGAAGAATCTTGTTGGTTCCAAACTTCTTCCATTTAAGAATGATGGTATTTGCTCTGACATGCGCTGTCAACTGTGGGACCTTATATAGACAGGTGTGTGCCTTTCCAAATCACATCCAATCAATTGAATTTACCACCAAATGGACTCCAATCAAGTTGTAGAAACATCTCAAGGATGATCAATGAAAACAGGATGCACCTGAGCTCCATTTTGAGTCTCAATACTGAATACTTATGTAAATAAGGTATTTCTGTTTTGAAGGTTTTATACATTTGTGAACATTTACAAAAACCTGTTTTAAATGTGTCATTAATGGGTATTGTGTGTATATTGAGGAGAAAAAATATGCATTTAATACATTTTGGAATAAGGCTGTAATGTAACAACATGTGGAAAAAGTGAAGAGGTCTGAATACTTTCCAAATGCACTGTACTGTAAGTCAAATAACATTTTAATGGTCACATGCAAATATTTTACAGACATTATCACAGTTGCAGGGAAAGGCTTATGTTCCTAGCTCCAACAGTGCAGAAATACCTAGCAGATGTGATGTTAATGTCATTATTGCTGTTTTGAAATGCATTTATCAGACATTCCGATTGTTTATATGGAAATGTTGTTAGAACACTTGGAACTATTATTTATGCATCTTTGTTTGTTATCATAATGTGTATAGATTTCTCCTCTTTCACACATTTCTGGAACTTTGGCTAGCAGCTTTGTGCCTTCGTGCACGACCTCCAGATTATTTTTCCAATTTGATGTGGTGTTTCTGGATAAAGAGATCGAGTTTGCATTTGACAAAAATGTTGTTCTCTTTCTCCTCGATTAACTGACAAATAATGGGAGCATTTCCACAAGGGAAAGGTTAAGCAGGGTAACAACCCAGCTGCTATCTTTCTTTGATTTTCGGCTTTACGATAGCCAATTGGAATTGGGTTTGCCTATAGCATGAATTTCCTTAGCATGAGACAAGACTTTAAAAAAATATATATTATAAATATATATAACACACTGTAGATATGCATCTGAAAGTAATATACTTGAAAAAGTAACAGTAATTATATTACAATATTTGAAAACAGTACCTCATTATATTACTCATAAAAGTAATATATTACCATACGTAATTATTACCCACAACACTGGTCCCAAGTGATTCTGTTGCAATTTGTCCATTTTCGACATTCAAATCTGGAGATCTGCAGTCTGTGTTGTTTGGGTATACATTTCCTTTTTTTTTCCTTTTTGCCATTTAGCAGACGCTCTTATCCAGAGCAATTAGGGTTAAGTGCCTTGGGCACATCGACAGAGCCTTGTCGGCTCTGGATTCAAACCAGCAACCTTTATATTGGTTGGCCTAACGCTCTAACCACTATGCTACCTGCTGGTATAACTGGCATCTTCATTGCTTAATACTTGAGAGTCTATTGACGCTCCTGTGTGTCAATCTAAGTAACATAATACAAAAATCACCGTAAAAATCTGTCAACATAAGCTAGAAATATCAGTTGCTTCTCAATCCAGCAGCATCAGCTGCTTCCCAATCCACCACATCTGCCTATATATCATGAAAATACTTGTCATGGCTCCTCAGATCCTCAAAACGTCATACAGCTGCACCATCGAGAGCATCCTAACTGGTTGAATCACCGCTTGGTATGGAAACTGCTCGGCATCTGACCGCAAGGCGCTACAGAGGGTAGTGCGTACGGCCCAGTACATCACCAGGGCCAAGCTCCTGCCATCCAGGACCTCGATACCAGGCAGTGTCAAAGACTCCACACCTAGTCATAGACTGTTTTCTCTGCTACCGCATGGCAAGTGGTACCGTAGCGCCAAATCTAGGTCCAAAAGGCTCCTTAACAGCTTCTACCCCCAAGCCATAAGACTGCTGAACAATTAATCAAAGGGCTACCCGGACTATTTGCATTGACCCCCCCTTGCTTTACGCTGCTGCTACTCGCTGTTTATTATCTATGCATTGTTACTTTACCCTTACCTACATGTACATATTACCTCAAATAATACCTTGACT
Organism: Brachymystax lenok tsinlingensis; assembly: GCA_030435695.1. NCBI lineage: Eukaryota > Metazoa > Chordata > Actinopteri > Salmoniformes > Salmonidae > Brachymystax > Brachymystax lenok. The sequence continues at coordinate 7,788,300 of CM059808.1, forward strand.
ATCCTTTCCCCCACACATTGACTCCTTACTGGTAGCCCTGTATATAGCCTCATTATTGTTATTTTACTTTTTTTCTTACTCTAGTTTATTTAATTTTGTATGCATTTCTTGAGAAATATTTTCTTACTTACTTTAAAAAAATTATCTGCATTGGCGGTGGAAGGTGGCCAAGGTACAGTGGTGTTTGTCAGACCATGAGACATCCTGAAAATGGATCTTCTCACAAAATAATCTGTAGTGTAAGAACAGTTTGGCCTACAAACTATTATGACCACTACAAGTGTCAGGGGACTCGACTGAAGGTAATCCATACAAACAGATGGAAGTATGGATGTAGTTTTGTGCCAAAAGAAATATGGGGCTAAATATGACTAGCTTTGTTATATCTCCTAGATATAGGACAGACACTTCACTCCCCAACGACTAGATTTAAATGGCAAATGTGAGAAAGCACAGATATGCTACTGTAAATATACACATTTCTGATATTCTGAGAATATGACAGCAATGTTCTGGGTATGTTTCTATCAGAAGCAACACTACCACCTGGGCCATGTTTCTATCAGAAGCAACACTACCACCTGGACCATGTTTCTATCAGAAGCAACACTACCACCTGGGCCATGTTTCTATCAGAAGCAACACTACCACCTGGACCATGTTTCTATCAGAAGCAACACTACCACCTGGGCCATGTTTCTATCAGAAGCAACACTACCACCTGGGCCATGTTTCTATCAGAAGCAACACTACCACCTGGGCCATGTTTCTATCAGAAGCAACACTACCACCTGGACCATGTTTCTATCAGAAGCAACACTACCACCTGGACCATGTTTCTATCAGAAGCAACACTACCACCTGGGCCATGTTTCTATCAGAAGCAACACTACCACCTGGACCATGTTTCTATCAGAAGCAACACTACCACCTGGGCCATGTTTCTATCAGAAGCAACACTACCACCTGGACCATGTTTCTATCAGAAGCAACACTACCACCTGGACCATGTTTCTATCAGAAGCAACACTACCACCTGGGCCATGTTTCTATCAGAAGCAACACTACCACCTGGGCCATGTTTCTATCATAAGCAACACTACCACCTGGGCCATGTTTCTATCAGAAGCAACACTACCACCTGGGCCATGTTTCTATCATAAGCAACACTACCACCTGGGCCATGTTTCTATCAGAAGCAACACTACCACCTGGACCATGTTTCTATCAGAAGCAACACTACCACCTGGGCCATGTTTCTATCAGAAGCAACACTACCACCTGGGCCATGTTTCTATCAGAAGCAACACTACCACCTGGGCCATGTTTCTATCAGAAGCAACACTACCACCTGGACCATGTTTCATCAACAAATTAGGAATGTTCCAGATAGAAATGCAATGGCGAGCGCTGATGTGATTCCTTCTTTGCTACATGGTATGTGGTGTGATAGCTGAGCATCTCAAAGAGAATGTTATATCTACAGTAGAATTATTGTTCATGGTGATTCAGGAGTATCATTGAAACAGGTAAATATGCCCCACCAATACTAGACAACTACACAGAAAGCCCTTAAATTGTTGAAATTGTTCAGTCAAATCAATGATTAGAGAATAGTCAAATGAACTAGTAACTGACACCGACACGGTGGCACAGCAGGAAAATCTGAATGCTATAAATCAAGAGTTTGTGTGTCCAAATCCCAGATGAGGACATGTTGAATAATAGTTACTGTATAAATGAGCAAGTATGTGTCAAATATGTACTGTAAGTTAAAAGCACCGTGTGTGAGTATCCTTAATTTTGCCAACAGACAAAAAAGAGCAATGATTGGATTAGTGGTTCACCAATCAGGGCCTTGGTGTGCTAGGCAACAGTAACAAAGTGTGACGTGTAATGAGACACGGTTCTTTGGGACCAACAGGAGAAGTCCTGACAACTGAGACACAGAAATGTTCTGTGTATCAGAACATTCACATCTGTAACGTGCGCATGTCTGTAACATTAGTATCTTACATTCTGAGAACATGGCCACCATGTTCTGTGTATGTTTGATATGACGGCGACGGCATATTCTCCTAACCCTCTCCTAACCCTAACTGTACATGGGAATGGTCTTGCAACATTCTCATGAAACATGTCTAGAACATGTGTTGTATATTCTGAGAACATTGTAACCACATTCCTAATAGGTTCTGCTTGATATTAAGGGAATGTTCTCCTGACTTTAACACCAAGACATGCTAAAAAGGTTCTCCGAAGGTTTTTGCTATAACATGGATAGAATGTTCCCCTAACTAACGGAAAACGGGATACTCAAACATTAGAGTAGCTTTACGGGTAACATTACAAAAACGTTCTCTCTCCCTAGAATTGTTAGCTGGATCTGGATCTCTCTCTCTCTCTGTCTCTGTCTCCACCACGTGAATAAATGCAGCATGTCCTTACTCCAATCACAGGTTAATTTCTTGGCAGTCCTAGTCCTATTATCATGCCACAGATGGCCATGGGAGAAGTTAATTCTTGTTCTATTTACTCAGTTCACGCCTGTGATTCCCTGCTGGATCCTCTGATCCTCGATAAAATCTGGGCTCTAGGAGGTAGAGTTTCATACTGTATGTGGGCTTCCGCTTTTAGAAAGAGGACAGAGAGAGGGTGGTGAGAGAGAGAGAGAGAGAGAGAGAGAGAGAGAGAGAGAGAGAGAGAGAGAGAGAGAGAGAGAGAGAGAGAGAGAGAGAGAGAGAGAGAGAGATGAGCGTTTGTCTGTCCGTCCGTCCTCCCTGTGTTGAATTTACTGTATATGGCAAACAGACAAGACAGCAGCAACAGCACACCTGCAAATAGTACCTGACTCTCAGACATGAGACCAACCCCAGGTCATAAATATGAAGTATGGATCAGGTTGTAGAGTTTTGGAGCTGGGGGCCAGACAAACAAATAGGAAATCAGACAGACAGACAGACAGTACAGTACAGATTTATTGGGCTGGGGGCCAGACAGACAGTACAGACAGTACAGAGTTATATAGTATGTGAAGGTAGGTGCCCCACCTGCTGTCCTGTCCTGTTCTCTCCAGCCATCATTCCTCAACATGTTAAACCCCTGGCAAGCCTGGAGTCCTCCCACTTGCCTCGCCTGTTCCTCTGTTCTTGTTCCTTCCTTCTGGACATGAATGATGTTCGCCGCCCGACCGTCAGATGGCCATTTCCACTTTTACATAATTTCCCCTCCCTCCCTCTGTCTCTTCTTTGCTCCCTCCCTCCCTTCCTCTCTCATTTCTTTTCTTCCCCCTTCCTTAAAGATGGCTGTAAGATGAAAGAAAGCCGTGGCCCTGGCCTTGCCTTATCACAGTCTTTTAGAGCTTGTGTGAAAACTTGGCAGCACCTCGGTTCAGGAGAAATATCATTGGGGATTAGAGTTCTAGGACAAACCTGACTATTCACACTTGGCATTAGGCAAGACAGCCTCAGTACAAGAAGGATATTTTTTTATTCCTTCAATTTAACTTTAATTACTCAAATCTCTGTGAGGGCACACAAGAAAAGCCCAGGCATTTGTGTCTGGAAGATTAGCCGACTGCCCTGCCAAGTCCGCGCGGCGCTGCATCGTTAGATAGAATTCAAATTCAAATCCGGGCTAAAGACAGTGCAGCTGTCACCCCCCTGGCCTGCAAAGCCCCCCTTGGATCAGAATGAGCTGTCCTCCCTCTGCCTGCTTCTTTTCTCATCTCTCCTCTGTCTCTTCCCTGAGGAACCTAATCCCGCTCTCCCCGCTGACTGTCACCGCTAAAATAAAGCCATAAAAAAGCCTCTGAAATAATTAGTAATTAAAAATAAAAAATGTTGTTTTGCTCTTTGGTCGTTTCCATCTCCTCTGCTCTACACAGTTCGACTGTGTTCCAGGAGTCAGGTGGGGAATGAGGCAGTGTGGCATCATAGGTGTCAGGGGTGATGCCTCTCTGTGTTGCCAAGGAGGATTTCCTTCCTGATTCATGTCTTCATTCACATGGAGAGATGGAAGAAAGGAGGAAGAGAGAAGGAGGGATGTGCCTCTCTCTCTCTCTCTCTCTCTCTCTCTCTCTCTCTCTCTCTCTCACTCCTGGTTTATGACAGGAGAGGTCCCTTGGAAAACTTACTGAGTGCTTTTCTTTGAGTGGCAAGAAAGTTATTTTTCTCTGTTTGTTGTCGGAGGGAGATCTGTAGGAATGCACTGGTGTTTCTTACTGACATGAGTGCTATGAGAGATACGAAGCCTCGTCGGGGGGTTTGTGTAATCTTCTCAAAGTAGCACTTTCTCCCCCTCTCTCTATTCCTTTCCCTCCTTCTCTCCCTCTCTCCATCATATCTAACGTATCTTTAAAAGGCTGCTCATTGGGAGCGTCTCCCAGTGCTGAAATCCCCACTAGTTGTGTGTCTTTCAGAGCAATCGACTTTGCAAGCACCTGCAATGTCTTAGATAAGTAGCTAGTCTTATCTCCTTTAGGAAAGGACCCCCATTATCCTGGGCTTCGAGGGCAGATACCCCCGGTGTGCCACGGGGCACCAATGATAATCCACGACGCCACACAGCCAAATCCTGGTAAAGTGATCCTAAATTGACAAAACCTCTATCCTCTGGACTAGGTTAAGCCACATCTATTAGCTGTGTTTGGGATAAGGGTTTTCTCAGCCTACGCTGCGTGGCCCACTAAAGTAGAAAGTCATTGGTCCTGCCATTGTTAGGGTTATCTTCCTGTTTAAGCCCCGGAGATGTGTTGATGTCTGGTGGTCGCAAAGGGTCTACACGTCTCTACTACAGGCTCCACCATCTCTCTCCTACAGGGGCCACCACACTTCTCCTAACAGGGGCCACCACCCCTCTCCTAGCAGGGCCACCACCCCTCTTCTAACAGGGGCCACCACCCCTCTCCTAACAGGGGCCACCACCCCTCTCCTAACAGGGGTCACCAACCCTCTCCTACAGGGGCCACCACACTTCTCCTAACAGGGGCCACCACCCCTCTCCTATCAGGGCCACCACCCCTCTCCTAGCAGGGCCACCAACCCTCTCCTAACAGGGACCACCACCCCTCTCCTAGCAGGGCCACCACCCCTCTCCTAGCAGGGCCACCACCCCTCTCCTAACAAGGGCCACCACCCCTCTCCTAACAGGGACCACCACCCCTCTCCTAGCAGGGCCACCACCCCTCTCCTAACAGGGGCCACCACCCCTCTCCTAACAGGGGCCACCACCCCTCTCCTATAGGGGCCACTACCCCTCTCCTACAGGGGCCACTACCCCTCACCTAACAGGGGCCACCACCTCTCTCCTACAGAGGCCAACACCCCTCTCCTACAGGGGTACCACCCCTCTCCTCAGAGTGTGAATTACAGGGGGCTCAGACTCCCCTATATACAAACAAAAGTTTAAAAAAATCATTTAGATAAACATTGCAGCCTAGTCTAGAAAGTTGACATTATGTTAGGGTGGCCATCACTTTTTTTCAGGATAGTACCGCATTTAAGCCCCCTTTCAGGTGTCCCAACTTTTCTTTTTACAAAAAGGTACATTTGTCAACAAGAACCATCAATTTATTCAGGCTACAAGAGTGCTTTGGTGTTTTGTAATAGACGTCTCGTTCCATTCATCAAATATCGGATGAGCAGGTAGTCTATATTCTGAAGTGTTTTGTTTGACAATCAGATGAAAACATGATGGCTGGTTGTGTTCATGCCACATTAAAAGGAAATACAATTTTACTGTTAAATGACATGTCTTTACTAGTAGGCCCATAAAAATGTCATGCACATCTTGCAAGTGCGTGCATCCAATGGAGACCCCGAATGTTACAGTATAATTTACACTCTGAACAGGGGTTTACTACCCCTTTCTAGTATGGGCCTGTCTGGCAATCGGTTCTCCTTTCCCGAACAGGTAATCCCTCCAACCCTCATGAAGTTCTGGAAAAACACAAGCTCATCATGCCGTAATGGATGAGAACAACATTAAGCTATACTACACACACAAAGCTAGCCCTGCCTAGCGCTCTGCTGCAACTGGTTATTTAGTTGGCCCAGTCCATGTGTGCAGTAATTGATTGGCATGCTGGAATTAGAAGAGGCTTGCAGTGCTGAGAGGGGAGCTGGCATGGGCCTGATACATTAAATATCTGGCACAGCTCAGACAGCCATCTGATTATGCTTTCAAAGGGCCCAGACCTGGGCCTGATTAAAACCAACCGACCAGATGTAAGGGCCTGGAAGGCCCCCGTAGGCATCCTCGCAGAGCGCCGGAAAGGATGGTAAGGAGAGCCGCGGCGCAGGGCGCTGGATGAAGTCATGGCACGCCAACCTAATTATGGGACACCGACCAACCAAGGGGGGCTCGTCTTAAACCAGCCAATCCGGTATGGGCTGAAGATGACGTATGCGAGACTGTACCTCCCTATAGCAGTATAGCTTGTAGTGTAGAACAGTAGACCCACATCGACAGGCAGGCAGCCAGAGAGGGCAAAAATAAAAGCGAAGTCCTCAGAAAGCAGGAAGAAAATAATCCATGGGAAGAGTGAAAAATGACATAGAACTCCTGAAGGAGTTTTCTTACTGCCTTCCTCTGACTTCCAACAAGCCGCAAGAGCCAAGTTAATAACCCCCTCCTCCTCCCCTTCCTCCCTCCTTCCTTCCCTCCCTCCCCTCACCCCTCTCTCTGTCTCCCCTGGCCTAAGGGAGGGGATAGCGATTAATATCTGCCTACCTTGTTACCTAATTCATTATGGAATAGTAGTTAATTTGATTTGATATTATTTTAATAAAATTCTGTAATATATTAGATTGTTTCAGGCTATCAAAATCATTTTCCAATTATTACGGTTACCCAACCAAGTCTCTTTTTCCCCTTTGCGAGCGGCAGTTGGTCTGACTGTGAATACATTAGCTGCTACAACTCCATCCCTCCGCCGCCGCTGCCGATTGAAGGAATAAGAAATATATATGCCTGATTACACCAGAAATGTTATTACTGGTAATGCGCGGCAGCCCCGCAGTAGAGATCCAAACGGCCCATAGATTGATGTGTGATTTGGGCAACATGACGCCTTAAATGCTTTTGATTATGTCCTTGTAGAGGGAAGAAAAAAGAGAATAGATCAGATTTATTTTTATGCTAATAGCCCAGGCCTTGTGTTTAGAACCTCCATTAATTAGTAACATGGTTGAGCAACTCTGCCCTTCTTGTCGCATCAAGGCGCACTGGGCCCCGGCTCGGACGTGATATGACACACACGCACACACACACACACACACACACACACACACGCTGTGACATACACAGACACACACACACATTGACACACACTTCCTTCATCCATCCTCCCTTCTTTGCCCTCCAGTCTTTGATAGGAAAGGGAAAGCTATCACAGAGCTGGGAGATATGGACTCTTTGCCTTTCACATTGGAAGGCCTTCACACACACATCCATCCAGACAGACAGGCTCATAATTGTATAAATAGGGCTAGGAGGTTTTCCTGAACACGTGACCTGACCAGAGTATTGGGTCATATGTCAGGTCACATGTTCAGAAGCAACTCCTGGTCCTATCTACCTATAAATCATCTGTTTTAGAATGAATGTAAGTTGATGCTGTTGTCAACATACAACATAATCAATGTCAACAAACAAATGTCCGGGAGGGAGGTTTATTTTATTCTATTCTATTAGAATCTCTTTTAGTCCACATTTGGGCTAATCTTCCAAGAGTCCTTAAACATTAACATATAATACAGTCACATTTTCACATATTACAAACAACAGACATAATACACTGACATACAGTGAGCTCCAAAAGTCGATTTCCGGCGCCGACAGAGATGGCCGCCTCGCTTTGCGTTCTCAGGAAGTATTGGGACAGTGAAACATTTAGTTAACATCTGTAGTCCAGCACTTTGAAACGATACAATGACTATGAAGTTAAAGGGTTAAAGGGTAGACTGTCAGCTTTAATTTGAGGGTATTTTCAACATATTGGGTGAACCATTTAGATTTTACAGCACTTTTTCTACATAGTCACCACATTTTAGGTGACCAATTCACTTATATGTTTATTAAAGCTGCAATATGTAACTTTTTGGGTAACCTGACCAAATTCACATAGAAATATGTGTTATATATCTGTCATTCTCATTGAAAGCAAGCCTAAGAAGCGGTAGATCTTTTCTATGTGCGCTGTTTCTATGCTTCCCATTCATTTCTGTTTGTACACTAGCTGAAAACACAATATTTTTGGTTATGGAAAATATATTTCTACACTATACTAAATTAGGAGAACTATTAACATTTTTAGCAACCAGGAAATTGTGGAGCAGTATCTGCATACCGCGTCTTTAAAGTAGTAAAAAGTGAAGTTTTTGGTCCCGTGTTCAGAGCACGCTGTTAGTCTTGGTTGCGTTTCAGAATGTTTTGTGTCAAATAGAAATTAATGGTAAATTATGTTTTGTGGCATTTTGGTGTCTGTAACTTTTCTCACTCATCATTAATTCACAATTCATTCAGGATTATCCGTAATCATGGTAGCATCCACATTAATGTAGAAGTTTTAATAAACACGTTCTATTCTTATTTACAATAAAAGTGACTCCAAAATGGCACAATACATTATTACATATACACTGCTCAAAAAAATAAAGGGAACACTAAAATAACACATCATAGATCTGAATGAATGAAATAATCTTATTAAATACTTTTTTCTTTACATAGTTGAATGTGCTGACAACAAAATCACACAAAAATTATCAATGGAAATCAAATTTATCAACCCATGGAGGTCTGGATTTGGAGTCACACTCAAAATTAAAGTGGAAAACCACACTACAGGCTGATCCAACTTTGATGTAATGTCCTTAAAACAAGTCAAAATGAGGCTCAGTAGTGTGTGTGGCCTCCACGTGCCTGAATGACCTCCCTACAACGCCTGGGTATGCTCCTGATGAGGTGGCGGATGGTCTCCTGAGGGATCTCCTCCCAGACCTGGACTAAAACATCCGCCAACTCCTGGACAGTCTGTGGTGCAACGTGGCGTTGGTGGATGGAGCGAGACATGATGTCCCAGATGTGCTCAATTGGATTCAGGTCTGGGGAACGGGCGGGCCAGTCCTTAGCATCAATGCCTTCCTCTTGCAGGAACTGCTGACACACTCCAGCCACATGAGGTCTAGCATTGTCTTGCATTAGGAGGAACCCAGGGCCAACCGCACCAGCATATGGTCTCACAAGGGGTCTGAGGATCTCATCTCGGTACCTAATGGCAGTCAGGCTACCTCTGGCGAGCACATGGAGGCTGTGCGGCCCCCAAAGAAATGCCACCCCACACCATGACTGACCCACCGCCAAACCGGTCATGCTGGAGGATGTTGCAGGCAGCAGAACGTTCTCCACGGCATCTCCAGACTCTGTCACGTCTGTCACGTGCTCAGTGTGAACCTGCTTTCATCTGTGAAGAGCACAGGCGCCAGTGGCGAATTTGCCAATCTTGGTGTTCTCTGGCAAATGCCAAACGTCCTGCACGGTGTTGGGCTGTAAGCACAACCCCACCTGTGGACGTTGGGCCCTCATACCACCCTCATGGAGTCTGTTTCTGACCGTTTGAGCAGACACATGCACATTTGTGGCCTGCTGGAGGTCATTTTGCAGGGCTCTGGCAGTGCTCCTCCTTGCACAAAGGCGGAGGTAGTGGTCCTGCTGCTGGGTTGTTGCCCTCCTACGGCCTCCTCCACGTCTCCTGATGTACTGGCCTGTCTCCTGGTAGCGCCTCCATGCTCTGGACACTACGCTGACAGACACAGCAAACCTTCTTGCCACAGCTCGCATTGATGTGCCATCCTGGATGAGCTGCACTACCTGAGCCACTTGTGTGGGTTGTAGACTCCGTCTCATGCTACCACTAGAGTGAAAGCACCGCCAGCATTCAAAAGTGACCAAAACATCAGCCAGGAAGCATAGGAACTGAGAAGTGGTCTGTGGTCACCACCTTCAGAACCACTCCTTTATTGGGGGTGTCTTGCTAATTGCCTATAATTTCCACCTGTTGTCTATTCCATTTGCACAACAGCATGTGAAATTTATTGTCAATCAGTGTTGCTTCCTAAGTGGACAGTTTGATTTCACAGAAGTGTGATTGACTTGGAGTTACATTGTGTTGTTTAAGTGTTCCCTTTATTTTTTTGAGCAGTGTATATAAGTGGATTTGTCTACATACTTTTGGTCCCGTAAAATGGGGGACAATGTACAAAAAATGCTGTAATTTCTAAATATGGATGACAATAACCTCAAATTAAATTAAATTAAAGCTGACAGTGTGCACTTTAACATAGTCATTGTAACATTTCAAATCCGAAGTGCTGGAGTACAGAGCCAAAACAACAACAAAATGTGTCACTGTCCCAATACTTTTGGAGCTCACTGTATTGACCAGATAAATACTCTAACAAGATAGATTGGTTCCCTCATCTACCATAGTCATACACAACCTTTCAATGTCTTATATTTAAGTGGTTGTCACGACTTCCGTCAAAGTCGGTCCCTCTCCTTGCCCCGGGCGGCGTTCGGCGGTAGACGTCACTGGTTTTCTAGCCATCGCCATCGCCGATCCACTTTTCATTTTTCCATTGTTTTTGTCTTGTTTTACTCACCTGGTTTCAATCCCACAATTACTTGTTCATTATTTAACCCTCTGTTCCCCCATGTTTGTTTGTGAGTGATTGTTTTATTGTATTGCGGTCCGTATTTGTGGGCTTGGATATTTTTGACGTTTGTTATAATTTTGAGTAAAATTTGCTATATTTACTCAAATCTGCTGTCCTGTGCCTGACTCCTCTACACCAGCAACACACAGACGCATTACAGTGGTTCTAAAGTATTGTTTGAATATATACACTGAGTGTACAAACCATTAGGAACACATGCTCTTTCCATGACATAAACTAACCAGGTGAATCCAGGTGAAAGCAAGGATCCCTTACTGACGTTGCCTGCTAAATCCACTTTAATCAGTGTAGATGAAGGGGAGGAAACAGTTTAAAGAAGGATTTTCAAGCCTTGAGACAATTGAGACGTGAATGGGCAAGACAAAATATTGAAGTGCCTTTGAAAGGGGTATGGTAGTAGGTGCCAGGTGCACCAGTGTGTCAAGAACGGCAAATCTGCTGGGTTTTTCACGCTCAACAGTTTCCCGTGTCTATCAAGAATAGTCCACCACCCAAAGGACATCCAGCCAACTTGACACAACTGTGGGAAGCATTGGAGTAAACATGGGCCAGCATCCCTGTGGAACGCTTTCAACACTCCTCGACGAATTGAGGCTGCTCTGAGTGCAAAAGGGGGTGCACTGTGCAACTCAATATTAGGAAGGAGTTCCTAATGTGTTGTACACGCAGTGTAGCTTGTTTGGAAGAATGGGTATATACAGTATCTCTCAGTAAATTAGTTTTCTTATTTTTTTCCCCCACAAAATGATTGTCAATGTCAGCTGATTTTGTTATTGTTCTCCTCTCAACCTCCAGACTAGATGGGTATGATGAGATAGATGTAACAAGAAAGCTCTTAATTGTTTTCCATAACTTTTTGGAAAGGTTTTTACAATCAATAAAAGCATTTTTGTAAAATAAAGTTGTTGTTTGTTTTCTTGAGAAAGAAAGAGAAATTGTGTGAGCGAGAAAGAGAAAGAAAGAAAGAGAGAGAGAAAGAATGGATTGAGAGGGTGAGAGAGTGAGAGAGTGAGAGAGAATGGATTGAGAGGGTGTGAGAGTGAGAGAGTGAGAGAGAATGGATTGAGAGGGTGTGAGAGTGAGAGAGTGAGAGAGTGAGAGAGAATGGATTGAGAGGGTGAGAGAGTGAGAGAGAATGGATTGAGAGGGTGTGAGAGTGAGAGAGTGAGAGAGTGAGAGAGTGAGAGAGAATGGATTGAGAGGGTGAGAGAGTGAGAGAGAATGGATTGAGAGGGTGTGAGAGTGAGAGAGTGAGAGAGAATGGATTGAGAGGGTGTGAGAGTGAGAGAGTGAGAGAGAATGGATTGAGAGGGTGTGAGAGTGAGAGAGAATTCCAAAAGCAGTGCTGCATGCCAGAGTGGGCCACAGTTCCTCCACAGTGATGTGAGAGACTGATCAACAATTACAGGAATCATTTGGTTTCAGTCATTGCAGCTAAAGGTGGCACAACCAGTTATTGAGTGTGCAGCTACTTTTTCACACAGTATAATTGGTGTTGCATAACTTTCTTATTTGTCAACTCAGGTTCCCTTTATCTAATATTAGGTTTTGGTTGAAGATCTAATAGCATTCAGTATCAAAAATATGCAAGAATAGAGAAAATCAGAAAGGGGGCAAATATATAATTGCATAACTGTATAATGAGCAGGATTGACTTTAACAATGGGAATTACAAACCACCCTTTGAAGAATTTCTTATAATGCATGGTATAATTCAATGTCTATAGTTCATTCTTACATGGTCTATGTTTGAGCTGCTTTTGAAAGCAAAAGTCAAATTGAAAACATTATTGGCATTGTTGAATTCAATTTTCAAAACCGCAAGCTACTGTAGGAGGCCTGATGGTCTAGTTAGCTAAGCTAGCAAGTCTGCTTGTTTGGTTACCAAAGCAACTACTGTAGCCATCTTGGAAACTTGCTAGCTACTCCAGTGGACGTTGAAGACTTTTTTTTTGCCACTAGAAATGAACACATTTCTAGTGGCAAATATAGCCTTGGCAAAAGGTGGGGTGATCAACTCGAGGTTCTATGAGTTCTCTGGAAGGTTAGTGCCACTCCGCTAATACATCGTGGCACACACCTACCATGTTGTGCATTCTTTTCCATAGAACGCATTGCCCTTCATTGATTACCTTACTTATTTCACTCCACCTCTAATTAACATCAAGCCCCAGATCTCTCACACATAGATGGAGGCATGATTCTAGAAGCCTTCTGAGGTTAACTCAGATGCTAGAGGCCTCTCTTGTAGTCCACCTACCAAAAAAGTCTTCAGAAAAAACATTCCGTGAACCAGGAAACAAAAGTTTCAACATCATGACTTAGATCATTTTATGAATATGAACACTGCGTGGTTCAAAACTTGTAAAAGTTGTACATTAATAAAAATTAAAAAATTCCGTATTTGGGGTAATTTTCCCTAGCAACATTATGAGGTTGCCATGTTACATGTTTGTTACAATTGTTACACACGTTCCGTTGTCCATGCTTGCAGAAAGCAACATATGTACCGGACTGGAGGAATCCCGAAATAATACCAGATATGAAGCTGTTGAAAGATGCAAAATATATTTTTTTAGAGGCAGAAAGCAATGATGGCCCTTGTAGGCTAAATACAGCTGCCAAAATGTCTTCTATTAACTGAGAAAACCACTGTACATGGTTAAAACATAGTTCCTCGTTTCAGAGTTCATCTAGATCAGCGAAGGAAAAGTAACGTGTTGCTTAAGCTATGAAAGGACTAACACTTGAGTTTATGCAAGGACGAACACCAAACACTGTCCCACTGGGCACACACTGGTTGAATCAACGTTGTTCCACGTCATGTCAACGAAATGACATTGTACCAACGTGGAATGACCAGTTTGGGGTGTTCTGTGCGCCAGTGTGCAACAAAAGTAACCAATGTGAAACATAGCAAAGTCGGAACGCTGCTAGGGAATTTACCCAAGACGCTCTTTGACTTCGATAATAATAAATTAATGTGCAACTTGTACAACATTATCTCCATAATGTTGTTGAAATTTTGCAGTTTTGTTTCCTGGGTAATGGAACCACACATTTTTGGTGGGTGGCCGTTGGACTATTGCTGCTCTTTCTTTCGTTCCACATTCTAAATTCAATTCCAGGGTTCTTCTTCTCTGTCAGAGTTCTACCTGGCTGGGATCAGCTGCATACAGTACACGGTACGTGACTGTTGATTCACCCTTAAGTCTGGTAAAGGACAGATTTCCTTCTGTCTTGTTTGTCTTTACGTCTGTCTAATGATGTAATCAACATTTACCGTTAATCAATTATTAATTCTGTCTTCTGATACTAATTCTAAAGTACAGATTTAACAACGCTAGATTTATGTCCACTTGAGATGACAGGGCCAAAGACATTGGTCCAACTTTGTAAAATCACCTCTCTCTGTGGGTCTGTGTGATGTTGGTGCCAGAGGTGCCCCAGAGTAGGTACTATCTGTTAGTACTGAGGGCAGGCTGCAGTTTTATGAGATTCACTGCTATGGAACTCATCATTTAACTTTGACTCCATCCTGGCATCCAACCAAGACATACTGATCTACTGGCAGAATATGCAAACTACTCCTGCTTCTAGTGGAGGTTGGATTTGTTTTTGACAATGACAATAGAGTTAACTTTTTAATGCCCTACTTTTTATATGTTATTGATTCATTGCGTAACAGTTTTTTCTTTTTCTTATTTCTCCTTTCGCCAGCCAGACATTATCATGATTTATAGAAGAGTCCATTTTGTTTTCAGTTCAGAGACGCTGGAATCAAAGCACCAGGCAGTACTTTATCTTGGTTTATTGGAAGTATTATCCTGGTCAGTTAAATGTATTTAAGTATATATTTAGATAAAAATAGTTTTCAAAGCGGCAGATTTCATTGTTTTCTATGTCAGTGATGAATCTATCTTTTTGGATAGTGACTTGCTAGAGAAGAAAAATGTAGGCTTTGCTTTCCCCTCCACTATATTATTTCCTTTATAGGAAAAGCTAAACTCATTGAAGGACTGGGGCTGGGCTTTCCGAATCTGATTACTGTACCTTTCCTTTGAAACTATCCCATCTGCACTGCATTGCATTCACCATTGTGGTTTGACATTTAATTAACATGTCAAAAAATATTTTGGTCATCATTTGAAGTTTCCCCTGGGGTATTTGCCCACAAGCCAGGAATGTTCCCATCCATTAGGGCAGAAAAGCTTCCTCCTTCTTTCTCTCCTCTCTCTGCTCTGCTCCGCCTGGTCTGAGGACACCAGTATAGGTTACTGGTTGGAAAACTGGAAGTGCAACTCAAATCTCTCACCCTGTTTGCATTACAATCTGAGTACATTATGAAACAAGGAGTTGATTATGCAAACCAGAGTGGTGACGGAGGTGTGGTTATATCAAGTCGGCTGGGGATTTTATAATGACTCTCTTTCTCTCTCTCCCTGTTCTCTCTCTTTCTCTCTCTCCCTGTTCTCTCTCTTTCTCTCTCTCTGTATTTGAACTCTCCCACACACAGACACAACCATTTCAATGAGCTCTTACGTACACTAGAAGGAAGAAAAACACAAAACCATGCACGCACGCACGCACGCACACACACACACACACACACACACACACACACACACACACACACACACACACACACACACACACACACACACACACACAATACATAAAAAAACATGAAAACCCACCTTTGTCTGAATCAGGTAACAATACTGTAGCTGTCTATCAGAGAAACACAAAGGCCTTAAGAAGCACCCTGCGGTTACTAAGATTCAACATAAAAAGAATGTGAACAGGCGAGTGACGTATTATGATTTATGCCATGAGGACTGAGCATAATAGAACAATAGCTGTAGTCTGACTGTAGGTTTGAACTGAATACACAAAGAAAAGGCTGTAGGAGTCCTAGCAAATGGGAGAGGAGAGCAGATCCTCCAGGAAGGACAGTGGGCAGCATGAAGCTATCTGAGGCTTGGCAGGGTTTGTGTTTTGTAATAATTATCAAGTGGTCAAGTTACATAGCAGCTCCTCAGACCTGAAGGAGGTTATTTGATAACTGCTTGGCACGTTGATAATAGCTTTATGGCTGTGATTGTTAGTGAAAAATGTATGGGCCATATCGATGGACATGATGTGAACATGCAGGCACAAGCGCACACGTTTCTCTCTCTCTCTCTCTCTCTCTCTCTCTCTCTCTCTCTCTCTCTCTCTCTCTCAACAGTGTCAGAGATGATGTGAACACGCACACAAGCACGCACACACTCAATCGCTGTTTCTCTCTCTCTCGCTCTTTCTCTACACTGGTGCTGCTTGCTGTTGTTTTAAATTCAACCCACCTCTTTGGTTACTGTAACTTTTAGTTTAACCTCCATGTGACTTCAACACAGCTCTTTTTAAGTGAGCTTCTCCATCAAGACGACCAGGGGCACTGTGCCTCCCCACACCCCGACTCCCTGAGCCTTAAAACCCTCCTCTTATGTTCTGGCAGATTGAAAGTGTCCAGCGTATTATTCAAATGACACACACACAGCCTCGTCGGGCGCCTCTCTTTCTCTCTCTCCTTTCTCTTTCTCTCCGTCTTTCTCTCTCTCTCTCCCCAGCTCTCTCTCTATCTCTCTCCCTCTCTCTCTATTTCCCTTTCACATTATTTTTGAAGACAACTGCAGGCAGGAGAGGAGGATAAGAATCCCGGTTGCAGGCACTTCTTCCTCCTCAGCCTGATTTGAATAAAGAGCTTTGAATTAAGTGGACAGGGCCTCCTCAGAAAAGCAACGGTGTGCCTTTAAGAAAAAACACCATGCCAGGGTAAATTATTTTGATTGACGTTGCGAGAAAATTTCTTCGCTAGCTGATTTAATTGCGATTGCCAGGGGGCATCTTCGGGGGCCAGGTAACGGGTCTTTTCGGAGTGGGGGGAGGGGTGTTTTATCTTCCCCTCTGTCTCCCTGTGGTACGGTCCGCCCGGGCACACTGGGCTAGAGGGCAGTGGAACAAAGACAACTGCATGTCTGTGAGCTCACCGGTTCCCCTTCGCCTTCTGAAAACAAAGCCTCCGGAATGGGCAGCCAAAGTGTGAAAATGGATTTCCAAGCTCATTTGATGTTAAGTCTTTAGTGTTAAAAGTGGCACATTCATTGATAAAAAAAAGCAAGCGGGAGGGAGGGGGTAGAAAGAGAGAGAAGCGGCGCATCTTCTGACAAACAGCGTGCTGCCATTCTTTGGGCGGAGGAGGGAGGATGGAGGGAGGACAGAGGAGAGGTGTGGATGGGGTTTGAAATGGGACTGAGGGATTATGGGGAGAGGGCTTAATGAGAAACAGATCCAACTGTAAGCTGACTGGCCTGTCAAGCAGAAGCCATGAGGCACCCACTGACTCTCACCATCATCTTACCAGCCACCATCATCCCCAACCTCATCCACCTTCATCCTCAACACCCTCCAACTCAAACCCCATCAGACTCAGCCTCTACCCCATTCACGTCAACCCCTTTCATGCCTAACCTTCCATGCAGCCCCAGCACAGACTCTTACCATCATACCGACTGACTCACTATCACACAACATCACTCCAAGCCAGGGCCGGCATTATGGGCAGGCCCTAGGGGGCCTGGCCCGCACTACCGTATCTTCTTGCCTGTCCCCAAAAATGATTGAAATATTGATCATTTATTTGACAAAGACATGTGCCGATAGAAAGACGCCCCAAAATCTCAGAGTCCCTCTGTCTCTTTGTGTGTAGACCATGTATCTGATGCTGTCTGGACAAAAGGAGTATGGCTTGTCATACTTTTTCTGTCCAGACAGCATCAGATACATGGGCTTCATATAGTAAGACAGAGTGATGCTGTTTCGCTCTCCAATTTCAGCAGAGAGAAAGAGGCAAAGCGAGAGGGCTCACTCTCGCCAGAATCTGTCCTGAATAAGCCCAATGTGTTTCCTTGGACATAACATGCAGACCTAAGCTTGTCGCCTGCATTCCCACCTTTGGGACAACTACTTACATTGTTAGGGCGGAGATATGAGCATCTCGTCATTATATACAGATTTCTGGTTGCAGCCACTTGCGAATTAGAAAGGAAAGTTGGCGGGTGCACAGTGCATCGTTTGGATGCTGGCTTCCCCTAAAGTAAATTGATGTTTTGCCAATTTATATAAGTACTCCTGTCTAAATAAAATCTTAAAAAATACTTTAGCAGAGAGCTTCACTTAGCCACAGATGATCATTAGCTTATTTTTTATTTTTAAGTGCATAGGCCTTTGCCTATTTGGGAAGACAGCAATTTGAGCGGCGCGCGTGGCAATAGACCTAGCTGATTATTAATCCCCGTGATTTGGTTACATTCATTTATGTTAATGCATGTATTACAGTCGTATACCGTTCTCATTCTCAGAGTGGAAATGTTGTTTGCAGAGTTCACAACCTGCTACACTTGTGATAAACACGTTTTTGTTTATTTCATAACCATCATTTAGTAGTTTAGTACATTTTTTCACTGCGTGCCTGATATGCGTATGTGGACCAATACATTTGATTCGAGCACACCTACCCGCTGAGTCGATACAATGTTGCACTTCACTAGCGATGGCTCAAGTCAAGACAGATAGAAAGGGAGGCAGACAGGCTGAGTAGAGAGATGAATGTGATTGAAAGAACCTGCATTTTCATCAGGATATTTTCTACTGTTTGTATTTTACTTAGTTGATGAAGGAAGTTATAGGCCTACTGCTGCATTGGCCTATAGGCTCTCTGAGTTCTATGCGCTAATTTATTTAGCTGCCAATGGATAACAGTGTATCAGTGTGTCCATATAGCAAAGGCTGGTGCTCTTGCATTAGATGAGTTTGAACTTTTAGATTTGTAGCATTTTAGTTCAGATTTTTGTGATTAACCACGTGACAATAATTTTGAGACACAAAATCGTTATTATTGAAATGAAACTGTTCCACGAAAATGCGCATATAAAATGAATACCCTAACTTTAAACTCACGAGCTGCCTATGGTCTTTATTAAAACACGCAAGCGCGTGCACACAGGAGGCCCCTGGGAAAAAATGGGCCCACCTATAAAAATCAAATGCCCATCCATCTGATTTGTTCTGGCGCCGGCCCTGCTCCAAGGCACCATTCCCAACCCCCTCCTCCTCCACCTCCACCTTAAACTCCATCATACCCAAACCAAACCCCTCCACATCAATTCCCTTCAGGATTATCCTCCCATATGCCCCAGGTAGTGCACCCACACATCAGAACATCAAACTCCTTTCCAGAGATATCTCGTCAGCTTTCAGGACTAGCCTAATAGATATGCTGTTTTCTCACATGCACACACACACACACACACACACACACACACACACACACACACACACACACACACACACACACACAAACTAACACACATGTCCATTTTAGTCAGAATGGGCTGGCCCTTGAAAGCCACATGCCATCACCACAATACATGTACAGTGACTTCAGAAGGTTTTCATACCCTTTGACTTATTCCACATTTTGTTGTGTTAAAAAAAAAGATTAAATATATATTTTTTCACACCCATCTACAAACAATATCCCATAATGACAACATAAAAAATATGTTTTTAGATATCTTTGCAAATGTATTGAAAATGAAATGTCTAATTTATGTAAGTATTCACACCCCTTTGCTATGACACTCCAAATTGAGATCAGGTGCATCACATTTCCTTTGATCATCCTTGAGATGTCACTACAACTTGATTGGAGTCCACCTGTGGCCAATCCAATTGTTTGGACATGATTTACAAAGAAACACACATTTTTACAGTATAATGTCCCACAGTTGACAGTGCATGTCAGAGCAACAACTTTACAATGAAGGAACTGTCCGTAAATCTCTGATATTTTGTGAGGCATACAGTATATCTGGGGAAGGGCATAAAACTATTTCTGGAGTCTTGAAAGTTTCAAAAAGAACAGTGGTCTCAATCATTGGGAAAGGAAAAAATATGCCTAGAGCTGCCTAGAGCTGGCCGTCCGACCAAACTGAGCAACCCGGGCAAGAAGGACCTTGGTCAAGGGGATGACCAAGAACCCAATGACCACTCTGACAGAACTACAGAGTTCCTTGGCTGAGATGGGAGAATCTGCCAGAAGGACAACAGTCTTTACAGCACCACCAATTTGGGCTTTATGTGAGAGTAGCCAGAACGGAGAAAAAGGATTCAGATCATTAAGGCCTGAATGCAAAGCGATATGTCAGGAGACAACCAGGCACAGATCCTCACCCATGTAACATCATCCGTACCGTGAAACATGGTGGTGGCATGGTAATGCTATAGCGATGCGTTTCAGCGACAGGAACAATCAAGTGAGCCAAATGCATGCAAATCCTTGATGAGAACCTGCATCACAGTGCAAATGACCTTAGACTGAGGGGTGGGGATTTATGTTCCAACAGGACAATGACCCCAAGTGTACAGCCAATGCAACGCTGGAATGGCTTCAGAACATAATGTGAAACTCCTTGAGTGGCCCAGCCAAAGCCCAGACTTAATCCCGTTGAACGTCTGTGGACTGACTTGAAGATTGCTGTTCACAGCCGCTCCCCATCTAACTTAAGAGAGCTTGAAAAAATCTTCAAGGAAGAATAGGAGACAGTCCCCAAATCCAGATGTGCAAAGCTGATACAGACATACCCAAGACGATTCAAAGCTGTAATTTCCACCAACCGTGCTTCTACAACAGTGGTTCTCAATCCTGGTCCTGGGCACCCAAAGAGGTGCACATTTTTGTTTCTGACAATACACAGCTGATTGAAATCTTCAAAGCTTGATGATGAGTTGATGATTTGAATCAGCTGTGCAGCGCTAAGGAAATAACTAAAATGTGCAATCCTGGTTCCCAGAACCAGGATTGAAAACCACTGTTCTACATAGTATTGACTCAGTGGTGGGAATATTTATGTAAATGAGATGTTTCTGTGTTTTATTTTCATAGAATTTGCTAAAATGTCTAAAAACATGCTTTCACTTTGTCATTATGAGGTATTGTGTGTGAACAGTATTTGGGGAGAAACAAAATCCATTTTGAATTCAGGCTGTAACACAACAAAGTGTGGAATATGTTCAAGAGGTATGAATACTTTCCGAAGGCACTGCATGTGCACATAACATTAGAGCTGTAGGGTCTGTGCCATTGAAGCAGCCAGGCCTCTATTTCAACAACCCTGCTGTGCTAAACTCTTACTGCCCACCAGTCTGAGTTGTTTCCGGCGCCGACAGAGATGGCCGCCTCGCTTCCCGTTCTTAGGAAGCTATGCAGTATTTTGTTTTTTTATGTATTATTTATTACATTGTTACCCCAGGAAAGTTTTATTACATACAGCCGGGAGGAACTATTGGATATAAGAGCAACATCAACTTACCAACATTATGACCAGGAATACGACTTTCCCAAAGAGGATCCTCTGTTTGGTCCACCACCAGGACAATGGATCGGATCCCAGCAGGACCCAAAACAACGGCGCTGCAGGAGAAGGGGCAGACGGGGCGGTCTTCTGGTCAGGCTCCGTAGACGGGCACATCGCGCACCGCTCCCAAGTATACTACTCGCCAATGTCCAGTCTCTTGACAACAAGGTAGACGAAATCCGAGCAAGGGTTGCCTTCCAGAGAGACATCAGAGATTTTAACGTTCTTTGCTTCACGGAAACATGGCTCACTCAGGATACGTTATCAGAGTCGGTACAGCCACCTGGTTTCTTCACGCGTCACGCCGACAGAAACAAACATCTCTCTGGTAAGAAGAAGGGCGTGGGTGTATGCCCTATGATTAACGAGACATGGTGTGATCCTAACAACATACAGGAACTCAAGTCCTTTTGTTCACCTGACCTTCAATTCCTTACAATCTACCAAGAGAATTATCTTTGATTATAATCACAGTCGCGTATATCCCCCAAGCTGACACATTGACGGCCCTGAAAGAACTTCATTGAACTTTATGTAAACTGGAAACCACATATCCTGAGGCTGCCTTTATTGTAGCTGGGGATTTTAACAAGGCTAATCTGAAAACAAGGCTCCCTAAATTGTATTAATATATCGAATGTGCGACCCGGGCTGGCAAAATCCTGGATCATTATTATTCTAACTTCCGCAACGCATACAAAGCCATCCCCCGCCACCCTTTCGGCAAATCTGACCACGACTCCATTTTGTTGCTCCCAGCCTACAGACAGAAACTAAAACAGGAAGCGCCCGTGCTCAGGTCTGTTCAACGCTGGTCCGACCAATCTGATTCCACGCTTCAAGATTGCTTCAATCACGTGGACTGGGATATGTTCCGCATAGCGTCGGACAATAACATTGATGAATACGCTGATTCGGTGAGCAAGTTTATTAGCAAGTGCATCAGTGATGTTGAACCCACAGCGACTATTAAAACCTTCCCCAATCAGAAACCGTGGATTGATGGCAGCATTCGCACAAAACTGAAAGCGCAAACCACTGGTTTTAATCAGGGCAAGGCGACCAGAAACATGACCAAATACAAACAGTGTAGTTATTCCCTCCGCAAGGCAATCAAACAAGCTAAGCGTCAGTATAGAGACAAAGTAGAGTCGCAATTCAACGGCTCAGGCACGAGAGGTATGTGGAAGGGTCTACAGTCAATCACGGACTCCAAAAAGAAAACCAGCCCCGTCGCGGACCATGATGTCTTGCTCCCAGACAAACTAAACAAACTTCTTTGCTCGCTTTGAGGACAATACAGTGCCACCAACACGGCCTGCTTCCAAAACCTGCGGGCTCTCCTTCACCGGAGCCAACGTGAGTAAAACATTTAAACGTGTTAACCCTCGCAAGGCTGCCGGCCTAGATAGCATCCCTGGCCGCGTCCTCAGAGCATGCGCAGACCAGCTGGCTGGTATGTTTACGGACATATTCAATCAATCCTTATCCCAGTCTGCTGTTCCCACATGCTTCAAGAGGGCCACCATTGTTCCTGTTCCCAAGAAAGCTAAGGTAACTGAGCTAAATGACTATCGCTCCGTAGCACTCACCTCCATCATCATTAAGTGTTTTGAGAGACTAGTCAAGGATCACATCACCTCCATCCTACCTGACACCCTAGACCCACTCCAATGTGCTTACCGTCCCAATAGGTCCACAGACAACGTAATCACACTGCACACTGCCCTAACCCATCTAGACAAGAGGAATACCTATGTAAGAATGCTGTTCATCGACTACAGCTCAGCATTTAACACCATAGTACCCTCCAAACTCGTCATTAAGCTCGAGACCCTAGGTCTCAACCCCGTCCTGTGCAACTGGGTCCTGGACTTCCTGACGGGCCGCCCCCAGGTGGTGAGGGTAGGAAACAACCTCTCCACCCCGCTGATCCTCAACACTGGGGCCCCACAAGGGTGCGTTCTCAGCCCTCTCCTGTACTCTCTGTTCACCCATGACTGCGTGGCCAAGCACCCCTCCAACTCAATCATCAAGTTTGCAGACGACACTACAGTGGTAGGCTTGATTACCAACAACGACGAGACGGCCTACAGGGGGGAGGTGAGGGCCCTCGGAGTGTGGTGTCAGGAAAATAACCTCTCTTTCAATGTCAACAAAACAAAGGAGATGACCGTGGACTTCAGGAAACAGCAGAGGGAGCACCCCCCCTATCCACATCGACGGGACAGTAGTGGAGAAGGTGGAAAGTTTTAAGTTTCTCGGCGTACACATCAAGGACAAACTGAAATGGTCCACCCACACAGACAGCGTGGTGAAGAAGGCACAACAGCGCCTCTTCAACCTCAGGAGGCTGAAGAAATTTGGGTTGTCACCAAAAACACTCACAAACTTTTACAGATGTACAGTCGAGAGCATCCTGTCGGGTTGTATCACCGCCTGGTACGGCAACTGCTCCGCCCACAACCACAAGGCTCTCCAGAGGGTAGTGAGGTCTGCACAACACATCACCGGGGGTAAACTACCTACTCCACCCGATGTCACAGGAAGGCCAAAAAAGATCATCAAGGACAACAACCACCCGAGCCACTGCCTGTTCACCCCGCTATCATCCAGAAGGTGAGGTCAGTACAGGTGCATCGAAGCTGGGACCGAGAGACTGAAAAACAGCTTCTATCTCAAGGCCATCAGACTGTTAAACAGCCATCACTAACATTGAGTGACTGCTGCCAACATACTGACTCAAATCTCTAGCCATTTTAATAATTAAAAGTTGGATGTAATAAATGTATCACTAGCCACTTTAAACAATGGCACTTTATATAATGTTTACATATCCTACATTACTAATCTCATATGTATATACTGTGCTCTATACCATCTACTGCATCTTGCCTATGCCGTTCGGCCTTTGCTCATCCATATATTTACATGTACATATTCTTACTCATTCGAGAGCAACTTCTCCCAACCATCCAGGAATAGTTTGGTGACGAACAATGCCTTTTCCAGCATTACGGAGCACCTTACCATAAGGCAAAAGTGATAACTAAGAGGCCCGGGGAACAAAACATCGATATTTTGGGTCCATGGCCAGGAAACTCCCCAGACCTTTATCCCATTGAGAACTTGTGGTCAATCCTCAAGAGGCGGGAGGACAAACAAAACCCCACAAATTCTGACAAACTCCAAGCATTGATTATGCAAGAATGGGCTGCCATCAGTCAGGATGTGGCCCAGAAGTTAATTGACAGCATGCCAGGGCGGATTGCAGAGGTCTTGAAAAAGAAGGGTCAACACTGCAAATATTGACTCTTTGCAACTTCATGTAATTGTCAATAAAAAGCCTTTGACAAGAGCCAGGAAATGCTTGTAATTATACTTCAGTATTCCATAGTAACATCTGACAAAAATATCTAAAGACATTGAAGCAGCAAACTTTGTGAAAATTAATATTTGTGTCATTCTCAAAACTTTTGGCTACGACTGTATACTCTTAGAAAAAAGGTTTCTTCAGCTGTGCCCATAGGAGAACCCATTGAAGAACCATTTTGGGTTCCATGTAGCACTCTTTCTACAGAGGTTTCTACATGGAACCCAAAAGGGTTCCACGTGGAACAAAAATGGGTTTTCCCTGGAACCAAAAATGATTATCCTGTGGGGACAGCCGAAGAACTCCTTTGGAACCCTTTTTTTTATAAGAGTATAGGCTGTGTACTAAAGAGCATCCAATTCGCAATACAGTGCACTACTTTTGACCAGAGCCCATTTGACCCTTGTCAAAAGTTGTGCACTACATAGGAAATTAGGTTCCATTTGGGACTTCTCCCTTAATGCCTTCTTGGCTAGGTAGCCCAATGATTAGAGTAACCAAAAGGTTGCTGGATCGAATCCTCGAGCTGACAAAGTAAAAATCTGTCATTCTGCCCCTGGGAAAAGCAGTTAACCCCCTGTTCCAGGGCGCCGAAGACGTGGATGTCGATTATGGCAGCCCCCTGCACCTCTCTGATTCAGTGGGGTTGGGTTAAATGCGGAAGACACATTTCAGTTGAATGCATTCAGTTGTACAACTGACTAGGAATCCCCCCTTTCCCTTCTTGGCTACATTTACGACAGTATGAGGGATCCCAAGGAGATTACATGCAGGCAACTCACTACTAACTGCCACTATACACAAAAAAATTGAAATTGTGGTTAAAAGATTATTCCATCAACACTTTAAAAACGGTCACTCACATGCAATGTTTCAGGATTCAGTCCTTTACCTTTTAACCACTTCTTATGCACAACCACTCCACTACTTATACGCCACACAATAAAACAGAGCTGCATCTCTTTGATAGAGAGAAAGCAGCTCATTTGAAAATCCCACATGCCAATGGAAGGGAATAATTTCATTTTCACAAAAAACACCTTAGATCGTCCCAAAATGAAAAGCCCCTGAGGGTAGTTATATCAGCATACAATAGACCTTAATCCAATGAAATCCCATCTATATACACGCACACACACACACACACAAAGCTCGCAAATGATTTAAGTTACCATATCCTCTAAAGAATCCATATTTTTCAAACATTCTTAAATTCTATTTATTTTTGTTTATATCAGTTCCACTGACATGATATATCACCACAGCTAAATGCAGCCATGCATTTTACATAGGTTGTTATGTTATTATAACATGTATTATTTTCTTAACCTGGGGGGTGGTCTCTTTAACTCTTTAACTTACAGCCGGCATGGGGATGGACTACATTTAGTCTTTTCACAAGCTTTTGGCACTTCTTTACTTTGAATGGATTTTCATTTATTGGCAAAACATTTAATTAAATAATACTTAAAGTAACTGTCGAATATTTCCAGATTTCTATGGAATTTAACCTATAATTAATTACAATATGAGTGAAATATTTTTCCTTCCAAAATGTTTTAATTAAGTATGTTAAAAAGCTGATTTTTTGTAATATTTTTTTGCTGGATTGGTGTGGGCGTTATCTTAAAAGGATAACTTTTTTAATGTTTTTGTCACGATCCTCCTGAGTGACGGACCAAGGCGCAGTGAGGTATCCAGTATACATTCTTTATTAAATAACGTAACTGGCAAAAACAATAAACAAAAACAAATGAAGATCGTAACTTGATACATAACAAGGAAAACCAACAAAGCTATGAACAAACAATAACCCACAAAACCCCTCTGAAAACTACAAACATATATATGGTTCCCAATTAGAGGTAACGAAACTCAGCTGCCTCTAATTGGGACCATTACCCCAACATAGAAACACAACACCTAGAACAAAAAAACCCTACACCAAAACGAAACTAAACACGGCAGCCTATAAATATCAGGCCTGAATGTGACAGTACCCCCCCCCCAAAGGCGCGGACTCCAACCACGCCAAAAGTCCATTGGGGGGGTCTTCGGGTGGGCCTCCTTGTCCCAGGTGTCGGCTCCGGTGCCGGCCGTGCTGGCTCAGGGTCCCACACCGGAGGCCCTGGGCTATTTGCCGGAACAGTTTGTTTTGGACTGGGGACCTTCTCTGGAGGTTCCGGACTGGGGACCCTCTCTGGAGGTTCCGGACTGGGGACCTTCTCTGGAGGTTCCGGACTGGGGACCTTCTCTGGAGGTTCCGGACTGGGGACCTTCTCTGGAGGTTCCGGACTGGGGACCTTCTCTGGAGGTTCCGGACTGGGAACTTTCTCTGGAGGTTCCGGACTGTCGACGCGCACTGGGACTCTGGTGCGGGGAGCAGGAACGGGCTGTACTGGGCTCATGACGCGCACTGGGACTCTGGTGCGGGGAGCAGGAACGGGCCGTACTGGGCTCATGATGTGCACTGGGACTCTGGTGCGGGGAGCAGGAACGGGCCGTACTGGGCTCATGACACGCACTGGGACTCTGGTGCGGGGAGCAGGAACGGGCCGTGCTGGGTTCACGACGTGCACAGGAATCCTGGAGCGTGGAGCAGGGACAGGACGTGCTGGGTCCACGGCGCGCACAAGGATCCTGGAACGTGGAACAGGGACAGGACGTGCTGAGTCCACGACGGGCACAGGGATCCTGGAGCGTGGAGCAGGGACAGGACGTGCTGGGTCCACGGCGCGCACAGGGATCCTGGAACGTGGAACAGGGACAGGACGTGCTGGACTCTCTAAGCGCACAGGGGGCCAGAGGGATTTACAGTCAGTGCATTCAACTAAGGTAGGTCAAACAACCACAAGACACCTGATATTTGAAGTCGGATTGAAGCAACGCTGCCTTATTTCCACTCATATAGTGTGTGTGTGTGTGTGTGTGTGTGTGCTTGCAGGTATGTGTAATGTCTGTGTGAAGTAAAACAACATGCTTTCCTACATAAGGCATCGCAAACTAGTGACAACACAGAAACATGTTCATCTATTTGTCCTTTGAACTCGACCCAGGACACTAGGTCCTTTAGTTTCAGGTTGCCTTGGAGGGAATTCCAAGACCAGGGGGCTGAGTAATGAAAGCAGCTTTTCTATGCCCGGTTCAAGTTTTCAGGGACTCTTAGCGTACAAGATAGAGATCTGAGCTTCTATTGTATTTTAATTTGCAGCTAGAAGAGAGGATAGATAAATAGCAGTTTTCCCTCAAATATCCTTATAAATAAGAATGTACCAGTGTTTGAGCCTGCGTGTTGCTAGTGATGTCCACCCGACAGCGAGATCATAATGGTGAGATCATAATGGTGAGTTAGATGTGTCACGCTGTATAATGATAGGAGACAGGCATAAAAGTTATTTTTATTTCTCCACCCAAAATAAAGTAGGTCATGAAAGCGACGGGGACGAAGCCCAATGCAAACACATATATCTATAACACAGGGATGTAACCCAAACAAAATAGTGAGGTGTAAACCTGTAAACAATACACAGGACGAGACCCGTAATAACAAGTGCACAATAACACGTAGCACGAAAGCCGATACAACAGAGCACAGGTACTCACAAGACCAACGGACATGGGACAATAATCGACAAGGGCAATGGGGAACAGAGGGCATATATACATGTACTAATCAGGGGAATGGTAAATATGTGTGCGTAATGAGACAAGACAGTCCGGGGTTGGTGGTAATGAATCCAGTTCAGTGACGCCTAGAAGGCCGGTGACATAGACCTCCGGAGCTGGTGAACGGAATGAGCAGCAGTACCGGGGGGATCCATGACAAGACGTCTCTGATTGGTGACAAAATGAAGGGCTGCATCATACACAGATTCAAGAGCCTTCTGGGTAAAGATTGAGGCTTACACATAAATAGTATCACCATAGTCCAATACAGAGACAAAAGTACAACTTGAGTTTTCTGACAAGGTTCTTTAGATGGGTGTTGAAGCTCAACTTCTCAGCCACCCAAACTTCCAGATATTTGAGTTTTTAGCATTGGAAAATACCATGCATTTTGTTTTAGATGAATTCAAAACAAGCTTCAAATTGTACATATTCTGCTGAAAGATGTTTAAAGCTATTTGAGAATTTTCAAAAGCCAAAGTCAAACTGCTGCCACTTGAATAGAGAACAGCGCCATCCGAGTAAAAAATGTACATCACCTGTCTCAATAATACATCTCCCAATGTTGTTGATATAGATATAAAAAAAACAACAGAGGACATAAAAATGTATACTTGAGACACACCCGAGCACAACTACTGTGTCCGACCTTCAACCACCTGCCTTAACACACTGGGTTCGATTTGACAGGTTGTTCACAAACCACTCTAGAGCATGGCCAGTAATCCCAACACACTTCCATCTCTGCACCAAGACAGTATGGTCCACAGTGTCAAATGCCTTTTACAATCCTACGAATACAGATACACAATGCTGCTTCCTATCCAGGGCACAGTGAGCATCATTAAAAACCTTCAAAGTTGCTGTGACAGTGCTGTGGCCAGACCTGAAACCTGATTGCATACCATCAAAATATTGTTTTCCTGGAGGTAGGCCTTAAGCTGCTTATTGACTAAGGACTCCAATACCTTTACCAGAATAGACCCCTTAGATATGGGCTGATAGTTATTCAGTAGAGTGGGATCACCTCCTTGCGAAAGAGGTAGGACAAATGCTGATTTCCACAACCTGGGGATTTCATTACATTCTAGGTTGAGATATTAAGACACATGTTAAAGGGGGAGCAAAGATGTCTGCAGCTAATTGTAGTAGGCGGAGGTCTAGATCATCAAGACCAAGGGATTTCAGGGCTCTACGCACCTCTGAGAGAGAAGGGCGAGAAGGAGAACCTGGAGAAGGAGTGCATGGGAGTGTCAGGTCATTTCACAGGGGGCTCATGTTGCTCTTTAATTAACCAATTGGATTATGGTTAGGATTATTTCAAGGGTTGAGGCCCTAACTCTAGTTTAATGTCCACATCCTTGCTCAACCATAAACCTAGCCTCAATCCTAACCCTAACCCTAGCTTCATATCCACACCCGGCTCAACGTAACCCTAACCCTAGCCCAGAGTAATATCTACAACCTTGCTCAACCCTAAACCTCAACCCAAACCCTAGCTTCATATCCACTCCCGGCTCAAAGTAACACTAACCCTAGCCCAGAGTAATATCTACAACCTTGCTCAACCCTAATCCTAGCCTCAGCCCTAAGCCTAGCTTCATATCCACTTCCAGCTCAACCCTAAGGGTTGATGGTTACGCCGGGATGTGGACATGAAGCTAGGGTTTGGTTTACATTTAGGGTTGAGGTTAGAGTAAAGTTTGAGCAGGGACGTGAAGCTAGGATTAGGGTTGAGTAGCAGGCTGCCTGCTTGCCTTTCTTCTTGCATGTCTGTTTCTGTGTCTGTCGGCCTGTCTCTCTTTCTGTCGGCCTGTTTGAGTCTTTCACCAATTTACCCATTTTATCAACTTTTTTTTTTGCCTTGAATGCAATGAATTGACTTATGAGTCAATACCCTTGATGCATATCTATGCATCAATATCCTGTCTGTGGAGGTGGGAGAGAGGAGAAAGAGGAGGGAGAGAGAGAGAGATGAGAGGAGGGGGAGAAGGAAGGGGAGAGAATGGGGGAAGGAGGGAGAGAGAAGGGGGAGAGTAAATTTAATTTAATTGAAAGAAAGGATAACACAAAAGGGGGTGGGTGAGTTTTGTACTGTCACTATCTATTTGCACATCATTGCAACACTGTATATAGACATAATATAACACTTTAAATGTCTTTATTCTTTTGGAACTTTTGTAAGTGTAACATTTACTGTTCATTTGTTATTGTTTATTTCACTTTGATTATTATCTATTTCACTTGCTTTGGCAATGTTAACATGTGTTTCCCATGCCAATAAAGCCCATTACATTGACATTGACATTGAGTGAGAGAGAGGAGCGAGGGAGAGAGGGGGTGAAGGGGGTGCACGACGGGGTGGGTAGAGAGAGGAGAAGGAAAGGAGGGAGAACGATAGAGAGATAGAAGAGAGAGGGAGGGAGAGAAAGAGAGAGAAGGAGGGTGACATGTCCATAGGCATCCACATTATTGATTGATGCTCATCTTTTTCCATTGAATGCAATGTATTGACATAAACCTCAATTGTTTGATGATAATCTTTTCCCAAGGACTGCAACGTTTTGACATAAGCATCAACCATGTGACACTCATCTTTTCCCATTGACTGCAATGTACTGACATAAGCATCAATTTGTTGATGCTCATATTTTTCCATTGACTGCAATATTTTTACATAAGTGTCAACCCTCTAACACTCATCTTTTCCCATTGACTGCAATGTATTGACATACAGTGCATTCGGAAAGTATTCAGAACCATTTACTTTTTCCACATTTTGTCACATTACAGGCTTATTCTAAAATGGTTTAAATATTTTTTTCCTCATCAATCTACACACAATACCCCATAATTCCAAAGCGAAAACAGGTTTGTAGAAATGTTTGCTAATTATTTATTTTTTAATTACTGAATACTTATTTACATAAGTATTCAGACCCTTTGCAATGAGACTCGGAATTGAGCTCACGTACATCCTGTTTCCATTGATCATCCTTGAGATGTTTCTACAACTTGATTTGTCCACCTGTGGTAAGTTAAATTGATTGGACATGATTTGGAAAGGCACATACCTGTCTATATAAGGTCCCACAGTTGACAGTGCATGTCAGAGCAAAAACCAAGCCATGAGGTTGAAGGAATTTTCCGTAGAACTCCAGGACAGGATTGTGTCGAGACACAGATCTGGGGAAGGGTACCAAAAAGAATCTGCAGCATAAATGGAAGAAGTTTGGAACCACCTAGAGCTGGCCGGCCGGCCGGCCAAACTGAGCAATCAGGGAAGAAGGGCCTTGGTCAGGGATGTGACCAAGAACCCGATGGTCACTCTGACAGAGCTCCAGAGTTCCTCTGTGGAGATGGGAGGATCTTCCAGAAGGACAACCATCTCTGCAACACTCCACCAATCAGGCCTTTATGATAGAGTGGCCAGATGGAAGCCACTCCTCAGTAAAAGGCACATGACAGCCCGCTTAGAGTTTGCCAAAAGACACCTAAAGACTCTCAGACCATGAGAAACAAGATTCTATGGTCTGATGAAACCAAGATTGAACTATTTGACCTGAATGCTGAGCATCATGTCTGGAGGAAAACTGGCACTATCCCTACGGTGAAGCATGGTGGTGGTAGCATCATGCTGTGGGGATATTTTTCAGCGGCAGTGACTGGGAGACTTGACAGGATCGAGGGAACGATGAACGGAGCAAAGTACAGAGAGATCCTTGATGAAAACCTGCTCCAGAGCGCTCAGGACCTCAGACTGGGGCGCAGGTTCACCTTCCAACAGGACAACGACCCTAAGCACCCAGCCAGAAGGAGTGGCTTCGGGACAAGTCTATGAATGTCCTTGAGTGGCCCAGCCAGAGCCCGGACTTGAACCCGATCTAAAATCTCTGGAGAGACCTGAAAATAGCTGTGCAGCGATGCTCCCCATCCAACCTGACAGAGCTTGAGAGGATCTGCAGAGAAGAATGTGAGAAACTCCCGAGAAACTCCCCAAATACAGGTGTGCCAAGCTTGTAGCGTCATACCAAAGAAGACACAAGGCTGTAATTGCTGCCAAAGGTGCTTCAACAAAGTAATGAGTAAAGGGTCTGAATACTTATGTAAATGTGATATTTCTTTTTATGAATTTGCTTTGTCATTATGGGTTATTGTGTGTAGATAGATGAGGAAACAAACAAATTAATCCATTTTAGAAGAAGGTTTGAATACTTTCCAAATGCACTGTAAGCGTCAATTGTTTGATGCTCAAATTTTCCCATTGGTCGATGTGTTGACTTAAGCATCATTCTTTTTAATGGTAATATTTTCCCATTGAATGCAATGTCCTCCTAATTGAATAGAAAAGTGTATTAACTTTGCCATGAATATCACCAACTGCTTTGAAGAATCAGCCTCTACAACAAATACACTTGGATTCATATGATCTATTAGCGAGTAATTGATAAAGACAATTTTGTTAGATAATTATAAATAGACCTAATCCCCATTTAGGCACCAATGTGGCCGTTAAGAGCAAGGCTTTCGGTAGATCCATAAGTGAAGTGTTGAACATAGAGATTCATGAGGAGTGTGTGCTCTGTCACATGTGTCTCTCTAAGTGTTGCTGTCGTTGTTTGGGGTTTTCTCTGAGTACCCCTGTATTGGATCCACCTAACCCTCTTTTCCCGTACTGAAACACAGCCTCCCTACCCATCCCAGCCAATCTGTGATTTCCAACGTGATTTTCGGCAATGATTATTTAACCAGGGCCCGCATTGTTGATGTTATTTTATAAGTCAATAATCTTTTCTATTCCCCAGATTTGGTTAATCTTCCTAATTACAAATTAGCATTCTCCACATAGCAGTCCTAGATTTCCAAATTAAGACCTTGGCTTCCTAGGGATGGTGAATCAGCCTGGCTGGCTAATACCTCTGTGGAGTGCATGACGCACAACAGCTTTCTTTCCTCCTCCTCCCTTCTCCCTCCTTCTATCCTTCGTCTGTGATTTTCCCCCTCAATTGTCTGCTTCACAGAAAAGAGGAAAAACACAACAAGGAGACTCCAGCGTTGACATGCTCATCTCTCTCTGGCTCACACACACACACGCACACACCCAAAGACACAAACACACACACGTCCGCCTCGGTGGGTTGTGATCAGCAGCATTAATAACAATTAGGGCTGTAAGTGTTGAGGTGGATCTGAGCCTCTTCCCCTGTCTCCTACCATCAGGCACCAGGCAGCTCTGAGGCTGCTGCTCTGAGGTTGGGCTGCACGGGGAAATATTGGCCCTGACTGAACATCGTTAGGTGGCGTCACCGTCAAACAGCTTCAATTAGTCCAGAAACAGACAAAATATAGGTGAGCCCTGTCAAAACGTTGGGGGAGACAGAGAAAAGGAGAAAGGGAAAGGGAGTGATGTGAATGAATTGTACTGAAGGGAGGGGAGGAAGAAGGGATTAGTTTGAGTGACTTAGAGACCGTGATGCCTGCAGCTCTGTAAACTTTAGACAAATCCAGAGAGAGGCGAGACCTTGACACTAGCTAGATTACAGATCAGGGATGGCTTACTACAGTCATAGAATGAAGAAGCAGTTAGCATAATACCTTCATTTTCATAACTGAATCATAAATGGATATTTCCATCATGAAATGTCAGATTTAAAAAATTTCTGCGTTTTCCAACTCTGCATATTACCTGTATGAAGTAATGCGAACAAATGTAACACATGTATTAGAAAACATTTCTGAAATAAAAATGACATTGCTAAACCTGTGGTCTGTTTGTTTGTCAAATAAACCAGTGTTTAACTATTGCATATTGATTGGATATGTTTTGTCCGAAAGCTGACATGGTGTTTGGCAACCATTTGTCACATTGCAACAGAGGGTGATAAGAGTTAGAATTACATAAGGATGGGACAGACCAGTGTTTCCTAAACTCACTTCCTGCTCAGCCAGTGTGACGAACGACTGAGATCTCGACTCTTGAAGCCTGAGAGAGAGTGAAAAAAAGAATGTTTTTCCTCCATCCGTCCTTCATTCCTTTCTTGGTACTACTAGGTCCCTCGTCAACTAGGTCCCTCGTCAAATCCAAAGTTGAGGGCAACGATGGTAGAAATAAACAGATTTGAAAAAGCAATCAACATTTCCCTAAAGCTCAGAAGTTGATTTGCATCCGAATCCAAGATCATGTTTTATTTATCAGTAATCACAACCAATCAGGAGAGAAATTAATCAATGAAGGCGCTAGCAGGAGCGATATCCGGCCATCTGGGGGTCGCGCTTATTCCTCCACCCCCTGGCACACAAACACACACACAGTCAACGGCACAGACACTGACACACACACAGGCACAGACACACACACATGCAGGCGGGTACACACACATGCACACACACACACATACACACACACACACACACACAACACCCCTATCCCACCCCCACTCCTGTGCCCCCTCTCATGCCCAACTACCCCCGCCCTCCTGTCTTTCCGCTGGGCTTGTCATAGGCCCATATTTAGGTGACTGATTTTTTTTCTCCCAATGAGCTCTAAGGAACTCCATATGGCCTGGATCAAAGGTGTTGCTGGGTGCATGGTTCTGCTTTATTGCCAGCCGCTGCTGTTAATTAGAAAACAAGATCAGAGGCAGTATTAAAATCCAATTAAATTGATATGAACAGATTGCCAAGTGATGTTCGCTAATGTATAATTGAGCACCATGCAAATTTCAGTGGCTGCCTTTTGTTTTTTCGTGTCTCTCTGTCTATCTCTCTCGCACAGAATGAGCAATGGAGCTTGAAAGTTTTTCTCTTTTTCTTATTTTTTTTTTTATCTTCCTGTTCTCCGGCTAAAGATAAACAAGTTAATGCAGTGAGATGAGGATATTGCTTTCATCAGTTAAGTTAAAGTGATATCCTCCCCACCATGCACTAGGGCTCGGGAGCCGCAGAGGAGGGCGGCTGCTGTATGTATCCCAAGATCCTTTTCTTCCCTGGCAGAGAGAAGGAGGGGAGAGGAGTGGGGAGGGAGGGCAGGTGGGGAGTAGGTTGGGGGTTGCAGGGGATACCCATGGAGAGCCACAGTAGCCCTGCTTGTCTGGACATGCTTGCTCGACGTGTGCGTTCGTGAGTGTGTGTGTGTTCAGCTGAGGAAGGGTCAGGTGATGGAGGCATCATAATAGCCAGCCGAACAAGTCGTATTTTACATTTTTTATAATATTGAATATTGTGAATTCCTTAGACCATAGGCATGAAAAGCAATTTGTTCTGTTGGACATATATCAATTTATATTGTGTGTGTAATGATGTAATAAAGTAGGCCTATACTGTACCTGTACAAATACCTTCAATTAAGACACAGCCATTCACTGACAGCCTGATCTCGTCAACGTCTTTAGTTAAGACAGGTCAGGTCACCCAGGTTACAGGATTGGACACATTTTGGATTAAGGATTATATTCAGGATTATGAAACACAGCCGGGGATTCCATATATTACATATTCAGATAAAGAAACGTCAGTGGTCAAACCCTGCTTTAGATGTGAAGGGATTTCTTTAGCTGATCCTAAGCCAGTCTGGCCAGAGACTAGGCCTACCCAGCAGACGTCAGGTTTCTGTGATGTGGATGAGACTGGTTCCACATTTACATTTTACATTTTGGTAATTTAGCAGACACTCTTATCCAGAGGGATTTACAGTCAGTGCATTCAACTAAGGTAGGTCAAACAACCACAAGACACCTGATATTTGAAGTCGGATTGAAACAACGCTGCCTTATTTCCACTCATATAGTGTGTGTGTGTGTGTGTGTGTGTGTGTGTGTGTGTGTGTGTGTGTGTGTGTGTGTGTGTGTGTGTGTGTGTGTGTGTGTGTGTGTGTGTGTGTGTGTGTGTGTGTGTGTGTGTGTGTGTGTGTGTGTGTGTGTGTGTGGGTGCGCGCATGTTGTCGTGTGTGCGTGCGGGCTTGTGTGCATCTCTAAAAAAACAGTGAGCCATGGTAATTTACACCTTGACCACCAGTTCAAAAAGTCTGATGTACAACATCTGAATCACACAACCAACAGACAACACACTGTAAACCACAACAATCACAACCCAACACACTGTAAACCACTGCAATCACAACTCAATAACTCCTCCTGCCATTGAACAACTACTGTTTCTAATTATTGAATAACCTCAATTACATACATTGTCGACTTCTCCACCATTAGAACCACAGAAACAGACAAAGTGGAGAGTGGTTGTAGGCGAAAGGGGAATGATGGTAAACGATGCTATGAATGACTGCAATCTCTCTCCAAAGAACCCCTAATCAGACGCAATGATCCCCGCTATCCTGCTCCTTTAATGCTGCCCGCTGTGTTCTGTGGGAGAGAGCGTGCCGGAACGTTGTTGGAAAGCAGAGAGAGAGAGAGAGAGAGACAGAAACAGAGACAGAGACAGAGAGAGAGACAAGTGGGTGCAGCTGGTGGCCTTTGTCTCTTCCAGTCCCTTTTCCATGACTCCAAATTGAAAGGTCCTCGGAATTCTGTGTGGAACACCGGGATAAAATTCCCCGCTACAAGCCGTCCCTGGATAATGACATGCTAATGTGATTGTCAGGAAATAAAAGTGGAGAGATCGGAAATTGCGCCAATTCTCCTCCATAAATGGGGTGGCAAAATAGGGGGGGGGGAGATATTGCCCTGTTTTTATTGAATAGTGATAAAAACCTCAATAAATTCCAATAAAAGGGAATGTGAGATGAGTGAGGAGGATGGTGGAGGGTGGGGGTGAATGTAGGGTGCTGTATCAATGTGCCAGTTAGGTGGGGTGGGGTTGGGTTGGGTTGTGGAGGTGAGAGCAGATTTTTGAGGCCTTATGTGAAACTATTAGGCAGGGCAACTATGATTTAGTGATCTAGTCCTCTCCTTGTTTCCTTGTCTCCTTTCCTTCCTTATGTCACCTCATGACCTCATCAACAAGGGGATGGATTAGTCTGCTTAAAAATGTTTTTGAGCGCTAATGGTACAACAACGTAAGGTCCCTAACCCTAATATCCTATTGAGGAGCATCACTGTCTGCTACTGCCTAGCTAACATCATCTGTTATCTGGGGCCAGGGGTTTTATCGAAACCTAGAATAACACATACTCATTACATTAGCCTACATGAGTCATGGTTTCATTGTATTCAGGCCAGCCACAGAGACAAAGTCTGCGTCCCAAATGTCACCTTATTCCCTAGATAGTGCACTACTTTTGACCAGGGCCCATATAGTGTAGTGCACTATATAGGGAATAGGGTGCCATGTGGAACTCACAGAGAGGTACTGTATACCCAGCTACCCCCGGCAGCAGCACAGTGCTGTTCTCATTATACAGACAGTCACACTTATCTTAACACTGCTTCACCTGATTACTCTACAGCTCACACTCACTGCCCAGCACAGCACAGGCCCTCAGACCACTGGGGAAAGAACCTGCTACAATACGAAAGGAATAAAATACCAGATAAGTATTATTAGGTGAGGAGGAGGAGAGAGAGGGGAAGAGAGTGGGAGAAAGAGAGGGAGAGAGAGAGAGAGAGAGAGAGAGAGAGAGAGAGAGAGAGAGAGAGAGAGAGAGAGAGAGAGAGCAAGAGAGAGAGAAGTCAGAATAAAAGACCAAATTAGAATGGTTAGGTAAGGAGGAGAGAAGAGAGAGAGACAGCGAGAGAGAGAGATAGAGAGAGAGCGAGAGAGAGAGAGAGAGAGAGAGGGGGGGGGAGAGAGATGGGGAGAAGAGTAATCAAGGATTTGTTCGTTCCCTGTGGAGCAGGTCATGTCACTGCACATTACAAAAGCACACAGATTCCCAAGCCTCAGACTTATCGTGCATTTAAAGCACATTAATGTACGACTGTAGCATAAATGTCCAGCCATTACCAGTAAATTATGCAGGGGAAAATTCCCCCTTTATTAAACTCATATTTCGCCTGGCCAGATGGTCATGTAGCCACACAGCAGAGGAGAGGGGGAGAGAGAGAGAGAGAGATGGAGACCACCCAGCAAACCGGGAATGTTCCCAGAACATTAGCTAAGATTCCCAATAAGTTCTAGTTAGGTTTTTATCTGACATTAAGAAGATAACATCCCCAAAACATTCAAATAAATAATATTTTTGATAACACTAAAATGTTGTGCACAACATCTGTAACAACCACCACAGAACGTTGCTCAAAAGTTCTCATTAGGTTTCCAGGTAATGTAATGACACAACGTACCAGTAATGTTTTCCCAGCAGCTCTCCTATTCTTAACACTTTGCCCAGTAATATTCAAGGTTAGAACTACCTTTCTAGGGGTTCTGATGCTTCTAGCCTTTAGATGCATTTTTGATAACATGTCTACAGTATTTCACTTTTTAATGTGTATAGTATTGCTTACTAGGTGATATGTTCCCAAAACTGTCCAGTTGTGCGGATGGTTCTACAATGTTTATTTTAAGGTGCAAAAACATTCACCTGATGTTGCGAGAACGTTCCCAAAACACATGTAGTTCTTTAAGCTAGAGATATCTTCTTTTGCATGGGCTGTGTGTCAATCCACCACACCAAGACGTCTGCAGCGTCCGAACAGTTTGGCCTACAAAGTAATATGACCACTCTATGGAAAGACGGTGTTCTCTGTTTTGCTGTGACCCCCACAAGCGTCACGGGTCTTATCTGAAGTCGGTACCACCGATCTGCCAACTTCTGTCTGTAGCATCCGAACAGTTTGGGCTATACACGAATATGGTCCCACAAGCCTCACAAGACTCGTCTGAATGAAGCCCGGTACCAGTTTTAAAAAAAATATGGAAGTATACACTGAGTGTACAAAGCATTAGGAACACCTGCTGTTTCTATGACATAAACTGACTAGGTGAATTCAGGTGAACGCTATGATCCCGTATTGATGTCACCCGTTAAATCCACTTCAATCCGTGTAGATGAAGGGGACGAGACAGGTTAAATAATTATTTTCAAGCCTTGTGGGAACATTGTGGGCATATGACAAGAAATAGGTTCCTAAAACACTAAAACTGTCCAGTTGTGCTGACATTCAGATAATGTTTTAATCAGGGTGCATAAAACGTTCCTTTGATGTTGCAAGAATGTTGACAGAACACCTGATCTAAGTTCTTTAAAGGTTCCAAGAACATTTAATTAAGTTATGGGAGTTGTCTGGGATGTTGCAAGATTATTATTTTGATATCCACATATAGCTTACACTGAACATTTCCATGGGGAGGCAGGTAGCCTAGAGGTTAGAGCATTGTGCCAGTAACCAAAAGGTTGCTGGATCGAATCACTGAGCTGACAAGGTAAACATCTGTCATTCTACCCCTGAACAAGGCAGTTAACCCACTGTTCCCTGGTAGTCTGTCATTGTAAATAAGAATTTGTTCTGACTTGCCTAGTTAAATAAAATGTTTACAATTTCCCATTAAGTCAGATGTTATGGCATTCATAGCATGTTTTAGGGTTTAACATAATATTCTATTGATGTTCACGCAATATGCATTGTTATCTTGTCTTGGAGGTTCTCGGAACATTTCGAAAACGTTACATTTAAGTGTTCCCTAAAGGTACCACAACACTACCAGCATGCAATCACAACCATATGTTCTGCACTTCATATGTTGACAATCTAAATATTACTAATATTACTCAAATGCCACCTGAACAGTATTTAAACAAACGCTACCATATTTTATATGTTGACAATCTGCACATATGGGGTTGGAACCTGCAATGTTTGGTCCCAAGACAGGTCTTTATCATTTTCTCTCACAGGTAATTTTTTCTGTAACTTGCTGTAACTTTTCTGTAACTTGCCATGATTCCTTTTTAGCCTTCTTGGTCATTTTTCATGATCTGAAAAGCAAAGCCTCGATCAGCACCTAGATCAGATATGGGCCCAGAAGTACACAACATATAAAGAGGATGGGTGAAGGGATGGTGAATTACCCAGTTACCCATATTCCCCTGGGTTAGTTATGTATAAGAAAGCTAAAAAGGTTCAAAGGGAAGCATGGAATTCCTGACTGACCATAATGCCATGGCTATATACGGGAAAAAAGAAGACAGAAAAGAGCTTCCCTGGTGACGCAGAAGATAAAATACCTGGTTTCAATACCCTACATATTCAACATATGAAGTTTTAACCAATTGTTTGTATGATTAAATGTTGTGCAGATTGTCAAGTGTATGGTTGAGTTTGTTATGATTAAATGCTGTTCAAATGTCCTATGAATTAAATTAAAATGGCGTATGTGTCTATATTGCCTACAATACAGCCCTCAAATGTGAATTGCCATTGAATCTGCAGAGAAACACAATGGCGATGTGTTACAGTCTTCTTTAAAACTACTTAGGGAGCGGCAGCCGAGGTGTCGGTTTTGGAGAGTCTGGCGTGCCCAAAGTAAAATACCTGCCACTCAGGCCCAGAAACTAGGATATGCACATAATTAGTACTTTGGAAAGGAAACACTCTGAAGTTTCTAAAACCGTTAAAATAATGTCTGTGAGTATAACAGAACTGATATAGCAGGCGAAAACCCTGCTATAAACCCTGCTATATTTTTTTTTTAACCTTTTTCTCCTGGCTGCCTATAGGATTCAATATTATCTAGGAAACAGACTGCAGTACCTATGGCTTCCACTGGATGTCAACAGTCTTTAGACAGGGTTTCATGACGTTAGGTTGAATTAGAAGCCAATAGAAGAAGAATTTAGACGTGCACCCCGGAACTCAATAGAATGACATGCGCGTTCACGGTCTCGCGCTCTCTGTGGTTTTTTCCTTTCCTATCGTTCAGGCTATAATCCGGTTGTAATATTATAGTAAATATACATAAAAGGATACCTAAGGATACATAAAAAATTATGTTTGATTTATTTGGACAAAGTTGATAGGTATAATTTTAACGCGTTCTCTTTACGGTTCAACGGGCGACTCAATGGTGGATTTTCTGAACATAACGCGTCAACCAAACAGAGATTTATGGATATAATAAATGACTTTTTCTAACAAAAGAACCATTGGATGTCAATTAACTTCTGGGCCACATCCTGACTGATGGCCGCCCATTCTTGCATAATCAATGCTTGGAGTTTGTCAGAATTTGTGGGTTTTTGTTTGTCCACCCGCCTCTTGAGGATTGACCACAAGTTCTCAATGGGATTAAGGTCTGGGGAGTTTCCTGGTCAGGGACCCAAAATATCGATGTTTTGTTCTCAGAGCCATTTAGTTATCAGGTAACCACGGTTGACAGAGGAAGAACAATGATTCCAAGTCCCACCCTCCTTTTGAAGCTTCCAGTCTGTTATTCGAACTCAATCAGCATGACAGAGTGATCTCCAGCCTTGTCCTCGTCAACACTCACACCTGTGTTAACGAGAGAATCACTGACATGATGTCAGCTGGTCCTTTTGTGGCAGGGCTGAAATTCAGTGGAAATGTTTTTGGGGGAAACTGAGGCAGCAGACTTTGTGAAAATTTATGTTTGTGTCATTCTCAAAACTTTTGGCCATGACTATACACTCACACTCTCACACTCTCTCTCTCTCTCTCTCTCTCTCTCTCTCTCTCTCTCTCTCTCTCTCTCTCTCTCTCTCTCTCTCTCTCTCTCTCTCACTCACTCACTCACTCACTCACTCACTCACTCACTCACTCACACACACACACACACACACCATGTTTATTCATTAAAATACATAAATCAGCAATTATTTTATAATGTGGCTCAAAGTGTGATGTGCACTTCTAATTGAAAAACAAACGACTCTGTCCATAAATGAGCTCTGCTTCTGCTGCTTTTTAATAATTGTCTTTAATTAAACGATTCCTGGCTAGCTCCCATGACGATTCTCCTCCGTATACCAAACACACACACACACACACACTGCAAATAAACTTCAAAGACTTCACAGTTGTGAATATCCTAAAATCTTGTTTAATAATCTTAATCTGCTTCTCTGAATGGTGTTTCCTGTAATATAATGTTCTTGTGAAATACGTATTTACTGTGGAATAATGGATATGACTGTTCTGATTCCTCTCCAATGACCTCTGCTTTTCAGATTCAGATGAGGCTCACGTCCTCCTATTCTGTTGTTCCCGTGTGATATCATCAAATCCAAAGATTTCTCCCCACACGTTTACCATCTCAATATCTCCTCAGATCGACAAGGCCTAACGGGCACACGTTTACCATCTCAATATCTCCTCAGATCGACAGGGCCTAACGGGCACACGTTTACCATCTCAATCTCTCCTACTTGACCTGGCGGAAGACCCTCCACTCAACTCTGTTTACTCTACACACACACATGCGCACACACACACACACACACACACACACACACACACACACACACACACACACACACACACACACACACACACACACACACACACACACACACACACACACACACACACACACACACAGCACTGTAAATACACACAGAGTCACATTACAACCAGAGCTGTGAGGCATATCTGCCTTTGTTTTATTTTCTGTTTGCACACAGCGTGTGTGTAACACACAGTCCTAAATACAGCTACAGGCAGGCAGGCAGGTAGGCGCAGATGAGAGGCGAGAGGGGCAAGATAAAGCTCACTCAGACATGGGTGGGGATAAAGCCTAATTGGCCTAGATATCACAGGATGAAATATTCATGATGGCAGTTAAAAAATAGGAAGGGAAAAAAAGTCCTGCACTTTTAAAAGGGAATTTGGTATGTAATGATGAGGTTGGAGTATTTTATCTTGCCTTTGACTGCGGTACGCCCAGCTGACACACTTACCGCGCACCGCGCGACACCTCCCACCCACACACACACACAAGACGGCATAGCTGCAGCTGATAAAGTAGGCCTCAACGCTGCTGTTTACAAAAGCATTGGGTGTGGTCGGTCACATGACCCACATCCCCTCCGTAGCTCACCATGAGCCCTGAGCTCACACACACACACACACACACACACACACACACACACACACACACACACATACACACACACACACACACACACACACACACGGGCAGATCTCAGGTAGAGATACACACAGAGGAAGTGAGTCAGCCAGGGGGGAGATAACACAGACAGTAGCAGAACACACACACTGACACACACACAGATATACACAGACAGGACTATAAAAAACACACACATACACACACAGGGAGAGGTATACACACAGACAGCACTAGAACACACACTCACATACACACATACAGCACTAGAACACACACACACACATACACACAGACAGCACTAGAACACACACACACATACACACAGACAGCACTAGAACACACACACACACACACACACACACACACACACACACACACACGGGCAGATCTCAGGTAGAGATACACACAGAGGAAGTGAGTCAGCCAGGGGGGAGATAACACAGACAGTAGCAGAACACACACACTGACACACACACAGATATACACAGACAGGACTATAAAAAACACACACATACACACACAGGGAGAGGTATACACACAGACAGCACTAGAACACACACTCACATACACACATACAGCACTAGAACACACACACACACATACACACAGACAGCACTAGAACACACACACACATACACACACACACACACACACACACACACACACACACACACACACACACACACACACACACACACACACACACACACACACACACACACAGACAGCACCAGAACACACACACACACACACACACAGACAGCACCAGAACACACACACACACATACACACAGACAACACTAGAACAAACACATACACACAAACAGCACTAGAACACACACACACACACATACACACAGACAGCACTAGAACACACACACACAGACAGACAGCACTCAAACACACACACACACACACACACACACACAGACAGACAGACAGCACTCGAACACACACACACACACACACACACACAGACAGACAGCACTAGAACACACACACACACACACACACACAAACACAGACAGACATCACTAGAACAGACACACATACACACAGACAGCACTAGAACACACACACACATACACACAGACAGCACTAGAATACACACACAAGCACACAGACAGACAGCACTAGAACACACACATACACACAGACAGCACTAGAACACACACACAAGCACACATACACATCATCATCATCCTCAATAGACCTCATTGGTTGTAGGCCAATGTTTGCACAGACACTGTAATACACCTACTGTTCTCTCCCATGTGCTCTATGCTTACCAAACCACAACACTGAGTCTCATGTACTTTCTCCATGATAAGGGCATGGTAAAGGTAGCCTATGTACAGTAGTAATTTACATTTATGCCATTTTAATCACGTGTAGTAATTAATGTTGGTGTTTCATTATAATGACTTTTTTAAACTTGTCATTATCATTAGTAGGATAACAAATGCTACAATGACCAGCTCTGGTCAAAAGTAGTGCACTGTATAGGGGATAGGGTGTCATTTGGGACACAGACACTATAATTTGTCGCTTTGTGGTCATGATTGTGAAACGGCATAAAGGCAGGACTCTAAAAGGTAGAAATAGAACAAAAGATAATAATGTGGAATATGACAACAGCTGATCTGAGTGGGTTGTGTGTTATTACAAAGCTTTAGTGTGAATAACAGCTAGTCTA
The DNA here is from genome assembly GCA_030435695.1 of Brachymystax lenok tsinlingensis. NCBI lineage: Eukaryota > Metazoa > Chordata > Actinopteri > Salmoniformes > Salmonidae > Brachymystax > Brachymystax lenok. The sequence continues at coordinate 7,833,213 of CM059808.1, forward strand.
CTATTACACCTACACATCTCACAGTAAACAACAATCAAACCAGGCTGCAACAGCCAAGCATTAGTCAACTCTATTTAAGCAATAAGGCCCGAGGAGGTGTGGTATATGGCCAATATACCACGGCTCAGGGCTGTTCTTATGCACGACGCAACGCGGAGTGCCTGGATACAACAGTCCTTAGCCGTGGTATATTGGCCCTATCACAAACCCCCGAGGTGCCTTATTGCTAATATAAACTGGTTACCAATATAACTAGAGCAGTAAAACTAAAAGTTTTGTCATACAGTCTGATGTACCATGACTTTCAGCCAATCAGAATTCAGGGCTCAAAACACCCAGTTTATAATACCCAATAAATTCCTTATTTTAGACAAAACGCAACTATGGCCTGAACAATGAACCACAAACAGACTCCTTTCCATTTAAGACATTTAACTTGAGAAGGATACAGTTTCTTATTCCACAATCATACAATTCGTCAACACAATCACATCATATTGAGGACTTGAAACAATCATTGCCAGGACTTGAAACAATCTCCCAATCCTCATTCAGGTCCTTCTATTTGGCTACAGTCCTACTGCCACTTATTAGTGAGAGATAAGCAAATTCTTTCATGTTTTTCTTTCTTCCTGCCTCAATTCCTGTCACAATCACTTGTGAGCCCAATGGGTGACAAACTCCCACCACCTGGAGCCTTATTGCTTAACTGAGCAGAAAGCTCACAGTGGCTCATGCTCCCCTACACTAAAGAAAATGACGGGTTAAAAACAACTCAATTTGGGTAAATATTGGACAGTACATTACCTTAGGTTATTTTGACCGAACAGTTGGGTCACTTAACAATCTACCTCCAGAGCCAGGTTTGGATGTTGATGTTGAGTTATTGGTCTACGATCAGAGAAGGGCTGTATTTCTGTTACATGTATTTGAAATATTATTAGTATTTTGTATTTTGTATTACACTGGGCTGAACTACCCTCCAATACATTTTGTAACAAGATACAGTACTTTCGGAAATTGTAATTTGTGTTTTTCTGATAGAAAATACTTTTCTATAGCATTTACTTACAGCAGTTCACAATTTTGTGGACCCCTTTCACCCTACATTGGTATCAAAAGTCTGATGGCACTATGGTGTGTTAAGAGTGTCTGCTAAATGAACTCATTGTACATGTACAGTATATGTATATGTAAAAATGAACAATTGCACAGCATGCTGAATATTACTCTATTGATCTCCACCCCGAAACAAGGCCAATAATAATACCCAGTGTGCATTGCAGTTGTTAATTTTAATATATACAGTTACCTTTAGGTCATTTGGCAGATGCTCTTATCCAGAGTGACGGTGCATTCAACTAAGGTAGATAAACAACAACATATACCAGTCATAGAAAGAAGTTTCTCTAACTGTTACTGAGAATATTGTTGCTGTTCACCCAGCTAGTTGAAAATGTATTTCTGTCTTTCAATAAAATACAAAATACATGTATTTTAATGATATACAATACTTAGCAAAAGTAGCATATGTTTTATTTTTATACACTGGTCTTTAGGATATTTTGTAGTTGTAATTTGTAATATATGTCCCATCCCTGGCTGTGATCCACCAGGTCAGATCAGAAAACTGGCGGTGTGGCTTAGTAGGGGCGTGGCTTTTGGCTAGTTCTTTTTGATAACCCGTGAGAGTAAATGTCAATCCGGTTAATTTGTTCTGTTGTATTGTCAACATATGTGAAGGTTGAGCACTGATACTTTTGTAGTTTTAATGAGGCATACTCAAGCCCATGAGCTCTTTAAGTGCCTATGCATATCCCAATTCTGGGACAGTTGCCACTTTGTTACAATATTTAAATAATACAGTTTCACATTATAATAAATAATGTGTAAAAATATTTAAGAAAAAAATATTTGATTAAATATAGAATTTGGCCTTTATGACTATTTACATTGAATAGAACATTTAGAAAATGTCAAAAAAGTCATGAAGAATGAGGTTTAGAAGTGACTGTCCTATATCTGGGCATTCAGGAAATATTTTTGGATACATATTTAACCCCATTATTTTGTTGGCACAAAACTCCCTCAATACTTCCATTAATTTGTATGGGTTACCTTCAGACGAGTCCTGTGAGCAAACCATCATATTCATGAGAGTCTCTTCTTTCCATAGAAGGGTCATATTAGTTTGCAGGCCAAACTGCTCAGGCGTGTTTGTGAGAAGACCAATCTTGTCATAGATGCGGAAGGGCAACATAGGCGGATGTGGTGGATTGAGACACAGCCCGTGCATAAAAACAGATACCTCTAGCTTAAACTGACACATTTCTATTGGGATACATGTATTATGTTACTTACGGGTGCGTCAATAGACTCTTAAGCATTCTTTTTAACCCATCATTTATTTTAGGTTAGTTTCCTACTTTTGCACACACACACAGACACGAGCTCACGCACACACACACACAGACGCGAGCTCACACACTCACAGACGCGAGCTTACACACACGCTCACACAGACAAGTACACAGATACATAAGACATCAAAATGCATACCAATTCACATATTTTCGAGCACACAGACACACTACAACAATACACATATCGTTTTGGCTCTCACTCTGTACATTATGCTTAATTTATTTGAGATAAATTAACATCTTAAGCCATTTACTGCTTTGTGTCACATATATGTGGGAAGGTAACAGAAATCTGGGAAGGTAACAATGGCATGTCACTATCTTGAGAATAGTTTGGGGCAGCTTTCAACGTGTGTGCTTACAATGGGTGTTTGGCTGCTATCGGAACGGTGGCACAAGCTCCCTGCCGCTGTTCAGCAGCACTTACACTGCATTGTTCTCATAAATCCCCAGGTCTCATCCCCACAACACATGCCTGCCCAGATACTATAATGTAGCTACGCTAGGACGATCGTGTGTTCAGAGGGAAAGATTGAACAAGGTACCTCTAAGCCTCCTTGGTTGGCATCAGCGGAGCTTGTCCAGGATGGTGCACACAGAGAGAGAGAGAGAGAGAGAGAGAGAGAGAGAGAGAGAGAGAGAGAGAGTGCAGTGGCAACACACAGCAAAACAACCAACAAAGAGTGCCCCTTTTCTCCCCCTTCTCATGCCATTGTACGGTATAAAACCAGCGAGCCAACAAAGACGCCGCAACGATGTGGATGCCAGGGTGCCCCCTACTGTATCAATCTAAAAAGCAGAAGTGACTGAAAGAGACGAGTATAACAGAGAGGGACCACATAAACCTCCAGCCCCATCACAGTGATAAGCAAACACACACACACACCCTCTCCTGGACCCCAGGTCTCCCAACACGAGGCATGTGCTGTGTGACGCCCCTCCTGGAACTAGCAGTATCGCAATGAGTGACATCACAAACTGGCTCGGCTCGTGTGTGTGTGTGTGTGTGTGTGTGTGTGTGTGTGTGTGTGTGTGTGTGTGTGTGTGTGTGTGTGTGTGTGTGTGTGTGTGTGTGTGTGTGTGTGTGTGTGTGTGTGTGTGTGTGTGTGTGTGCCTTGGCAACAGGCACATTAGAGGCCTTTGTTAGAGCAGACCTTGGCACATATCACCTTAATGATTGGCTTCCAGAGCTGTGACACTCTAGAGGCAGAGCCATGTGGCTCCCCTCCCCTTTAAATAGATGTATTTACTGATTTGCTTGAAATGGTTTGGCGTGTGCCGTGAGCTCTCTCTGGGAAAAGAAAGGCTGGGTTAAAAACAACCCAATTTGGGTAAATATTGGACAGAACACATGTTGGGTTATTTTGACCCAGCCAGTTGAGTCATAAACAACCCATTGTTTTCTTTATGTTGGGTTGTTGATGCTGGTACTGAACTATGATCCACTGGCTCAGATCAGAAGACTGGAGGCGTGGCTTAGTAGGGGAGTGTTTTTCAGTGAGTTCTTTTTGTCCAACCTTGAGAGCAAAGTCATTCCAGTTAATGTGTTCTGTTGTATTGTCAACACATGTTCAGGGGTGCTCTGACACTGTTGTAGCTATATTAAGGCTTACATAGGAGAATGTCTGTCTTAAGTGCCTATGCATATCCAGCTAGTACTAAAATGTTAAGAGTTTAGGAGTTCTTTAATAGTTTTGCTAGTTAAGTATTTTTGATGTAAATGTAGTTGTTTTTTTAATATGATTACTCTCATGGGTAGCCCAAAAAACACTAGGCCCCTACTAGGCCCCTACTAAAAAGCTAGGCCCCTACTACTACCTCCAATCTTCTGATCTGACCAGGTGGATCACAGCTCAATAACCCAACTAAAGGACACAACTGGCTGGGTCAATTATAACCCAATGTGTGTTCTGTCCACTATTTACCCAACGCTGGGTTGTTTTAACACAGCAATCTCTCTCTCTCTCTCTCTCTCTCTCTCTCTCTCTCTCTCTCTCTCTCTCTCTCTCTCTCTCTCTCTCTCTCTCTCTCTCACTCTCTTCTCTTCTCTTCTATTCTCTCTCTCGGCTGGCCTGCAACAGAAGCAAGTGAGACCCAGGGTCTCCCAACAGTCATCCTGAAAAGAAAACGAAAAATGGAGCTGGAGGAAAATTTAAGCCCTTTGTTTTATCTACAATTAATTAAATCCATTAATTTCCTTTCCATTATTCATCTTCTACCCGTCTCTTCCTCTCAGTGAAAACCAACGCTTGTAAATGTTGGCCACAGAAAGAGTGTGTAAGCCTAGCGGACACAACAGCAGCCAAATGAGACCTAGAGGAGCCCTTTGTACTGAACCCTCTGTATTGCCATCAAAACCAGCCTGGCCTGGGAAACCTCAGCAAGCCTCTGAATGGATCACAGACATTGTGTGGTGAATGGAAGTGAATAGACTCACTGGATTGTGTATACAGAGGCAGACATGGGCGGAAATACACTCCAATGTATTTTGTAACAATATACTTTATAAAGCTATAATTTGTATAAACAAAATCCAAAATACTTTTATATACCATTTCTTTATAGTTGTTCACAATATTGTGTCCCCTTGCACCCTACATTGGTATCAAAAGTCTGATGGCACAATGGTGTGATAAGAGTGTCTACTAAATGAACTCAATGTAAATGTACACTACCGTTCAAAAGTTTGGGGTCACTTAGAAATGTCCTTGTTTTTGAAAGGAAAGCAAACTTTTTTCCCATTAAAATAACATCAAATTGATCAGAAATACAGTGTAGACATTGTTAATGTTGTAAATGACTATTGTAGCTGGAAACGGCAGATTTTTATTAATGGAATATCTACATAGGCATACAGAGGCCCATTATCAGCAACCATCACTCCTATGTCCTAATGGCGTGTTGTGTTAGCTAATCCAGGTTTATCATTCTAAAAGGCAAATTGATCATTAGAAAACCCTTTTGCAATTATGTTAGCACAGCTGAAAACTGTGTGCTGAATAAATAAAACTGGCCTTCTTTAGACTAGTTGAGTATCTGGAGCATCAGTATTTGTGTGTTCGATTACAGTGCTTTTCTTTCAAAAACAAGGACATTTCTAAGTGACCCCAAACTTTTGAACGGTAGTGTACAGTGAGCACCATAATTCATTGGACAGTGACCATTTTTTTGTTATTTTGGTTCTGTTCTCTAGCACTTTGTGTTTGAAAGGATACAATGACAATGAGGGTGAGGTGCAGACTGTCAGCTTTAATTTGAGGGTATTTTCATATATATCGGATGAACCATTTAGAAATGACAGCACTTTCTGTACATGGTCCCCCTTTTTAAGATACTACAAGTATTTGTTGAATTGGCTTCACAGATGTGTGTCGTTAGGCAGGTGTATTCATTTGTGTCGTTAGTGAATGCAGGAGAGCTGTTGATGAATAGTATTGATTCTAGACTTTGCTATTGCCTTTGGAGGTTGTTGTTGTGGTGTGACAACATGAGGAAGACAGCAGTGTCGATGCAAATGAAGATGGCCGTCATAAGGCTCAGAAATGAAAATCAATCAATCAGGAACATTGCAAAAACCCTAGGCATGCCCAAGTCAACAGTTTGGTTCATCATTAACAAGAAAAAAACAACCGGTGAACTCAATTATGTCAAAAGACCCGGTAGACTGAGGAAGACCACTGTAGTGGATGACAGGAGAATACTCTCTGTGGTGAAGAAAACCCCCCTGACAACAGACCAACAGATCAAAAACACTCTCCTGGATGCAGGTGTAGATGTGTCTAAGTCTATCATACGTAGAAGACTACACCAGCAGGTCTGCAGGGGGTACACTACAAGATGCAAACCACTGATACGCCTGAAGAACAGAAAGGTGAGATTACAGTTTGCTAAAAAGCACCTAAAAGAGCCCCAAGAGTTCTGGAAAAAAAGTATTGTGGACAGATGAGACAAAGATTAACATGTACCAGAGTGATGGAAAGAGGAAAGTGTGGAGAAAAAAAGACATGCCCATGATCCAAAGCATACCACCTCATCCGTGAATCATGGTGGAGGGGTGTTATGGCTTGGGCCTGTATGGCTGCCAGTGGAACAGGCTCACTTGTCTTCATCGATGATGTGATTGCAGAGAAGTAGAACAATGAATTCTGAAGTCTACAGAAATATTTTATCAGCTCAGATAATACCAAATGCCTCCAAACTCATTGGACGGCACTTCATCATGCAACAAGACAATGACCCTAAACATACTGCTAGAGCAACGAAGGGGGTTTTGATGGCCAAAAAGTGCAAAACCTTGACTGGCTGAGTCAATCACCGGATCTGAATCCAATTGAACATTCATTTTACATGCTGAAGAGGAGACTGAAGGCATTAAGTCCCCGAAACAAGCAGAAACTGAAGACGGCTGCAGTACAGGCCTGGCAGAGCATCACCAGGGAAGATACCCAGCATCTGGTGATGTCGATGCATCACAGACTTCAAGCAGTCATTGCACGCAAAGGATATGTGACCAATTATTAACAATGATTACTTTATTCTACATTATGTTAAACTGTCCAATGTTTTTTGATGCCTGAAAATGGGGGGGGGCCATGTACAAAAGCTTCTATAATTTCTAAACGGTTCATCCGATATGTATGAAAATACCCTCAAATTAAAGCTGACAGTCTGCACTTCACCCTCATTGTCATTGTATCCTTTTAAACTCAACGTGCTAGAGTACAGAACCAAAATAACAAAAAAATGGTCACTGTCCAATGAATTTTGGTGCTCACTGTATATGTAAATATGAACAATTGTAGAGCATGCTGGGTATTACTCCCAGTGTCCTTTGCAGTTGTTCTTTTTCAAAAATACATTTACATTTTGGTCATTTAGCAGACGCTCTTATCCAGAGTGACATATCATAATCATAGCAAGTAATATGTTTCTGTACTGTTACTGAGAATGTTGTTGCTATTCGGCCCGGCTACTTTCAAAAGTGGTTTTGTGTTTTCAAAAGTGTCATATTTATTTTTGATACATTGATCTTTAAGGTATTTTGTCATTTGAGCCCATCACTGTACAGAGGGCACAGTAGATTACAGTCAGTGAAACAAGTTTTTCTCTATCTCTGTCTCTCTCTAACACACCCATAAGCTGCTGGGCCAGGGGGGCATGTTCATTTACAGCTGACTCAGCTTTGAGATGCAGGTGGGAAAAAGTCATAAAATGAAATGCAACCACATTGAAGTAGCCTATTTACAAAGTGCAATTTCAAATGTAAGCATCTACACAGCAAATTGCCAAGTGTTTCCTAGGATTGATTTTTCAGCGTAATATTTCTAGTGTTGATTCAGGAGGGAAATTAACTCTAAGTGGTGTAAAATAACCCCTTGTGTTGTTGTTAATAACCAGTGTTGAGTGTGAGAATGTGATTGTGTCAGTTTTCCTCTATGGAGAGTAAAACATTACCATCAAAACAACGGCCAGCAGTTTCCCAGCATTCTCTACTGAGGCGAAATTTTGGTGGGGATTTTTGTAAATATTTGTGTTTTTGCATGTATGTGGACGACCCTTCAAATTAGTGGATTCGACTGGTTCATCCACACCCGTTGCTGACAGATGTATAAAATCACGCACACAGCCAATCTCCATAGACAAAACATTGGCAGTAAAACTATCTTACTGAAGAGCAGTGACTGTAATAGGATGCCACCTTTCCAATGAGTCAGTTCATAAAATTTCTGCCCTGCTAGAGCTGTCCCGGTCAACTGTAATTTCTGCCCTGCTAGAGCTGTCCCGGTCAGCTGTAATTTCTGCCCTACTAGAGCTGTCCCGGTCAACTGTAAGTGCTGTTATTGTGAAGTGGAAACATCTAGGAGCAACAACAGCTCAGCCGCGAAGTGGTAGGCCACACAAGCTCACATGATTGGACCGCCGAGTGCTGAAGCGCGTAGCTCGTAAAAACCTTCTGTTCTCAGTTGCAACACTCACTACCAAGTTCCAAACTGCCTCTGGAAGCAACGTGAGCACAAGAACTGTTAGTCAGGAGCTTCATGAAATGGGTTTTCCTGGCCGAGCAGCCACACACAAGCCTAACATCGCCATGCACAATGCCGATCATCGGCTGGAGTGGTGTAAAGCTCCCCGCCATTGGACTCTGGAGCCGTGGAAAACCGTTCTCTGGCAGTCCAACGGACAAATCTTGGTTTGGCGAATGCCAGGAAACGCTTCCTGCCCCAAAGCAGGTTAGTGCTTTTTTTTCGTGCTCGGCCCCTTAGTTACAGTGAAGAGGAATGTTTACGCTACAACCTCCAAGACATTCTAGACGATTCTCAGAATCCTGACCTCAACCCCATCAAACACCTTTGGGATGAATTGGAACGCCGACTACAAGCCAGTCCTAATCGCCCAACATCAGTGCCCAACCTCACTAATGCACTTGTGGTTGAATGGAAGCAAGTCCCCGCAGCAATGTTCCAACATCTAGTGGAAAGCCTTCCCAGAAGAGTGGAGGCTGTTATAGCAGCAAAAGGGGGACCAACTCTAATTTTGGAATTAGATGTTTGACGAGCAGGGGTCCACATACCTTTGGTCATGTCGTGTACATGAAATGATTGATTAATCTTATGCTACAGAAAGATAAATAATAACATACATTTTTCTAAACTAATCCAATCAGTTAATTTGATTTATTGTACCCATTACTGAAATGGTTGTTCCAGTTTAAATGGTTTAAGTAGTCTCCTTTATCGGATTTTCTAACCCTGACAGTCATTCTGAATACAGGTTCCGGGTGAATATAAAGTCCAATTGTTGGATATTCTATTTCTGACTGGATTCCAATAAGAATTACACATCGCTTTGCAAGCCACCATAAGGTGACTTGCAGGCCCGATGTACCCTGTAAACAGGATGTTCCTAACACCACTGTGTTCGTGTAAAACTTGGCCGTCAAACTAAGGCCTTATGATATATTTAATTATAATATTAGCCTACAGTAAAAACGCACTTGGTAAAGTCCACAGAAAGGAAAATCAACAAATTCAACAACCATGTATCTGTCACTAATAAGTAATGTAATGGGTGGGAGCTCTACAATTCACTCTAAAATAAAATTATAATGGAGGTGTGGCTTAGTGGGGGTGTGGTTTTCAATTAGTTATTTTTGGCCACCCATGAGAGGAAGTGTACCAGTTTAAGTGGTATATGGTTATGTTAATTAGAGGTCTGTAAATGCTTACCTAAAAGATTAAGTTGATAAAGACTGGAATTTTATTGTAATGTCCTTAACCCAACTATGAGTGACCTTGTAGAGTAATGCAGGCCTCTTGGTGTAATGCTTAAAAGTACTATATGATGTGTTAGTGCATAACACTATTATTGCAAACTGTGCACTAAGTGTACCAAACATTAGAAACACATTCCTAATATTGAGTTGCGCGGACCCCATTTTTGCCCTCAGAACAACCTAAATTGGACTACACAGTGTCAAAAGTGTTCCACAGGGATCCTGGCCAATGTTAACTCCAATGCTTCCCACAGTTGTGTCAAGTTGGTCGGATGTCCTTTGGGTGGTGGACCATTCTTGATACACACGGGAAACTGTTGAGTGTGAAAAAGCCAGTAGCCTTACAGTTCTTGAACACACTCAAACTGGGGCACATGGCACCTGCTACCATACCCCGTTCAAAGGCACTCAAATATTTTGTCTTTCTCATTTACCATCTGAATGGTTCACATACACAATCCATGTCTCAATTGTCTCAAGGCTTGAAAATCCTTCTTTAATCTGTCTCCTCCCCTTCATCTAAAATGATTGAAGTGGATTTAACATCAATAAGAGGTCATAGCTTTCACCTGGAATCACCTGGTCAGTCTGCCATGAAAATAGCAGGCGTTCGTAATGTTTTGTACACTCAATGTACACTTCCCAGGGTTAAAAATACTATATAAGGTGTTATTGCATAACACCATTGGTGTAAACTATATACACTTCCTATTGTTAAAAAAACTATATGAAGTCTTATTGCATAACATTGATGAAGTGTAACAGCGTCGGCACTAAGCACAGTGTTAATTGTTCTGAACGTTCATTCGTACATTATTCACAGACGGCACTGGGACGATTTTGACTAAACTTGGGTGAATGATGCATCCTGACAAAATTACACTGATTGGCCCAAGGCGGGAGCTATAGTAATTAGCTGACATTTATTAGTCATACGTGATATCTCAATTGGCTCAAGGGACATATCTATCCCCAATGCTAAACATCTGTAAGGCACTAAAGGGGATTGCCAGTACATACACACAAATGCACACACAAACAAACACATGCACAAACACACACACACATCAAACCGTACCTACAGTATCTAGGACTGTGTGTATCTCCTCTCTCCTCAGTGGTTCTCTGGACAGCCCAGCCATTTCTACCTGGCACCGGTTTCGTCATCTGACAGTAAATCCAGCCCTGATTCCGTTCTGCAGCCTTAATGAATAATGCAATAAATGTGCTTAAACTGGGGAGTCAGACAGTCAGGACAGGAGTCAGTTAGTTTAGCATAACCACTGCCATCAGCCATGACATTAATTGCACCCTAATTCTGCTGGTAGTGGTGGCTGGGGATGCTAGGAGGAGAAAGGGGGAGGCCAGGAGTAGAGGGAAAAGTGGGGGTAAGAGAAAGGAAGTGCATAAGTGTAAAATGGATATGAGACCCCTGACGTTGCCGGGGGAGAGGGGGGTAGGAGAGGGAGAGCGAGGTAAACGGTCGGTCACTCCAGTGGAAAGTAAAATGGAAAGTAAGGTCAGGACCATCCCTCTCTCTCTCTCTCTCTCTCTCTCTCTCTCTCTCTCTCTCTCTCTCTCTCTCTCTCTCTCTCTCTCTCTCTCTCTCTCTCTCTCTCTCGCTCTCGCTAACCCCTCAATCTTAGCATAGTGGTCCATTTTCTGGCATATGGCGTTCTGGGGTCTTTTGTATAAGACAGAGCAGGTCGGTATGTGTCTATCATTACCTCTAAGAGCTGTCCACGCCACTCTACGGGCCAGGCAGACAGCAGGTACTCTGGAGCTGGTGGGTGTCCCAAATGCCACCCTATTCACCATAGAACCCTGGTCAAAAGTAGCAGTAGTAGCACCCTTTTAGTAGCACCCTCTTAGTCAACAGTAGTGCATCAAAAGTAGTAGTAGTAGCACCCTATCAGCTATATAGTGCAGTACTTTTGACCGGGCCTGAGGTGAAACGTACCTCAGATTCAGAAATCCAGAATACTACTGGCGCCACACTCTGCGAACATCATTCAGCTCTAACATTAGATAGAACACCTGTTAACAGCACAGTCCTGCTATCCGTGATCCTTGGGACATCTGTAACCCGTAGCACTGACCCTAACAGCACCACCACTCGCGCAAACCTTTCCGATAAAGAAGTGGAATATATATATTTTACACTGATGATTGCATGAGCGCGCATGTCACATTTCTGGCTAGCTAGCTAGCTTACCTGCTACACCAAGATGTTCAGTTTCCCATTTTCATCTACACATCAAGATACAATTAGGCCTACATTATAAAAATAAAAAAACAACCAGTAGCTGGGAAAGAAGTGGACATATTTTTGACCAAGCCAGTAGGGTCACTTAGGCCTAGATTCAATCAGATTGAGCGTTAACCGGCGATAGCAGACACCCGCATAGCGGCTGTTTTGGCTGTGTCGGAGGTGGAACTATATTGGAGCTGTCAAATTGATGAGCAGTTGCTCTTGCATCACTGTCACAAAGCCACACCGCCCCACATGGGAATCAGAATGTCTGTTCAGGACCTTTGACATGTGTTGACAATACAATCTGAAAGCCACGCCCCTACTAAGCCACGCATCCAGCCTTCTGATCTGACCCGGTGGATCACAGCTCAATAACCCAAGTGAGGGCTCTATTCAATCAGATCAGCTTCAGCCGACATCCACGTAGCGGGTTGTTTTGGCGTGTCGGAGGTAGAAGTGCGTTAGAGCTGTCAAATCCATTAGCTGCACGGAGTCACATTAACAGAGCCTTGTAGCCTTGTTTTTAAGTTGGAACACTGGAATGTGAGATGTGATCTACACCTCCATTATGATGATAGAAACCCTCAGTATTTAGTTTAATGGTTTTTCTAACAGAGTAATTATGTCTATACAGCCTACACTTTCTCGTGCTGAACTTCTAAAGTAAGTGACAGTGATGCAAGAGCAACTGCTCACTAATTTGACATTAGTTTAATTGCCTCCTCATAGGAGATTCGATTAGCCACTCTAACTTTTGCCACCTCAATCTCCTTCACCCTTACAGGGCACTCCAGGAACTTGGGATCATGATTCCCACCACAATTGCAACACTGTCGTCCTTCTACACACCGTTCTTCAAAATAGTCTGTCCGTCTGCACACACTTGAAACATGGCCAAATCCTTTACAATTCTTACACTGCAGTGGTTTGGGGACGAAGCTTCACATGTGTAGGTATTTGCTCTTCATCAAAAAACAACAGGACTGACAGACTTCCTTCTTTTTCTCCATTCACCCAGCAGGTCAGACACCTGGCACCAATCACACCAGGAATTTTCAATTTACAAACATAACATAATGAACAGGAACAGGAATGATATTTACTTTCACGGGTGGCCAGAAATACCTATGTGAAAGCCACACCCCCAAAAGGACAGGCCTCATGAATCTAACCTATGGATTATATATTTTTTTAAAAGACCAATCTGCTGGGCCAACCCAGCATGAAAGTGAATTTAAAAACAATTGATGGTTAAATTAACCCATGTTTGGTTAATCCAAAGGCGTGGCATATTGGGGGTGTGGCTTCATGCCGTCATTTTTGGCCACCCTTGAGCGCAAATGTCATTCATGTTCATCTTAGGTTTGTACAGTGCAATTATTATTATTTTTAGACCTGCAAGTGAAACGCTTGTCTTACCTTAGTTTGGTTGTTAACAGGTCCAATCTAAATCTCTACTGTTTTGCATGCTTGCCTCACATTTCTTACCTTCTGAAAGGTATTAGCTAGTAATACTGGAAAATGCGAATTGTGTCACGCTGAAAACTGACAACAAACTTCAAGGGTGAGTTTCTCTAAACAGTTGATTAACTAGCTTTCCTGCTGTCATTTCTGCTCACAAGTTGATAGACCTACAGCATACCTCTGGTCAACAGTAGTGCACTTTAGTAGGGATATAGGGTGCCATTTGGGACAGTCATCCAGCGGTGTTCATTATGCTTCCTGATCTTCTTGTCCGGGGCCCAGTTCCATTAGTTTTAACATGCATTCTTACATCCTCCATTCCTACGCGTATCTGTATGGTTAAATAGTTATATTGCTTTCATGGGTCCAACCTTGGGCCCATGTATTGTCTATTATTTGAAACTGGCTTCTACAGAATGATACTGAATGTTTCTTGTGCCTCTCAGCCCTCCATGAGAATGCTCCTACTGGCTCCTACAGATAAATAATTAACTGAAGCAGCTAGGCTCATTAAGCTTGGAAGACACAAACCCGCTCAGACGTGAAGCCTGAAGTGGCCAGCACCTTGTCCTTGGCTGATAACACAGAGAGACCAGTCTACACACCAGCTCTCTACAAATGCTCAATGACATTCTTCAACCCCTCCATCCTCATCCTCTCTAACCAGTCACACACACACACACACACACTCTGACATACATTCTTAATTAACATCTCCCAGATGTCCGGCCCATGTCATTACCCACGATTCACTTTCGGAGCCGCCCTTCCTATTTTCTCCACCTCCCAGCGCTGTGGACTGTCACACTAGGCTCCCCACTGCTTCTTCACACCACCATTAAGACTGGCCTCTATCCAGGCCAGCTCTCTGGAGAGGACGGACGGACGGACGGGCAGGCAGGCAGACTCATTCACACACACACACAGAGAGAGAGAGAGAAACTAGCGAGGTTCTGTCACAGGGGACACACAAGCTCCCTTCATTAAGGGCTCAAAGTCTAGCAAATACTCCCAATACTATCTAACAGACTGGGTCTGGGGGTTGGTAGTGGTGGTTGGGGAGTGAGGGGTGGGGAGGGAATGTGTAATGTCAAGGGTGATTTCTTTAGATGAGACAGGATTATGAATAGTTGAACACAGTGTGGTACATGATCTATTTCAGGCTGCCTTTTGCTTTTGCCCACTCTATTCCTCTCTTCTGTTCACTTAGTGAGAGACGGATTATATTATGCCTGATTATATTGAGGAGTGGACCAGCTCTGGAGATAACCCTGTACAGACACAACATCTGACTATAACCTCTACCCTCTCTACCTCTAACTGTAGTCCCGTCCTACCACTCCACGGCCAAGGGAAGACCGGTACTACCGTGTAGTCTTCGGTTTCACTCCGCATCTACCCACTAGCTGACAGATCCAGAAGAACCTCAGAGGGGACATGCTAAAGGTACGTCTACTCCTCTTCCTCTTGCTCCTCCTCTTCATTCTCCTATTCTTCCTCCTCTCTGGTTGTCAGCTCTAAGACAAGCAAAACAGGGTGGGACGAACAGTGGAGCTTTAAGGTGGAACTGTGTAAGCCCACACACACACACACACACACACACACACACACACACACACACACACACACACACACACACACACACACACACACACACACACACACACACACACACACACACACACACACACACACACACACACACACACACACACCACTAACTCCCGAGGGCGTTGGAGTCAAGTCTGTGCCTAATTGTTTCATTTGCAGCGGCGTGGTTGCCGGATGCACACACGTAAAGATTTGGGATTTGAATAATTCTGCATCATCACAACACACTCTCTATACAAAAGGTAGATAAAAAGACATTTAGAAAAAAGACAAATGGTGGTGGAAGCAGGCATTTAGCAGGCATCGCCTCTTCGTGCGGCTACGACAAGGCTTAGCTTGGAAGCGACAGGCGAAAATTGCAAGTGGAGAAAAGGAATGAGAGTGAGAGAGAGAGAGAGAGAGAGAGAGAGAGAGAGAGAGAGGCTGATAAATGGAGGGATGGGATGACTTTTCATGACCAAAGGCATTTATCTTTATCCTTCCTTCTCTCCTGCTTGTCCTCTCTTCCATTCTGCGACTTTAACTTTCGTCTGCCGAAGTGCGCACACACGTGGGGGGGAGTCACCTCTATATGGCAACCCTCCGTTTAGACACACCAGGTGTGGTACACACTTTACTTATGTTCACTCTTTCTCCATCTCCCTCTCTCCCTCACCCCCTTTGTCTCTATTACTCACTCTATGAGTAATTGAATTTCTCAAGTGCTCAACAGTTTTGTTAATTTGGGAGGGCTGCTGAAAGAACACCTATGGCTACATGTCACCTGTCACTCAAGGTGTGGCTAAAGAGAGAGACTACCCAGCTAGCTAGAACCATGTGTTTCTTAGAGCTTGGTGAGAGTGTGTTTGTCCCATGGTTATTTTGCATACAACCTTCCCACAACGTTCTGGGAATGGTGCAGGATACCCTTCCAGCACATAACGTTCTGAGAACCATGTTATTTATTTTATTTATTTTATTTCACCTTTACTTAACCAGGTTGGCCAGTTGAGAACAAGTTCTCATTTACAACTGCGACCTGCCAAGATAAAGCAAAGCAGTGCGACACACCTGGAATAAACAAACGTACAGTCAATAACACAATAGAAAAGTATATATACAGTGTGTGCAAATGAAGTAAGATTAGGGAGGTAAGGCAATAAATAGGCCATAGTGGCGAAATAATTACAATTTAGCAATTAAACACTGGAGTGATAGATGAGCAGAAGATGAATGTGCAAGTAGAGATACTGGGGTGCAAAGGAGCAAAGAAATAAATGACAATATGGGGATGAGGTAGTTGGGTGGGCTATTTACAGATGGGCTATGTACAGGTGCAATGATCTGTAAGCTGCTCTGACAGCTGATGCTTAAAGTTATTGAGGGAGATTTGAGTCTCCAGCTTCAGTGATTTTTGCAATTCGTTCCAGTCATTGGCAGCAGAGAACTGGAAGGAAAGGTGGCCAAAGCAGGAGTTGAAATATGCCTGCTGGAGCGCGTGCTACGGGTGGTTGCTGCTATGGTGACCAGTGAGCTGAGATAAGGCGGGGCTTAACCTAGCAAAGACTTATAGATATGTTTCTTAGGTGGCAATTTCAGTCCTGCATAAAATGTACTACAGGTTTCCTCATGGTTCTATTTAAACTCATGTTCTCAGAATGTTCAGAGAACGATAAGAAACAATGTTTTCTGTAGGAATCTTGTACTTCAACATAACGTTTTCTGCAGATTTCCATGTTTCTCAAAAATCTAATTTCGAAGTTGTTCCAACGTCCAATTTAGAAGTGTTTAAGGTTAAGTTTAGGCATTCACTTGTTAAGGTCAGGGTTAAGTTCAGGCATTAACTCCAATTTCCTCAGTTTAGTCATTAATGTTGAATGGTTAAGGTAAGTGTTATGGTTTGGGATAGGCTTAAAACCAAAATATTAAAAAAAAAACATTCTATCGCTGGATTTGAACTTGCAACCTTTGGAATCAGATGCATGTGCCAATCCACCATCCCATCCACAAGGCCTTAACATAACTGAAGCCTTCTTGAAGGGAACTTCGCTCACTATTGCGTTTCCACGTCATCTCCCGACATTCTCAGACATGGATGGACATCGAATACTGACTGGTATCACGGGTGACCTGGCTGCTATTTAAAGTCATGTTCTTAGAACATTCAGAGAACGTTTTTCTGTGGGAACTTCAGTACTTCAGCATAATGTTTTCTGGACGGTTTCCTCATGTTCTCTGAACATTAAGAAAATGTTCCATAAATAAAAACACAAGGAAACATTAGTTACATTCAAAGACCGGTGTAATAATGTTATTTAAAAACATATGCATTCCGTTCTCAGCATCAACAAAACTCTCTCTATCCTTTTGTTAAGTGTGGCCACACTTGATCTTAATGAGTGCTTGTTTCCTTTGAAATGGGGTCTGCTTGAATAGACTACAATGAACAGCTTTGTATGAGTTAAAAAGAACATGGCACGCTAGCTCCATCCTGGTGGCGCAGTGAACTAAATCCATTGATAGAGAACAGAACATCATAGGTTTGAATCTAAAGTGATGCCATGCCACAATACAAAAAAAAAAATATGTGTTTTGTACTTGGAGTTAAAAACAGTTAACCTAAGCTAGCAGTGTTATTAAAAGTCTTATTAAAACATGTTCTCAGAACGTTAATAAAACCTTCCAGGAAAACTTTCAGGGAACCATAGTAAAACGTTCTCAGAACCTCCCCGCAACCAAAAAATATGTACCTAGAACAGGCGAAATTCTCAAACGTTTAAAAAAACGTTGTTTAACCGGTCAGGAAACGTATGGCTTCATTCCCAGAATCAATGGGGAACCAAAAAAAAACTACCAAGGAACCAAATGTGCTAGCTGGGTATTCTCTAGAGAGATAATATGCTGTAATGAATAGTAAATACAATATAAAACAAAACAGGTCACCCACACACATTTATACTGACACAAAAATACATATTTTCATATTAAACACAAAAGCACACCCAGACTTTAAACACTTGTGCTGAAACTACTCATCTGAAATATTGGAGATATTGGAGATATGGGATGTTTTGTTTAATTCATTTAAATACATTTTCAATTTGATACATACTATTATCTTAAGCTCCAGATGATACGAACGCAACAATCATGACAATGTTGATGACATTTACAAATCTAGTTTTTAAAAAGTATGTTATTTCATCATTGTGGCACGTAGATATTGAACCATTTTCATAACAACCTCATTTCAGAGATTCCGAGTGTGACTCCTAAGGCACAGAGCACAGACGGCGATACTAACAAAGAGCATAATCACGTTTTGGCAATTGAAATATTACCACCTATTAAACAGACAATCTCATCAAGAAGACCAGATATGTTTGAGATTACAAAAGCAGAATTTAGAGCCTTCCAATGGGTCTAATTAAAATGGAGCCATCACTGGAAAACAAAAGACTTTAAACGCATTATGAGAGAGAGAAAGAGAGGGAGAGAGGAGAGAGAGAGAGAGAGAGACTCGTTAAAAATTCTCATCAGCCATAAACTGATAAAAGAGACTGTATATGTGAATACCTTTATTCTTTTATGTCTTCTTTATTTCTTCTTTAATAGAAGAGGGGTTAATCTGGGGAGTATAATGCAGTCAGTGGGAGATTGACAGAATAGCTAAGATGGTCTGGGATGGATGGATGTGTTTAGTTCAACTAGATGGGTCTCATTGTGTTGAATTAAGAGAGGGGTTTGTAGGTGGGGTGGTGAGAGATTTGAGGAAGCATGAATATATGTGTATGTGACGGAAGGGGGTAGGACAATGTGTGCCCATGCCTGCATTTGCGTGTGTGTTGGGAGGGAGAGGGGGGGCGCTCCAAAAAAGAAAGCCATTTTGGGATTTTTGCAACACGTTTTCCTTTACAAAGAGTCATGCAGGAATCTGATGGAGTCTCCTCCTTAATCACAAAGGCAGGATTTGGCTGGTTCCTCAATCCACTCACTAATTTATTCATTCAAAAGTCTTAATATTTGGCAGTGGGCGAAGGATCACACAACACATGTAAAGCATTTCCCTGTGACTCTGAAGATTCCTCGTAATTAAGAAGAGGTCAGGGATTTGATTTTCTCCTTGCTAGCATAAAAATAAATACTTTTTTTCCAGGCATTCAATATACAAAAAGATTGAGAGGGAACCGGCTTTGAAGTTGGGTGGGATGACACGCTCACTGTCTCATTGCAACCATGTAGGTTTTTGTCATTCATATACACAGAGTCAAATTTGCCGGATAGAAAAACATAAAGTCAGGCTTAACAGAATCGGGTTCAAAGTTCAGTGAGTGATTATGATTTCAATAACAGACTACATTGGATATTTTAATGTAGTTTCTACTTTGGAAGGCAGGTAGATTACATTGATCAAAATGTTGTTCTGTCGTTAAGGTTGAAGCTGTTATGTCCCACTGTAGACTACTGTCTGATCTTCATTGCTATTTGGAGCAGCAGTAACATAAAGGATAAAAACAACCATATATCAAAAGAGCCCAATGAAGTCAACGCTCTTCTTATGAGTTTGGGCAGAGACACAACTCACAAATCAATCAGAACCTGTTTGGCACACATACACAGACACAGAGACTCACAGATACACACACAAACCCACAGACAGAGAAACACACAGACACCCGCACACACATCAAAAATGTGTTTGTCTTTAAAAGAGAAAGGCTTTCCCTCACTTCTAACACCCTCCCTTTCTACCTCTCTCCCTCTACTCTTCCCTCCCTTCTTACGGCCTCTCTCTCTACCTCAATAATGATGTTTCTTCCTGTGTTTTTATCTGACCTGAGTCCAGGTGATTCAGTGTAGCTCTGGTCACAGGCAAGTGTTCTGAACACTATGGTCAGTGGCTGAACACTGGTGTGTGTGTGAGAGAGGTGTGTGTGTGACAGAGGTGTGTGTGTGTGCATCCGCAGCTGCCTTCCTCGGCTGCTGGTCTTACAACCTGTCTCAGAGATAAGACCTCCCTTTTTCATTTCAGGAAACTCTCCACTCTTCTCCAGAGTCACCCCCTCCTCCTCCTCTCCCTTTCCCCTGTCCTCCTCCTCTTTCCCCTCTCCTTTCCTCTCCTCCTCAGTTCACCACTCAGAACCTGAGAGGCTTTCCAACTTCATCTTGTCAATAAAGGGAGAAGGAGTCGGACTGAAAGTTCATTAATTCCTGCATAACCTATGCCTCAGTTTTGCTAATACCCCCACTCTATTGATGTTTCTGTTCCCAGGGAGCGAGAGAACTGCTTTAGCCATGCTCGTCACACTACCACCACCTCTCCACTTTCCCCTGCCCCCCCTCACTCCCTCCATACACTTACTGTTTCTCTCTCTCTCTCTCTTTGTCTTTCCCTCTCTCTCTGCCTCTCTCTCTCTCTCTCTCTCTCTCTCTCTCTCTCTCTCTCTCTCTTTCTCAATTCCAAGTTCAATTTCAATTTCAATTGCTTTATTGGCATGATATACCAATTGTACACATTGTCAAAGCGTACTTTGTAAATTATTCAATAACAATATCAATAACAACACTGTTAACAATAATAATAGTCAATATTGTCACAAACAGGACAATTGTTTTAGAGATGGAAATCTCTCTCTGCTCCTCTCCCTCTCCAGCTCTCTGTCTCAGGACAGGGGAGATGTAACATATAACGGTGTCACAAGGATGAGCTGGGTGGGGGAAAACATCCTGAGAAAGGCTAAAGCCTTGGTCCCTTGGATGGTTGGCTGCTCTGGCCCTCCTACCCAGGGTTACCCTCCCTTCTACCCAGGCTAACCCTCCCTCCGCCCAGCCTCGGCCCAGCATGGGGCCCTGGGGGACCAGGGGGATGTATAGGGCCTTGACCCCCAGAGGTCACGTTCCAAGGGGGAATTCTAAAGGCTGACATCTGTTGCCTTGCTTTTTGATCAGGGGTAGAAAGGAAGAGAGGAGGAGGCTCAGGCCTCTTGTCAGCTAAACACTGGTCCGGGTGTAAGAGAATACCTCAGCAAGCCACCTCCACCACCATTTAGTTTGTGTTTTTGTTTTGTCGTTTACAATGTGGTGGAAATGAAAGGAGAAGCGGAGGAGAGAGAGATGGGTTAGGATTCTTTTCAGGTTGGAGTGTGGATTCCCTTTTTTCTCAGGGAGTCGAGAGACAGACAGAGAGAGAGAGAGAGAGAGAGAGAGAGAGAGAGAGAGATTTTTGTCGTATGTCAAAGGCATGAACTTCTCTTTGTATAATCTCTCATTGCTTTCCATTGTAAATGTATCGTTGGAGAGTTATCCAGTGGCACTCAGTTTAGCGGTTTGCATTTGTCTTTTGAATACCAAAAAATTAGGAAAGCCAAAATGGCTTTCTTTTTGAGACCCCTCTCTCCCTCCCAACACACACGCAAATGCAGGCATGGGCACACATTGTCCTACCCCCTTCCGTCACATACACATATATTCATGCTTCCTCAAATCTCTCACCACCCCACCTACAAGTTATTCTCGATACATGTTCTCAGACCATTTTCATATCAAACTACGATCAAAAGTTAATCAAATAAAAGTTAGGGGGAAACAATATGTATGAAAATCAGTCTCCGTGTCAAAATCCTCTCCTCTGAGAAAGTACTTTGTCCAGTAAGCATTCCGTGTTCCCTAACTGATGAGTGTCTAATCCAGGTGTGGGGCTGATATAGGGTAGAATACCATCATTTTGGCTTTTAGAAAATTCTCCTATTTTGAGATGCAGAGCCGTTTAATAGCTTCCCAGTGAGGTTGGCATGGTTACCGGCGGAGAAAAGCAGAGCGTTAAATCTTGTGACTGAATCTTTCAGAACCTGGTATAATCTCCGGCCAATCTCCGTATTAACACCCAACTTCTGCCTGGCTCAGGCTCAGGCTCTGCATGCCTTTATTCTCTGTTCCTGCCTGCTCCGCATGAACTCACACCTCGCCCGCTCACCACCCCACCCGCCCGTTGCACGGTACAGCACAAAGGTTTTTATAACGGGATAAAGCCGGTAAAATGGGGGCCTTGCACATCATTTCCCATCAAAGCCTCTCTTATTGCCCCCAACGTGTGGCATTTGTCTTTTTAATTTCAGAAAAAGAAGAGGGGAGAAAGAAATGAAATGTAACTGGGCCGCTGGTGGCTGGTGGTGAACATGGGATGGGATGAGGGATGAATACTGTACTGGGTGGGGGGGGTGTGCCGTGAGATTTTGATACGGGGAATAAGAATGGGAATAATATGGCGAGATGGGGGGCTCTGTCTGTGGCTTACTGCCCCCTCACAAATCCCTGAAACGTGGGGAAATGTATCTAGCATAAGCCCTTTAGCGCCCGCCGTTGCCTGATTATAACAGTACATTAAAACGCCTGAACGTGTGCCAGAAAGACATTGAGTGTGTCCTAAACAATACCTTATTCTCTATAAAGTCCACTACTTTTGACCAGGGTCCATTGGGCAGCTATACCAGGCTCTGGTTTATTTATTAGTTGGCCCAGCCTAACAGGCAGTGTCAGGCAGTGAATTACAGAGTGTTTTTATAGTGACAAGACAGACAGAAAGACTGCTCTCTGTGTCACTATGCAGTGGCTTGTGATGACCGTATCTTATCTTTACTAAGAGGCCGCTAAGACAGTCTATAGACCTGTTCTGCTTTCAATTGTGGCAACAAAAAAAATACAGAAAGTACATTAGGTCCGGTCTTCCCGTTTGAAGATAGCGTATTAAGAAAGGAAGAGAAAAGACGGAGGAGGGTGTCGAGGTGGGAAGGAGATGGAGGGAGGAGAGAGGGAAGGAGGTATGATATCAAAATCCCATCACTTTGTGGTGACATTGCTCAATGCGGTGGTTTATGGACGGTGTGTGCCCAGTAAATCCATTAAACAAGTCACGTTAAACAGACGCCCCATTGATCTTGAATTAGCGAGTTGTTAATCGCCTTTAGATTGCCAGATCTATCTCTACACTCTTAGGAAAGAAATGGTGCCAAAGGGTTCTTCAGCTGTCCCCATAGGAGAACCGTTTGAAGAACCATACATGGGACCCTTTTAGGTTCCATGTAGAACCCTTTCCACAGAGGGTTCTACCTGAAACCAAAAAGGGTTCTACCTGGAACCACAAAGGGTTCTCCTGTGGGGACTGACGAAGAACCCTTTTGGAACCCTTTTTTCTAAGAGTGTATCTGCAAGGGAATTGCCTCCAAAATGGCACCCTATTCCTTATATAGTGCACTTGACCAGAGATACAAGGAGGGTGGGTGTCATCATTTCTGAGTTCCAGTGGTCCATTACTCTTCTGGCCTTGAAAAAGTAGACAAATGTGTGCAAAATAAGAATTTATTTTGTTTGCTAAATTCAGTCCTTCTTCCGATGTTGACCATAGGCTACAACAAAATGATTCAACCTTTCTTGGTTATTCACTTGAGGAAGAATGTTGATTCACTGCTTTGCTATCAAACTGTTGAGAACTACAAGGAAAAACGCAGTAACTATGCCAACAGTGAAACTGAGAAAAAGTATTTTTGCTAGGCAGCCAAATATGTTGTAGGTGGAAAAGTATACTTCACTGATGTATCATCTTATTATAAAGTCATTTTTACGCATATCAACCATGACCACTGATTTGACCTATGACTCCTAAAACGCAGATACAGCACTTTGTCATTGTATGACCTTAAACAACTATATGGGTAATGCAAAGTCAAAGTGCCGTATCTACAATCTAAATGTGTTATCCAACTTTCTTGTTGTTTTTCTGTTTGATCGAAACAGTTTGAGAGTTCTAACTATATTTAAACTGTACGTAATTGTTTTATATAGTTAACTTTGCACACACAGTGCTGCCATCTAGTGGCCAGAATCTAAATTGCACCTGGGCTGGAATAATACATTATGGCCTTTCTCTTGCATTTCAAAGATGATGGTACAAGGGGGGAAAAATCATAGTTTTTTTATCTTTTACCAGATCTAATGTGTTATATTCCTTTCAAATGGTATCAAAAACATGCATATCCTTGCCTCAGGTCCTGAGCTACAGGCAGTTAGATGTAATTTTAGGCGGGAAAAAAAGGGTCCAATCCTTAATAGTTTTTATAATTATATTTTCATGTTTTAAATGTTTTCATTTTCATAATCCTCAAGCATTTTCTCAACATAAGGTAAAGACTATTTCATCATGCAGAATGTTTATACTTAAAAAAAATGTTTGACTTTGTGCAGTATCTACAATCTCAATGTGTTTATCCAACTCACTTGTTGTTTTTCTGTTTGTACGTTGTATGGTCATTTATTTGACTTAGGGGTCATAGGTTAAATCAGTGGTCATGGTTGATATGCATAAAAAAATGACTTCATAATAAGATAATACATCAGTGAATTATCACTTATCTACCTACAAGAAATGTAGCTGTTTGCTTAGTTGCTGCTCTCTGTCTTTGTATGGCAGAGTGGGTAACTGCAGTCAAAACACACTGGAACAAAACCAAATGCAGTAACTTCAGTTTATATAACTAGGCAAGTCAGTTATGAACAAATTCTTATTTACAATGACGGCCTAGGAACAGTGGGTGGGCCTTGTTCAGGGGCAGAATGACAGATTTTTACCTTGTCAGCTCAGGGATTCGATTTAGCAACCTTTTGGTTACTGGCCCATTGCTCTAACCACTAGGCTACCTGCCACCCCAGTTATTGCTGTTTGCCTTGGTTTTTCACACTCCATTTTCTCTGAAACTGAACATAATTGAACCAGAACACCTTGTCACAAGATAAAACACATACTACAAAGCCTAATTTCAGTCTTAACTAAATTCTTACCAAAAGTGTAGTTACTGTGTTTTGCCTTTGTAGGGCAGTACAGTATGTTAATGCTTTTTAAAACTTAAATTATGTAAACACTCGCATCCTGTCAAACTTTGAATAGTTTGACCATGTGTTGGCACATATTGAACTTTAACAGTAGCAGTCTGGTGAAATCAATTAATTCACCATGGAAGTCTCTAAAGCCTGAATGTAACACTGTGTGCATTCCATACTGTATTCTACACTAATAGCCGTTCCAGAGAAACTGACCCCTCCAGGCCTCCATCTGTTAGCACCCATCTACACTTCCTTAGCATTAGCGCTCCCTACAATATTTCTCAACAGAGGATCTGAACCCTAAGGTCAACGAAGAAGGCGCCACTAAAACTTCAAGCTAGCGCTAAGCCACTAACTTTGTTTTCTGGGACTTTAGCCAGCCCATTTAGGCAGCCTGTGAGAGCGTTAGAGGTGAGGAGAACAAAGAGAGAACCTGATGTGTTTTTGTCGTCTCACTGTCTACCCATATGGCAGGTAGTGGAGGAGTCGCTCGCTGGTGTTTGTCTGCCGACATAGAGCGTCCACCGGCAGGCACCACTTGGCAGAGGCTCTATGGGGACGGTAAGTACAGTGAAAGCTCTGTCTCAAATCCCTGTAGGGTTCTTCCCATGCTAAGAAAAGACACACAGCTATGGGGAACGATGCTTACTCTGTATTTCTCTAGAGGACTGAAGTTAGCTATAATGTCTTCCAAATCTTGTTAGCAAACGGTGCAATTTTATGTGTTGTATTTTCTTCAATCAACAATTGGTTAAGTAAGTCAGGATGTGAAATATGGCTGGCCTATTGTTACTTTTCCAACTTCAGAGGTGTAAAGTCACAATACACAATGTCTTACTTAATAGGAAGATAACACCTCAAATGACTGATGTCCTCAAGTACATAGCACAGAGAGAGATGAGTGCTTCAGTACTCCAGTTTGCAAGTATTTCTAAGTAGAGTGACACCGAACAAACCGTTTCAAATCCACTCACTTGTATCCCACTGGAGACCACAAACATCTATTTAGTGACTAACATTTAGTGACTAACATTTAGTGACTAACTTCTTGGAAGGGAAGTAACTTTTTTTTCCAAGCGAGAAAGAAAAGGGCAGTGTGTGTCATTGCAAAGCCCCTGAATGTCACACGTACGTTCAAACTGACGAAATAATATGCACCCATCGCTTTTGCCTGAGAGAAAAAAAAGGGAACATAAAGGAGAGGACACAGGCAGGGGTGCATTTGAGCTTTTTCTGTTCCCTTTTTAATCAGCAGAAGAAGAGTGACATGTCCAATCATAACAAAACATCAGCTGTTAAATGGGCCTTCGCAATCACTGTCAACCAGCTTCCATTAGAGACGAGCCCTTCCTGGACATCAATCAGCTTTTATAGTCCTGATTTATTTATTCATTATTTAATTATATACATAACTGTTTATTTATTTATTTAACAATTGAAGTCTATGCACTTTGTGTTACGTGCGCTCGCTTAATCGTACATTGCTAGCAATCAAATTTCTGTTATGCACGTCAGTCTACGTGTTTTGTTGTTCATGTAGATAGCTTTGGGGGAAATAACTTGAGTTAAGTTTAGATGATTTTTGTTCTCGGATGAAGTATAAACAGAACTATCTCAATTTGAAAGTGTAAATGCTCTGTTTTAGTAACTACAAAGAACATTTGGTCAAAGTAAAGTGGCATACAACTTGTCACTTGAACACATTCCAAAAAATGGCAAAAAAAACGTAACCCACTTTGTAGTCCAACGTTGAAACAGACAAATATTTATCTGCTTTCTAATTTTACATTGGGTAAATTTGATGAATAGCAAAACATTTTTTAAAGAAATCCTGCTTAAAAGTGGCAACCCCACTGTATAAATTATATGGCAAGTAACAACTGTGAAAATCTTGAATTATTTTCTCAAATTAAGCGCATTAGCCATGAAATGACTTGCTTTCGTTTAAGAAGCCATGCAATCCAATCTGGGCTGCTGCATACATACAGTACATCTCCTCAGATTTGCCAATGATCTGCTGGAACTGAACATGCAGGAAGAAAGTGAACGTGTCATCTAAGTATAGAAATATAAGACACGTCCTACTGTGAGTGTGATTGGAATGGAAGATTAGCCAGCCTTAATCATGATATCCATCAACAGCCAACATTCACGCAACCAACCAACCAACACTGACTGTATCATAGAGAGAGTAGAGTTAGCAGTTATAGAAACTTGATAAAAACTGAATGTATGCACGTGTGACTGAAGTCACTTCGGATAAAAGTGTTTTCTAGATGGCAAATATAGCATAGTATTATCATGTAATCAGTGAGATGTTCGGTATCGTTAGATTAGTGAAGACTTTACTACTTACTGGTTGAAGGCCAGATAATTATTTCTAGCCGGTTGTATAACTCAACGACCACAGATCAAAATCTAGCATTCTATCAATCAATACGTCATACATGTTACGCCATCTTGATGGCAGCAGATTATCACTGAGATATATTTACTTAATAAAATCCATCATGGCTGTTATCTATCTATGTCTCAACTTACTGCTGAGAGTTCGAATAATAGAATACACAAGGTGCAATTGCAAAATTTGGTTGTGCATCAGCAGTTACTTAATTAGCCCATGTGAGATTTATTTTGGGATTGGTAAGTTAGTCTAGGTGGCCAGGTATCTAAACTTGTAGTAAGCATGGTTGAATGGTTGAACCGGGGTAGGGCCCATTGATCATCAGTTATCAAATTAAAAACTGCAAACATTTGCCTCCACACTATGGCAAAATTTGTAGAATAGCAGGAAATTAGCTGTAAAATTGCCATATATTTTCTCTCTGCTCCATGTCAAAATTAGTAGAATTTCATGAAATGAGTTACACAGACCCACAAGCCAGTGATACCCCTTATGATGAGTTTCAGTTTTATGTGGCCCACATCTCCATCAAAGTTACCCATCCCTGATCTAT
The DNA here is from genome assembly GCA_030435695.1 of Brachymystax lenok tsinlingensis. NCBI lineage: Eukaryota > Metazoa > Chordata > Actinopteri > Salmoniformes > Salmonidae > Brachymystax > Brachymystax lenok. The sequence continues at coordinate 7,861,047 of CM059808.1, forward strand.
GGGATCTTGGGTGTGACACATATTTGGGCGCATTCATACAGAAACATTTGGCAGCTGATTCCCTTCAACCCTTGCACCCTACGGTCATAGGATGCTGGAGGCAGTCCAAGCAAGTACGGTTTAACCTGCAGGGCCCACCTGCTCCAACAGGTGTGTCATGTCAGAAGGGATCCAACCTGCAGGCCTCTGGTGCTCCAGGCCATAGTGCCTCCCTGACTGTTGCTGTGTTTTACAGTTTTGACTCGGAGATGATTCAGTGACTCATGAATCAAATAAACCCTTGTATGCTCCTTGGGCGACTGTCGCCATGTCTATCCCTACTTCCTGGTTTGCATCTCAAATGGCACTCTATTCAATATATAATGAACTATTTTTGATCAGGGCTCATGGGGTGTCATTTGGAACGCAACCCGGGTCACCATGATGACCTTGCTGACTCTAAAACGGGCTGTTTCCTGTCAGAACTTTATTTTTATTTTATCCTCTCTCTCTCTCTCTCTCTCTCTCTCTCTCTCTCTCTCTCTCTCTCTCTCTTATACACATACACGCACTCCCATTCTCAAACACACACTCTTACACACTGTGCTATTAAGCAAATTACGGGCCGGTCCGTTATGGCACTCTGAGCCGCATCTCATCCCATAACTCATCCAGGTATCCCACACCCGCTCTACACACACACACACACACACACACACACACACACACTCCTCTGCTCATTTATTGATTAACCACCTTGTACCCTCTGTTGTCGCAGCAGGACCATGAACAAACAACTGCATGGTAAACAACGTTGGCTAGATACATTGTTTGTCTTCCATTGGTGTGGGTAGGAAGCGGATATGGCTTGTGTAGGGGAGGAAACGTAGAGGTTCAGAAAATGTTCCTAAAATATGAAGTGTGTGTGTGGTGTGTGTGTGTGTGTGTGGTGTGTGTGTGTGGTGTGTGTGTGTGTGTGTGTGTGTGTGTGTGTGTGTGTGTGTGTGTGTGTGTGTGTGTGTGTGTGTGTGTGTGTGTGTGTGTGTGTGTGTGTGTGTGTGTGTGTGTATATATTTCATTTGAAAGTGTTTCCCTATCCTCAGCTGGCATAGCCCTGTCTGTTAATCACTGCCAGGCCCGTCGCCATGACAGTATCACTACTTTAATTTTGTTATCAGAGACGGGCCAGGATGGAGGGCACCTTTAAACCAGATTAACATTTGCCTGTGTAATACATAAGCAAACACAGGGCCTTGATCATGGTTAAAATAAGAAGAAAAAGATTATCGCTCTCAGCCTGCCTGCCGAACGATGAGCCCTGAGCAATGAGAGAAAAAGAGAGGGTGAGGAAGGATAGAGAGAGTGATGAGAGACAGAAAAGGAGAGAGAGAAAGTTTTTTTTTACTGTTTTCAGAGAAAATATTTTTCTCTCTGGTGTCTTTGTTCTGAGAAATGTGGGTGACACCCGTGTGGATTCTTGGTGGCCATGTTTTGAGCGTTTGCTCGGAAGTACATTGAGTTTACTTTCCCATTCAAGGTCACAAGGTTTTACTAAGGTTTCTTAACTTATCCCAGACACATTCTGTACATGGTTCCTTAGTCCCTCTTGCAATTCAGAAGCCTTTCCATGTGTACATACATTTAAAAATCCACACCATACATACCGAGCAATTGAATGCACCATGATGCCTGGACGATAGTGCATGCTAATTCACAACAGCAGTCTCTTTCTTCTGGGGTTTCAGAGCATACTATTACTGAACCCCTAACACACACGACTCCCCGTGTTCTCTCCTCGCTGATACTGCCTAGTGAGACTCCCCATTACCTTCCCTAGGCCCAAACCTTGCCTGGCATTCCCCCACACAGACCCCACCATTCTAGACTGCTCGAGTCAGACACTGCCCCCTCCCTCCATACATCCATCCCTCCTTCCCTCCCTCCATCATCCACGTTAATGATTACCCGCTAAGGCTCCCTCTTTGTGAATAAAGGGGATAAGTGGCTATCATTGTCTCCCCAGCACTGGTGTTGTTTGGCGCTGAAATGGTGGAGGCAGTGGCCAGATGCCCGGCGATCACACTCGGAGCCCACTAATTAGAGTGAACCTGAGGACCAGAGCGCCACACAAAGCAGTAAAGGGCAATTAGTGTTAAAGCCCCCCTCCTTCGTGCTTTCTTTCTCTCCTCTCTTGATCCCTTTTCTCTCTCTGTCCATCTGTCAGAATGTGCAGGTGAAAGGATGGTCGAGGAGGCTGATCTCCTTTCTCTCTCTGTCCATCTGTCAGAATGTGCAGGTGAAAGGATGGTCGAGGAGGCTGATCTCCTTTTTCTCACACGAGAGCAAGCACACACACACACACACACACACAGAGAGAGGTCCATATGGAGAACCTTATGGACAACAGCCAATCTCCACCCTTTGACACACCGTACACCTAACCACAGCTTAAATGCATTATAAGGTATGAATGTAATAGTAATATCTTTCTAATGTATGTACCACTTATTTATCCCATCCTAAATATCCCTTCTGAGAAGCCTAACCTGACTTCCTCACTAGTCCCCTATCACAGTATACATGCAGATATAATTGCTTGGTCACTTCAACAAATTATTAATTTCGTTTGAGTGTGCTCCCTGTGTTTGATGTATTCTAAATCATTTCTAAACATTGAATATAAATGACAGAGAACATAAGCAGTGACTCAGATAACTTTGTTAGTTATGTCTAAAGCAGTATTTAAAAAGGTTTGTGTGTGTGATCTGTCTTGTCGCATGCGGAGGGGCTTAGCCACCAAGCACACAGGTGACCATGGTCTGCTCATTAAGAAGGGACACTCCTTTACTAATTGGGGGGAAAGAGTTTCTGCTCTAGTACTGCTCTGTTAAAAAAATGATATATATTTCTGTATCGTATAGGTTATAGTATTTCAACTGTTATTGTAGAATTGTTTACTTTAAGTGTTAATTGGCTTAGTTTGACAAAGTGCTTTCAATTAAAAGTGTTTCCTGTTTCCTGTCACTTGTTCTCTGTGACGTTATAAATGCTCAGGTGTAGAGCTTTATGGGAAAGAAAAATGGTCGCCTGTGTCTGCAGGTGTTAGTTAGGCTTGTTCTAAGTCCTACGGGCTAGTCAGACTGATCTTCAGTCTTTATATTAATTTGACTAGTTTTTTAAAATTTGTTTATTATTTACTTTGAGCCTGGTCCAGCATCTTGTTGGATGATTTGTATATTTTGTAAATACCTGCACCTGCTCCAAGAGCCTTAAAATAAAAACCTTGCACTGGATATTCTGCTTCCTGCCTCTCCTTGCTCACCAATGCCAGCCAGACAGCTCAAACCATCCAGGGCAGGTAAGGGGCCTACCATTCACCCTTACATCCCTTTATCCTATATAGATATGGTGATCATGTTAAACCTGTAGATTCACATGTTTTAAGAGACCTGTGGACCTTAGTGTGTAGTTGAACACATGAACACACAAACACCACGCTAACAGAGAGATCTGTGCTGTCATGAACAGATTACTAATTTGCATCTTACAAATGCAGGGGTCCATTAACAATTATTATGACTGTAGAGAGGAAGAAGGATATGCCTGGGGGAATAATTGCTATATCCGTGAATTAATTCAAGCCTCCATAAGGTGTATTTACTTAAGCAATTTAAAAGCCATAACAGCATGTCATCAGGTATCAGTGATATTCAAATGACCCATTTGTTCTTACTTTTTTTTATTTTCTTTTGCACAACGACAGAAAGAGACATAATATTTTTATGATTTACATCCATGCTCATTCAAATGCATTCTAGATTCATCTGTAGGAGCGGAGAGAGTTCTAGATTCATCTGTAGGAGCGGAGAGAGTTCTAGATTCATCTGTAGGATTGGAGAGAGTTCTAGATTCATCTGTAGGAGCGGAGAGAGTTCTAGATTCATCTGTAGGAGCGGAGAGAGTTCTAGATTAATCTGTAGGAGCGGAGAGAGTTCGCCGTTCAAAAGGACCTTTTAGCATGGCAACGACAAAGCAAGCGTCCTACATGTATTTACATTATTCATGAGGTTAGATTTGGATAATGCTGTCCTCGACTATTACTTCTCTATGGTGTGTTAACATGTATTAAAAGTGATTTTTGGGAGATTTGGATTCACAGTGAATGGGTTTACATTACCCAGTCAGCTAATAGGGTTGAGTGAGCAAATAGCGTGAAAAGAATTCATGGAGTTCACGTAACAATAATGTAATTCTATGGAGGCACAAGACTTTAAAATCCCTCTGTATTTAGTCCTATTGTGTGTAAATCTTGGTAATACATGTCATTGGATTTTAAAAGAAGCCGATGAAGCAACAACATAGTTAACACTACAGTTTTGCAGTTCAATGATAGGAGTGTTTTCAATTTAACTAGGCAAGTAAGTTAAGAACAAATTATTATTTACAATGGCGGCCTACCAGGGAACAGTGCCTTGTTCAGGGGCAGAACAACAGATTTTTACCTTGTCAGCTCAGGGATTCAATCCAGCAACCTTTTGGTTACTGGCCCAACACTCTGACCACTAGACTACCTGCCGCCCCAGGTAGAGACCACAATTAACAAACCAGTAAATAAGGAAAGTAAGAAGTGCTGATGTGACTTTTAGCGTTGTATGTTGTGTTGCGTTAAACAGGAAATTTCACTAACATCTTTAGCAGTTCCAAATCCTTTCTGTTAATTTTCGCGCTAAAACTCACATTCTGTTTCCGAAAGAGGAAAACCATTGTAGTGCGTCTGGTTAAGAACTCTAGTGTCTCATCGTACTTTTATACCTGCTTAATGAACAATGGTGTTTGCGTCTCAAATGGCACCCTGTTCCCTATATAGGGATCTGGTCACAAGTAGTGCACTATATAGGGAATAGGGTGTCATTTGGTACGTAAACTTGTGTGTAGCTTTGTTTTCATCTTCCTGACACAAGTCTTTGTCCCTTTCTTCCTGACATTTCATACCAAGTCAATCAACACCTCTCAACAACGGCATCATGGCAACAGTTTATGTGCCAGAAAGCAGCAGTCTCTTTGTGACTTTAACGACTTTGCTGCTATCAGGACTGGTGAGATCTGCTGTGGTGACAAACACAAGATTTGCAAACACAAGCAGGTCACCTGTGATACAAGTCAGTATTCGACATCCATCCATGTCTGAGGACGTCGGGAGATGGCGTGGAAACCGGTGAGAGCCGTTACATTCAAGTAGGTGTCAAAGTTGTGGACGGGGATGGCGGATGGGCATAAGCATCTGATTCCAAAGGTTGCAGGTTTGAATCCAGCGATTGGCAGTGGTATGTATTCATGGATGCCAAGGGAAGCCAGGCTTCCCCAAAAAGTTACCCCCCAAAAAATACATTAAATAATGTATCTTTTGTCTCTCAGCGTTTGATCATTTTCCTTCAGTTCGCAAGAGGTTGAATGTATCTCACCGGAGGAAGCATCCGAGCGAGCGAAACAGCGCCCCTCTGTCTCAGTATGTGTAGACCATCTATCTGATGCTGTCTGGTCAAAAAGAGTATAATATTGTTGCCGCCCCATAGCAATGAACGCAAGGGAAGCCAGTGAACATTTGGCCTCCCTTGATAAAATAAAATACACAATACTAGCCAATCAGGGTTGAGCTAAATTGAGTGAGCTCAACTGTGAATGGTTCTGGCGCACCCCAAAAAAATGTCAAGGGAAGACAGTTTGGATTTGGCTTCACACCAATCACATGACAGCAAGTAATTTGACAGATTTTTTTTTGAATTGTTGTGTTGTTGTCATCCGATGGCTAGCTAAAATTGGCCCTTTCTTAAATTAGCCATGGATGGAGATAGGAATTTGGATATCAGCAATTCTGATCCAATCATAAATTCATACATTGTGCCTCTGACCTGAGAGGATGGAAGTTAAATATGTTGCTAGATGTAGTAGGCTGATCATTGCTAATCATTAACTAATCATTAACTAATCATTGTCTATGAAAGGAAGTTAGGCTATCGAGCAAGCATACTGTATGACATAGTTATAGACCGTTTCGGCAACATGAAAGAGAGGAAGACGGTAGTTTCTCTTCAAGTAGGGTGAGTCAACATGTTTTTACTACTTACGCACGCAAACACAGACACACACACACAAAGAGAAATCAGTACCATGGACAGCTACATAATATTTAGCTTATGTTGATTGGACTAAATTGTTTTTGGAATATTTATTTGTCACTGTATAAGACTAAGCATAGGTGATTTGACATTGAAATGCTGATATTGAAATGTTGCTGGAATAGTGGAGGCAGCTCCTGTATTCTTTGTGACTTGTGGTAACACTCCAGTGTTCTAAATTAATAGTTGTTCAGTAGTCAGAAAATGTCGGAAACATTAACCTGATTAACCATGCTGTAAGTCATGTAACTGTTTGTAACATGCAATATGCTTTGTGGACTCCATATCATGGTGGCAAGGCATATGAACTAACAGGCTACAGAGCAAACACTGCAATTATCAAAACCCATAGTTAGTAATATGGCATTTCTTTCCTGGCTTGGCTTCCCCAGTGATTGTACCCACTCACCATTACTGGCGACAGGTTGCTTTTCATATTTCTGTTTGAAGCGTTTGCTAAACCTTAAAACCCTTAACCATTCAGAGTTCATTTCCAACCTTAATACCTTGGAGTTAATGCCTAAACTTAACCTAACCTTAAACATTTGGAGTTAATGCCTAAATGTAACATTAAACACTTTGAGATTTTACATTTGGAAGAACTTCGAAATTAAACATTTTAGAAACATGGAGAAACTTCTATTTCTGACGTGAGACTGTGAGAGCTTTTAGTGCAAACAACCACATAAGATTCAGGTTATAGCCTAGTTTGTTAAATAGCCTACAGAAACAAAATAACAAAATGTATGTAGGCATATCCCATCTTCACTAAATACTGTCTGTTGAACATGATTTCAGTTCATATGTGACCGACCGGCTCAAATTGGTCTTATGTAGCAAACTTTTAAATCGTTTTTTTACATTGGATAAAAGTAGAGACTCATAGTTACAAAATGGTAGATCACACACTACAGTTGAGGAACAATGGGAAAGGAATTTTGCTTTGAAAGTTGATCAACTTGTAAACTCACTTTTGAGAAAATGGCCTTTGAATGTTTTGGTACTACTACTGGAGAGCCCTTATTTTTCTACACCAATTCAGCATTGTTCACACCCTCTTAAGCTTTAGCCCCACCCATCTCTTTAAGGGTTGATCCGAATATACTAACAACACCAGTCAAGCACCCAAGCTAACTTGCTAGCTACTTCCAGACATCGAAGTGAGAGAGAACAGCTCACTGAATATTACTCGCCCTAGCAGAGCTGGTTAGGCTGTTATGTTATCCAGAGCATTGGTGACTGCAACTGTGCTGTCAGATTGTCCGTTCGTAAATTCAGAGCGTTTCGCTCTGGCCCGATGAGTAGGGTTGATATGAACGTTCTAACCTCATAACGGCAGTCAAGCACCCAAGCTTACTGGCTAGCTTACTAGCTACTTCCAGACACATAATGAGAGAATACCCCACTCTGACCATTTTACTCGCCCTAGCAGAGCTGGTTAGGCTGTTTTGATGTTATCCAGAGCCTTGGAGAATGTAACTGTGCTGCTGGCAACAATTTAGTTACGCTTTTTTTGCTGACGTTTACTGACACCGGCCATATTCAACGGGTGTTGAGCGTTCGTAAATTCATCAGTTATTCTTTGCTCACGAGAGTGCTCTGAAATCGGAGTAGCTGGCCAGAATGAATTTACGAACGCACCGGAAATGGTTACTTGCATAGTGGAGTATTTTGTGTAGACATGTAGCTAGCTAGCTAGGTAAATAATGAAGCATAATCCCAACTCATGAAGTTACTACCCTGCATGAATCTGCAGGTAGCTAACCAACCAGGTTCAATGTTAGCTAGCTAACATTAGGCTATAGCTTGCTAAGCAAATGGCTCTGAGATACGAATAATAAGGTCATACACATCACGTTAGCTAGCGAGCCAGCCAGCTAATGTTAGCTAGCTAGCAAAGTAAACAATCAACCATAATAACAACTCATGACACTACTACCCAGCATGAATCTGCAGGTAGCTAACCAACCAGGTTCAATGTTAGCTAGCTAACATTAGGCCATAGCTAGCCAAGCAAATGGCTATTTCTGTCAAAATTAGGATTGCCTAGACACACTGACCAGCTCAAATAGACAGAAGCGTGCTATATGGCGGACCAATCCCAACTAATCTCTCGGCATGTCCAGCCCACTCATTATCTCAGCCAATCATGGCTAGCGGCAAGGTTGCTGACTTTTTCTTTGGCTAAACCAACTAGGCTCCTAATTTAACAATTTTATTCGTATTTACAGAAGGCATTCAAGTTTGATATTAAGGCACATGAAAGATCACATGTTCGAGAAGGCATTTCTGCCCCCAAAAAAAAGCTTTTGGATGATAAACAAATTTACGTTCCAGCGGCTCTCCTGTGAAGTTAGTGACCCGCGACATATGGCTAGTTTCCTGAAACGGGTCAGATATTGCATGTAACAAACAGTTATATAATCTGCAGCATGAGCAAGCAAGTTAAGGTTTTTGACAGTTTACTGAACTACTACTGATTTTTAGAACCACAGAGTTACCGCAAGTCAGCACAAAGACAACAGGAGCACTGCCTCCGCACTCCAGCACCATTTCAACATTTAAACATCATTAAATCAACAAGGCTATATATGCTAGTTTAGTACACTGAAAACAAACTTAAAGATACCAAAAGCTATTTAGTCCAATCAATGTTGCTAAATACCATGTGGCTGTCCATGGTACTGATTCCTGTTTGTTGTGTGTGAGTGTGTGCGTGCGTGTGCATGTAGAATAGTTGAACACCAATGCCATCCTCCTCTCTTTCATGTTGGAAAAACGTCTATGACTCTGTCATACAGTACACATTTAGTTTGTCATAGGCTACCTAGCTAAAATGCTTTCTAACCTAACTTCTTCGCATGGGTAACAATAAACCAGCTAAGTTAGATAGCTAGTTAACGTAAGCCTACCAGGCTACATATTGAACTTCAATTGTCTCAGGCCAGTGGCACAACATATTAATTTATGGTTAGATCAGAATCGTCATCATAATCATTGGCCTGTACAGAGAATTAAGTCAAAACCACAAGTCCAAATCCCCATCTCCTACAATGTAGAAAATAATACAAAATAAAGAAAAACCCTTGAATGAGTAGGTGTGTCCAAACTTTTGACTGGTACTGTATATTTATTTTTTGTCACATGTTTGTGGAAGCCTGACTTCCCTTAGCGCCCATGAATAAAGTTTACTGGTTGTTGGCATGTCATGCCTAAGTTTGTTAACCTTGCCAATGAAAACAATCACTAAAGTAGTCAGCAATATCAGTGGGTTTTGTGATGAATGAGCCATCTGATTTAATGAACGATGGAGCCAAGTTCGCCTTTTTGCCCAAAATTGCAATTTAAGTTGCACCAAAGCTTTTTTTCGTTATCATTTAACCTTGTTTCATAGTTTCTTCTTCTTTTTGTTCAGTTTAGTCACATGGCTTCTCAATTTACAGTCTATTCGCCAATCGGCTGTGCAGCCAGACGTACTTGCCATTCCTTTTGCCTCGTCCCTCTTAACCAAAAGTTTTCATTCCTCATCAATCCACAGTGATTTAACCGTTTTTACTGTAATTTTCTTAATGGGTGCAGGTAGCCTAGTGGTTAGAGTGCAGGTAGCCTAGTGGTTAGAGCGTTGGACTTGTAACCGGAGGGTTGCAAGTTCGTAATCCCCAAGCTGACAAGGTAAAAATCTGTCGTTCTGCCCCTGAACAAGGCAGTTAACCCACTGTTCCCCGGGTGCCGTGGATGTTGATTAAGGCAGCCCCCTGCACCTCTCTGATTCAGAGGGGTTGGGTTAAATGCGGAAGACACACATTTCAGTTGAAGGCATTTGGTTGTACAACTGACTAATAATGGTGACTTTGACTTATTAGTATCTGGAATAAGCAATTTCATAAATGTGTCAAGTGCAACATCTGGTTGCTCCTCATTACCAACCACAGAAAATATTCTTTACATCATCAACATAGGAATCGCTACAAAACTTATTGTATAACCTCTTATACACTATATTAGGCCCAGCCTTTGGAACTTTGGTTTTCCTACATGTGGCTACTATATTATGATCATTACATCCAATGGATTTGGATACTGCTTTAGACCAGATTTCTGCAGCATTAGTAAAGATGTGATCAATACATGTGGAGGATTTAATTCAAGTGCTGTTTGCAAATATCCTGGTAGGTTGACTGATAACCTGAACCAGGTTGCAGGCACTGGTTACAGTTTGAAGCTTTTTCTTGAGTGGGCAGCTTGATGAAAGTCAGTCAATATTTAGGTCACCCGTAAAATATACCAGTTGATATTACATACATTATCAAGCATTTCACACATGTTATCCAGATACTGACTGTTAGCACTTGGTGGTCTATAGCAGCTTCCCACAAGAATGGGCTTTAGGCGAGGCACTGTTGGTTAAGGGCTTGTAAGTAAGCATATCCGGTAAGGTCTACACTTGTTGTATTCGGGCGCAAGTGACAAATAAAGTTTGATTTGATTTGAACCTGTAGCCATATTACTTCAACAGCATTTGACATGAGATACTCTAAGCTTTACACGAATGTGACTCTGAACATAGACAGCAACACCTCCACCATTGGCATTCCTGTCTCTTCTGAAGATGTTGAAACCATGTATTGCTACCACTGTATCATCAAAGGTATTAAGTGAGTCTCAGAGATAGTCACAATAAATGAATGCTATCTGTTACTAGCAAGTTAGCGATTTCATGAACCTTCATATGTTAATGTGGGCTATTTTTTGCATGTTTTGAGCTGCACATAGTGGAATTGCTACTAGGGCAAACCGCCTCAGTGCTAACAGTAGAACTCAGGTCCATAGGCGCATGATTACTGGATACAACAGCTGTGGTGTTGACAGAGGCATTCAGGGACATAAATTAGGTTACTTACATTATGACTGCTAATACCCCTTGGACAATGTACATTTGCAGCAGCACTACGACAACTCAGCTACACAATGGTAGGGATTATCTAAGCAGGGCTTGTGTCACTGATAAGTCATTGTCTCAACGCAGCCCTGAAATGCTTGGACAGGGTCTAGGAGCAAAGATGATTTGTCATTCCGGTATAGCATCTTCTATTTCCAAAAGGTGTCAAAGTTATCTACAAAAGTTTCACCAACAGAGCTACAGTAGTCTTTTAGCCAAGTGTGTAATGCCAGTAGCCTGCTAATCAGTGGTGATCCGTCATTCAGGGCAGGTGGGGCAGAGCCACAAGATTTTCTTTGTTGTTGCCTGTTTTGCATGTTATTTTGCCACTAATACATGTCACATATCAGTTTGCAAACAATGTAAAAAAATATATCTTTGAGTTAATAAAGCTGCATGCACACATGGTTTCTTTTTTGTTTTCTTGAGTAAGGCAGCTCCAAAATGCAGGTGTTTCAGCCTAGCTCAGTGCTTTCTGTGGAGGAGGGGCAGCCAGCAGAAAATACAAAGCGTAGGGGTTGGTAATCTTCTCTAGTTGCACTGTGATTGGCTCAGTGTTCTGTCACTCATGGAGACAATACCTCACCGCAAAATCGACAGGGAGAGCTAGAAAGTTCAAGCCCCCTTGGGTGCTGGCATAGATTTACACTAAAGTGCCCATCCAAGAAGGCTCAATGTCATTGGTCACAGAGAAAATGACGTCAAATCATAACCATGTTTACGCTGGTTATTAATAGTGATTTTACTTTGATAGCGGCGCTCCGGTTATGAGTCAATCGAAAAGCAGCTTACTTTGAAGCAGTGTGCCGATGCCTGTATCACTTCATCAGAAGTATGTCATCAATGATATCCAAAGCTTTTTTTGATCACTTGTGTTGCAAATGCGAGATCCCCCTGATTTTGCCGTGGTTCCGGTGTATTCTTAGATTCCAAGCTGCTTTCAAATACAGAAGTCTACTGGACACCGTACTTACAAATATAGTTAGGATTTTGAAGGTATGAGTTCGAATTGCGGTGAAGGAAAACTATTTTGAAAATAGTTTAATGTGAAATCGCACTTTCTGCACATTGTTGTTCAAATAATAAATTTTATTTAGTATAATCGTTTGTCTTAAGCATCCCAAATAATGCCATAGATTAACAGTTTTTGAAAAATTGTTGAAGGCAAAAAGGGAAGGCATGATGTAAGATGCAATCCTGATATTCCAACTAATTGTTGGCTACTAAAGCCAACGACTTATCGCTGCACTACGGAGTTTTGCTGACAACAGTGGAGAAAAAAACTTCTGACAATCAAATGCTGCTATTTATTGCTGACCAGCAGATGTCATTAATGTGCATTGTGAACCGGCACAATTTGGTGAAAGCTCCGAAGCCTTCGGAAAGCATTGGTTTCCCATCACTAGTTATTTACACCAACACTGGGGTTCTTTTACACAAACAAGTGTTAGTGTAACAGTTACAGAGTTAATTTAACACCTGAATCAGCACTAGAAATGATACACTGAAAAATAAACACTAGGTAACACTGGCCAATTTGCCTAAATAACTAAATACATTGAGCTAATGTGAAATGTTATGTATCATCAGAGGACCACATTAGCTAGCTACCTTGCTAACAACAGCTAACTGAATCCCTTTTTGCATTTAGGGTCAATACAGGGCAGGCATTGGATACTAGCTTGCTAGCTAATCATAGAATGTAGCCAGCTTGCTTTCAATAATGTTTCAACTCGAACTGGCTAACTACCTAGCCAACTAATTTAAACTTGGACAAAGATTTTGATAACTAACCCGGATTAGCAAATTAGATAGCTCATTTAACTAGCTAGCATTCAGTGGCTTCGTCTGCTAACCCAAAGCAACATGCCTGTTCTCATAAAGGTTTATTGTGTATTTTCTAGGGCAAAAATAAATTAAGGATTGTGCTTGTCTATTACAAATATAGATAGCTATGGCTCCGGCAGCAAATAGCAAAAGGTATCAGCAAGCATTCAGCAATGTACACAGCTAGTTCCATAGTAACAGTGTCACCAGCCTGAATCTATTCTGTAGTTGCAGTCCCTCTATTAGCATATACATTACTTCCAAAATATAGAAAGTAAATCTTCTCGCTATATGTTTATTGAGTGATGATATTTTATTTCATTCACAAGCTACATACAAAACCTGGTGGATTTGTTGGTCAGCAGCATCGTGGGAACCCCCTTACCATATCAGGAGCTGTTACAGAAGGCTGAGGCAGTGGCCAGACACCAGTCCTGTTTCAGTTAATTGGGGACACTTGAATCAGGTTGGTCACATTTGATCTGGTTAATGGTCAAAATACTATCTCTCCTGGAATTGACCTAACCACGATTGAAAATGTAATCAATGCTGTGTGTCTTTTATGTTCTAAGAAGGTGCCCCTTTCCACTTTGCCAATGGACTGGCAGAGTGAATAATACCAACCAGTCAGTGCCGTGCTGGCACATTTCCCTTGTGAATTAGCTGTGAATCAGGATCTCTGATTGGCTATGTTCAACTGTGTATTTACTGTTGGCTTCCATTTCTCTCTCTGGAGTCCTCTGACTGAAAGACAGGTTCATACTGATGTCTGAATTGGGAGAGACATTGAACTCAGAATTACAATAATACAAGACACATCTTTAACTTATCATTTTTTGTTATTATTGAATCGAATGGTACTATCGATAGGGGGTGGGGGCTGTGTATTCTTCAAACACGTCAGGGAACTCCTGTCTTATATGAGACACCATACAGGGAAGTATAATATTTGCACATTATGTGAAGTATGGTTTATTGTACATAGAGCTGTTACACATTATCAAAACACTTTGTTTGGCCTATCTACATAAGTCCAGCAATTGCACTCTTCTCATATTACTCTGTGGGCTACTTACCGATGCAAAGCTTCCTCCTGGAGTAGCCTACAGAGTGGTATGAGAAGAGTGCCATCCTCCTGCTTCTCACATCTGCCTGTAGTTATTGAACTCTGCCTGGGTTGAAGCAAACTCTGTCATTTCCAGGATGGAGTGTCATGCACTCCACCCTTCCTGACAACTGACTGCACCTGTCCATAACCTGTAATACATAACATAGATGGAAGGGACATCATCAACCACTGGAGACTTGAAGACAAATACTCACCCAGAGAGCTGTGCATGTTAGTGTGTGGTTAGACAGTCAAATCCTTGGATTTGGCCATATAGACAAATATAACCCCATTCTCGTTCTGGTTAGACAGCTGAAATTGTACTCTATTCGCAAATTATTTGTATTTGCTAGTTAAGTGTAGGCATACTTATAAGCACATAAACATGATATTTACAGCATAAAATGTTTTGTCTTTGTAACACAAACACACGCATCAGTATTTTGTTGATAAATGTATCTACATTCAAGCTGGGCAATGTTTGTGCAATGTCCAACACCTGTAGGGATATTAGTAGTTCTGGGATTTGTCCCCCGGGAAAGATCTAACAATGGACATAAGGATAAACAAGAAGAAACAAAACTAGCCAGTTATAGAATATTGTTAGAAATACCGTTTCTATGGTAACATGACTTTACATAAGGTAATGAAACTTTGAAAATAAGTTGTAAGCTACTTTCATAGCAAAGTGTTGCAGAACAGGTGTCTTATGAAACACATTATAGTCACCGGCTCATGCTATCTTGTCTTAACTGGTTTGACAGATAAATATCAGCTAGTCTATCCAGCTGCAGCTATTCTCAAGCTATGCTAGCTAGCTGCTTTCAGCTTGACTAAACACAAGGTCAGCACAGGCTTTAGCCTACACATAGAACTGAATTAGCTGACAATCTTGAGAGGGCGAGTCAGTCAAAGGGAGAAGTACTCAACTTCAAAACTGTGTTCTCTACATAGCAGTTAGCTTAGCTTACCTGGCTGTACTCACTACTGCTCTGGTTTGATGTGATTGCATGGAAAAGAAACACCCACATCAAACCACACACCCAAGACAACTCTAGTATTGCTTCAGTCATGGCCGCTAGCATTTCTTAATTACCAAGCTTCAAAACAAGGCCAAATCAGGTTCTTTAATCAGTGTGAGTTGAGTGGACTTAAAATGGACAATAATTTGAGCTATTGTGTTAAAGTTTGTTCACTCAACAAAACTCTGCTCGAAATGAGCTGAATTTGAAAAAGTAAATTACAAATTCAAGGCCACACCATATGTTGGTTCAGCTTTATGCCCAAATTTTAAGCAAACTCACAATCCTATTGCAGCTGGTTGCCTTACAATTGTACGTTCAGTAAACCAGGAGTTTCAGACCACTGCATTCTGGTTGAACTAATCCCTCAAATAAAGGCATTAGGATATATGTAATGCATTGTCAAGAGTTTAATAACACAGGGAAATATGCAAATTGGATGTTCACTCAACCTAAAATTCAAATTGGAGTAAACGTGCAATTCAACTTCAGAATGGACTGTATGGTGGTTCAGCTATATGCTCAAATTTTGAGCGAACTCACAATCCTATTTCAGCAGGATGCCATACGTTGAATCAACTGAATTTTTTTACAGTGTGGCTTCAATATGGAAATATATTATTAAACATAGCATTCGCAAGGATGGTGAAGGAAGTTTTGTTTTTTTATCAGACGAAACAAAAAACAAGCAATCTGACAATATGTCTAAATTGCTAACGCACCTACAGTTGAAGTCGGAAGTTTACATACACTTAGGTTGGAGTCATTAAAACTTGTTTTTCAACCACTCCACAAATTTCTTGTTAACAAACTATAGTTTTGGCAAGTCAGTTAGGACATCTACTTTGTGCATGACAATTAATTTTTCCAACAATTATTTACAGACAGATTATTTCACTTATAATTCACTGTATCACAATTGCAGTGGTTCAGAAGTTTACATACACTAAGTTGACTCTGCCTTTAAACAGCAATTCCAGAAATGTATGTCATGGCTTTAGAAGCTTTTGATAGGCTAATTGACATAATTTGAGTCAATTGAAGGTCTACCTGTGGATGTATTTCAAGGCCTACCTTCAAACTCAGTGCCTCTTTGATTAAAATCATGGGGAAATTAAAAGAAATCAGCAAAGACCTCAGCAAAAGAATTGTAGACCTCCACAAGTCTGGTTCATCCTTGGGAGCAATTTTCAAACACCTGAAGGTACCACATTCATCTGTATAAACAATAGTACGCAAGTATAAACACCATGGGACCATGCAGCCATCATACTGCTCAGGAAGGAGCCCACAGATGAACGTACTTTGGTGTGAAAAGTGCAAATCAATCCCAAAAAACAACAAAGTACCTTGTGAAGATGCTGTAGGAAACAGGTACAAAAGTATCTATATCCACAGTAAAACAAGTCCTATATCGACATAACCTGAAAGGCCGCTCAGCAAGGAAGAAGCCACTGCTCCAAAACCGCCATAAAAAAGCCAGACTGCGGTTTGCAACTGCACATGGGGACAAAGATTGTACATTTTGGAGAAATGTCCTCTGGTCTGATGAAACAAAAATAGAACTGTTTGGCCATAATGACCATCGTTATGTTTGGAGGAAAAAGAGTGAGGCTTGCAAGCCAAAGAACACCATCCCAACCGTGAAGCACGGGGGTGGCAGCATCATGTTGTGGGGGTGCTTTGCTGCAGGAGGGACTGGTGCACTTCACAAAATAGATGGCATCATGAGGCAGGAAATTATGTGGACATATTGAAGAAACATCTCAAGACATCAGTCAGGAAGTTAAAGCTTGGTCACAAATGGGTCTTCCAAATGGACAATGACCCCAAGCATACTTCCAGAGTTGTGTCAAAATGGCTTAAGAACAACAAAGTCAAGGCATTGGAGTGGCCATCACAAAGCCCTGACCTCAATCCAACAGAATATTTGTGGTCAGAACTGAAAAAGCGTGTGCGAGCAAGGAAGCCTACAAACCTGATTCAGTTACACCAGCTCTGTCAGAAGGCCCTCTGGGAATGTGATGAAAGAAATAAAAGCTGAAATAAATCATTCTCTCTACTATTATTCTGACATTTCACATTCTTAAAATAAAGTGATGATCCTAACTGACCTAAAACAGGGAATTTGTACTAGGATTAAATGTCAGGAATTGTGAAAAACGATGTTTAAATGTATTTGGCTAAGGTGTACGTATGTAAACTTCCGACTTCAACTGTATGTGAAGCTGCTAATCCAGCCTTGATTAAGGGGAGGGTAGGCTATGCTTGGTTTTATATCAAATGAAACGTAATGGGGGAAACCAATTGTTTTTTTATGTTTCTAAATACGAGATTCACAGCAACGAAATGCACATATCTCGTTCCGTGGGCACTGTGCGTCATGGCTGGATAGGCTGCGCCTCCGCTCTCCAAATTCATGCCATTACCAACAACTCCGTTAAGACCTGCTTTTTTGGTGGGTGTTAAAACTTCCCATTAGCTCTGCATGAAATTGTCACTTTTGCGCTTGTTTTTAAGGACAAACCTCAAATATTGCCAATCCTACCACCTCAGGGCGAGCGAGCTGATGTTCGACAGGTAAATTGCCGAACCTGGCGTAGCGGTGGAAAATGCCAGTGCGACAGTTTTCAAGTGACGAAATTGCTAAGTAACGTGGCTCTGCCACGTGATACGCCTAGGAATAGTCAGCTCAGAGCAGTAATCTGGAACAGATGTAATTCTAGCTATATCATCATATTGTTAATATTTTTGTGTGTGACTATGTTATGGGATCTCCTATTACACTATATTACTTATACTTCTGTGAGACGCATCACATTGAATGCTCAAATAACTATGGTGACATGCATGGATGTTAGCTGTGGCCACACATGGGTTGTGTGCCAAATGACAGTACCCGGCTCCAGAGGGGGCTAAAGGGGGCTTAGCCCCCTCAGTTTAAGCCTATGCCCCCTCTGTTTTAGTTTTATGTCAAAGAATTGAGTGATAGTTTGTGCTGTGTCAGCACAATGGACAGAGCGCACAGCGGTGTGTTTAGGGGGTTATGGAAAGCCACTGGGGTGGTTATGATTGTTTTGGGTTTCCGTAAAAAGCAAGAAAAAAAAACACTTCTCATCTTTGTGGCACAATAAGTGAATAACGTGATACTCCTCCGCCTGTAATATTTTATTTCGATTTATAAGGGTGGGGTCAAGTTTACCAGTCGGGGACATGGTGAGGACGCCGTGTTGGAGGCCAAACTGTCTCCTTCCTGCTCCTCGGCTGTTCCTTTGGGAGGCGCTCTGCGGGAGTGTCTGCCCTATGATGGGGTGTGTGAGGTTTTCATCCCGACATTGACTGACTCTTAATTGATTATGACCGAACTCTCTTCAAAGCCTGGAGAGGAGAGGGTGTGCTCTGATCCTTTCGCAGGGCTTGGAGAGAAAATGACTGTGCCGCAAAATGTTAGAGGGTGTGGAACGGAAGTTGTGTCACTGCTGGGGGGTCTGGAGACAACCACAGTGTCCACTGTGCATTGTTCAGGAGAGAATGCTCCCTTACCTGCTTCAACAAAGGCCCATACGGGGAAGTGTGTGCCCCCGCATCACCAAAAAGTTTGTGGACAGTGTTTAGGGCCTGGGCAAAGTGTTCATCTTCCTCGGGGCAAATGCTATGATGTTCCTTTATTTGCTCCGCCAATCTTCATTCACCAAATGGACATACCATGTTGGTCAATATGTATCATGTACCCAGTGCTCGGTTTGAATGTGCCATTCTTTAAAGGGGATGGTTAGAAATACTGAACTATAATGATTTCAGTTGAAGGGAAAATGACCACTGCTACGTCCTGAGAATGTTTGTGGTTACTACTTATGTGTGAGGAAAGCGTCTTGAGCATAATTTAAAATGTTGACACCAGAATAAGGGGACTTTTTCACATGGACTCCTTCCAATTCGTGCGTACTATGTGTTTGATTGTGTCAATTGTTTACTGTTAATCCCAACATATTCCCAATAATGTAGGATGTTTGGTTATGGACATTTGATAATTCATTAAATATAATACAGTGAGTGCAAAAAGTATTTGATCCCCTGCTGATTTTGTTTGTTTGCCCACTGACAAAGAAATGATCAGTCTATAATTTTAATGGTAGGTTTATTTGAACAGTGACAGACAAAATAACAGCAAAAAAATCCAGAAAAACACGTGAAAAATGTTATAAATTGATTTGCATTTTAATGAGGGAAATAAGTATTTGACCCCTCTGCAAAACATGACTTAGTACTTGGTGGCAAAACCCTTTTTGGCAATCACAGAGGTCAGACGTTTCTTGTAGTTGGCCACCAGGTTTGCACACATCTCAGGAGGGATTTTGTCCCACTCCTCTTTGCAGATCTTCTCCAAGTCATTAAGGTTTCGAGGCTGACGTTTGGCAACTCGAACCTTCAGCTCCCTACACAGATTTTCTATGGGAGTAAGGTCTGGAGACTGGCTAGGCCACTCCAGGACCTTAATGTGCTTCTTCTTGAGCCACTCCTTTGTTGCCTTGGCTGTGTGTTTTGGGTCATTGTCATGCTGGAATACCCATCCACGACCCATTTTCAATGCCCTGGCTGAGGGAAGGAGGTTCTCACCCAAGATTTGACGGTACATGGCCCCGTCCATCGTCCCTTTGATGCGGTGAAGTTGTCCTGTCCCCTTAGCAAAAAAACACCCCCAAAGCATAATGTTTCCACCTCCATGTTTGACGGTGGGGGTGGGGTTCTTGGGGTCATAGGTAGCATTCCTCCTCCTCCAAACACGGCGAGTTGAGTTGATGCCAAAGAGCTCCATTTTGGTCTCATCTGACCACAACACTTTCCCCTAGTTGTCCTCTGAATCATTCAGATGTTCATTGGCAAACTTCAGACGGGCATGTATATGTGCTTTCTTGAGCAGGGGGACCTAGCAGGCGCTGCTTCACGGCGTAGTGTGTTACCAATTGTTTTCTTGGTGACTATGGTCCCAGCTGCCTTGAGATCATTGACAAGATCCTCCCGTGTAGTTCTGGGCTGATTCCTCACCGTTCTCATAATCATTGCAACTCCACGAGGTGAGATCTTGAATGGAGCCCCAGGCCGAGGGAGATTGACAGTTCTTTTGTGTTTCTTCCATTTGCGAATAATCGCACCAACTGTTGTCACCTTCTCATCAAGCTGCTTGGCGATGGTCTTGTAGCCCATTCCAGCCTTGTGTAGGTCTACAATCTTGTCCCTGACATCCTTGGAGAGCTCTTTGGTCTTGGCCATGGTGGAGAGTTTGGAATCTGATTGATTGATTGCTTCTGTGGACACGTGTCTTTTATACAGGTAACAAAATGAGATTAGGAGCACTCCCTTTAAGAGTGTGCTCCTAATCTCAGCTCGTTACCTGTATAAAAGTATAAAAGAGACCTGGGAGCCAGAAATCTTTCTGATTGAGAGGGGGTCAAATTTCTTATTTCCCTCATTAAAATTCAAATCAATTTATAACATTTTTCACATGCGTTTTTCTTGATTTTTTTGTTGTTATTCTGTCTCTCACTGTTCAAATAAACCTACCATTAAAATTATAGACTGATCATTTCTTTGTCAGTGGGAAAAAACGTACAAAATCAGCAGGGGATCAAATACTTTTTTCCCACACCGTATACATTCATACCATTCTCATTCTCCAAGTGGAAACGTTGTTTGGAGAGCTCACAAACTCCTCACAAACACTTGTGATAAAGAACTTTTGGTTTATTTAATTGCATTTACCAGTTTACTGTCAATTTCTTCATTGTCTTTGTCTGGAGAGCATGAATCCGTTTAAATGTCCCGAACAGTCATTCTGATTAACCTGTAAAATAGCCTTTTGAGTGATTCAAATACCACCCATGACATTTTTGGGGGATGTATACTTTTTAATTTCTCTCATGGCTAACTACCAGGAAGTTTGGAAAGACAGGCTGAGTGGGCGGGTAGCTTAAATTCATGAGCTCACCTAGACTGACAGCTCTTTCAAACACATGTCAAGAAACTTGGATGCAACGAGCAGTGTGCAGTAAAATCATCTCAAGATAATTTCGTGATACACAAAGCAACTAAAACAGTTTTGAAATGGCATACACTTTTTATACATCTCCCATTTAGCATGTCTCTTGTGATGTGGTTCACAGCAACACTGACGGATGTGTTGACATGACAACTATGGCAGAGTTTTGAACAACCCTTCCCCCCTTTTGTTCCTGCTGGCTAAAGACCTAGCTAGCCAGTCACTAGCTAACATCAGACACAGATTAAAGGGGAGACATATAAGTATCTTTGCTATAGATAAATAGTGAAATGTTTAATAACATTTGTTGAACACCCTACAGTAAAATGTTGGCCCCAGTAGAGTAAATACTTAGCTATATAAACCACGCCCTTATGCCTTCTTTGATATTGATTACAAGGCGGTACTTATTTAAATTAGGTAAGAGAATATCATGCTACCATTGGTGTATTAAAATGAGAGTTAGGGTGATATCACCCTATCCCCTTAATAATCCTGTCTTCTGAATCCAAGTGTTTGACATGAAGGAGGGGACCAGTAACTTTATGATAAAACTTTATCAATGTAAAAGCAATAATAATTTTTCATACTTTGGTCATCATACTTTGATCTGGTTTCATACAAAAATCATCACATTTCATGAAAAACAGGATTTTGACTGTTCATGATCTTTAATGTTGTGTGAACGTGCCCGTTTAACTGTGCATAGATATACCTGGCCTAAGCACCAAGAATAGGTGTGGCCAAAATGTATTTAAGTGCCCATTCGGGGATGTTCTAATTAGTTAACTTTTTGGGTAAGTCAAGGGGACGCTGTATCTGAGCCTGGTAGGCCACACCTGTGCTTTATTGGTTAAGACAGGTTTTGCAAGAGCCTACCGAGTGGCGCAGTGGTCTAACTACAGACCCGGGTTCGTTCCCAGGCTGTGTCACAGCCGGCCGTGACCGGGTGACCCATGAGGTGACGCACAATATGCCCAGCATTGTCTCGGTTAGGGGAGGGTTTGGCCAGCCTGGATTTTCTTGTCCCATCGCGCTCTAGCGACTCCTTGTGGTGGGTTGGGTGCCTGCAAGCTGACTGGAGTCACCAGTTGGAAGGTGTTTCCTCTGACACATTGGTGTGGCTGGCTTCCGGGTTAAGCGAGCAGTGTGTCAAGATGCAGTGCGGCCTGGCAGGGTCGTGTTTCGGAGGATGCATGGCTCTCAACCTTTGCAGCGATGGGACAAGTTGCAGCGATGGGACAAGACTGTAACTACCAATTGGGGGGGTAAAAGTACAAAAACATTTTGAAGTCAGTACTACGTATACAGTATATATTTGTGAATATCACTGTCATCTTTGAAACACCTGCGCTGTGTAAATAAATCCAACACTAATTTGTACCTCTACCTGCCTGCCTCCTGCTTGACTGAATAAAATAATTGCAGGAGCTGTCTTTTTTTAGACTATGTTCACCGAAATTCACAAATGACAGTATGCTATAAAGACTTCTGATTATTCACTGTTAAGGGTTCATACACATTTCCATGACTTCTCCATGACTTTTAACAACATTTTCATGACTAGTATTATAGCCTACAAGACAAAGTAAGCATTATTGACACTAGAAGGTTGCTGTGTCTGATCCCATGTAAGCCAACCATCTCCTACCGCTGTGTCCTTGATCAAGGCATTTAACTACACTGTTAGTCACATGTTATGATCATGTGGTCT
The DNA here is from genome assembly GCA_030435695.1 of Brachymystax lenok tsinlingensis. Classification (NCBI taxonomy): domain Eukaryota; kingdom Metazoa; phylum Chordata; class Actinopteri; order Salmoniformes; family Salmonidae; genus Brachymystax; species Brachymystax lenok. Next base: position 7,883,849 of record CM059808.1, read on the forward strand.
ACCCTCCATCTGAGGAGCTCCTGGGTGTGCAGGCATTGCTTTTTATCCAGCCCTGAAACATCCAAGTCTGCTTATCAAGTTCCTGTTGAGCAGCTAATGTTTAGGCTACAATGTGGTTAGACCAGTAGCTATCCTGCAGGATGGTTGCCACCAAAATATTACAACCAAATACTTTTGTCTTTATAAAATGAATCAGGGATGAAATGGATAAGGTAGGCTATTCAAAGCAAGGCATCTAACTTGACATGTTTATATATAAGGCTCTAATATTAATGTTTCTTGGGACATCTAGTATGCACAGCAAGTTATTTGTCAATTACAGTATGCAATGACATGGCTACTGTTTAAAAGAGGGGAATCCCAGCTTCCCAACGGTGCAGATTTATTTAGGCTGTCTACAGTACCGGTGGAAAGGCAACAACAACAATGAATGCTTAGTTAACTATAGTTAACTACCTGCTGCTGAAATATCGTGCTCTCTCTCTTTGGGCAACAGCCCACTCAGCAACGGCCCACTCAGCACTAGCACATACGCAGAACACACATACACGCACTGAAGCGTCATTCCGATTATGTCTATAATGTAGATTTGTAAGTGATTGATAATATTTAAAAGTGTGCCTATATGAATTGCTTTGCTTTTAATGACCTTACAACCCCTAATTTGACAACTTGGAATCACGCATCATGCGCATTCAGGCAGATGCATTTTCAATCTGCGCAATCTCTGGACAGCTCCGAGCCAAGTCAAGCACTGGATACAGGGGAGCTGAGATCGGCTACAGATTTCTCCCAACCTTTCATTTCAAAGTACTCAATGATCTCGGTGTCTCTGCACTTGAACTTCATGTTTATTGTGGTATAGCGTGATATAAGCAGAATTCAATATCATTCCAAAGCAACAACCCCCTTGCTGATGTAGCCCCCTTGCAGATTTCAACTGCCCCCTTAGTCAAATGATCCAGGTGCCGGGTCTGCAAATGGCACTGTATTCCCTACATGGTGCACTAATTTTGACCAAACCCTATGGGTCCTGGTCAAAAGTAGTGCACTATATAGGGAACATAGTACCATTTGGAATACAGACATGCCCTCAGGATCATAACACTTGCCTGGGCAAGAGCAACTATTTTAATCAGTCACTTTGAATGTGTGGAGAGTCCCTAGAAAGGACAGTTGTTCCCAGGTTGCATCTCAAATGGCACCCTGATTCCTCATATAGTGCACTACTTTTTCTGGTCAAAAGTAGTGCACTTCATAGGGAATAGGGTGCCATTTGGGATGCAGTCCTAGTGTTCCGTGGTATCAATGTAATCTGCTGCCAGATGCACAAGATCATTATCTTAATAATGGCCATCAAAATTATATTTTAATGCTGAGTTTGGCACTGGCAGGCAGGCAATTCCACCCCAGGGAGGGAAGGGCTTGGTACAGACAGACATACTGCTCCTAGATGTTATCCACCACTCAGACAGCGATATCAGATCTGCCTCGGAGGATGTGTGGCTTCCCAAAAAGAGAGCTGGCGAGGAACAAAAACCTCTTAGAGTAACTTCCAGGACAACGAGTAGAGGACACAGACAAATGCAACAATAATGCTATAAAAAACCTCCCTGTCCATGTAGATGTTAAAAACATATATTTGTCTCTGTCTCTGTCTCTGTCTCTGTCTCTCTCTGTGTCTCTGTGTCTCTGTCTCCCTCTGTCTGTGTGTCTCTCTCTCTCTCTGTTTCTGTTTCTCTTTTTCTTCATCTCTATATCTCTCTCTCTGTCTCTGTATGTGTCTCTGTCACCCCCTCTCTCTGTCTCTGTCTCTGTCTCTGTCTCTCTGTCTCTACCTGTAGTGGAGGGCTAAAGGACTGTATTATTCATGACCACTTGACCATGACTGAGAACTTGTCCGGACATGCCCCAGGAGATGCAAGGAAGTGCAAGGAGTGAACTCACATCTAGAGTGAGAACAGCTTGAGAGACGGAAGCCTTTTGTACACTATCTCTCTCTCTCTCTCTCTCTCCCTCCCTTGCTGTCTCTCTATCTGGCAGATACACAGTTCTCTCAGGGACATGGCTTGCAGGATTTACTACTATGCATGCAAATCATAATACCACTTCTTTTGCATGTCTAACACATGAGTTTGAAACCTCTCAGGCGATGATACCACAAACACACACACAAGCACACCATCATACACTTGCCAAAAACAATGCTGTGGCGTGCAGAGAGATCAGGTTATGGAAAAAGTCATAATTAAACAAGTCTACACTTGATGGGAGCAGATTCCAGATTTCAGGGGTCTCATTACACTATCCCAACAATTTGGCTTTTTTATGGCATTTTAAAAAACAGGATGTAATAAACAAATTTTGACATTTTGCAGGTTGAAATCTCTTGAGATGTTCATTTTCAAGAGTGTCCAAATGTAAAAATTACAACAACAAAAAACAAATAATACTTAGGAACAAGAATAATATGGTAAGTACTGTCTAATAATTATAACAATTAAATAATCATTTTAAACAAAACGATATACTGAAAGATATATATACAGTGCATTCAGAAAGTATTCAGACCCCTTGACTTTTACACATTTTGTTACGTTACAGCCTTATTCTAAAATGCATTAAATGTTGTTTTTTTTCCTCAGCAATCTTCACACAATACCCCATAATGACAATGCAAAAACAGGTTTTTATACATTTTTGCTAATTTGTAATAAAAAAACGGAAATATCACATTTACATTAGTATTCAGACCCTTTACTCAGTACTTTGTTGAAGTACCTTTGTCAGCGACTACAGCCTTGAGTCTTCTTGGGTATGACACTAAAATCTTGGCACACCTGTATTTTGGAAGTTTCTCCCATTCTTCTCTGCAGATCCTTTCAAGCTCTGTCAGGTGGATGGGGAGCGTTGTTGCACAGCTATTTTCAGGTCTCTCCAGAGATGTTAGATCGGGTTCAAGTCCAGGCTCTGGCTGGGCCACTCAGGGACATTCAGAGACTTGTCCAAAATCCACTCCTGCATTGTCTTGGTTGTGTGCTTAGGGTCATTGTCATGTTGGAAGGTGAACCTTCACCCCAGTCTGAGGTCCTGAGCGCAATGGAGCAGGTTTTCATGAAAGATCTCTCTGTACTTTGCTCCGTTCATCTTTCCCTCAATCCGGACTAATCTCCCATTCCCTGCTGCTGAAAAACATCCCCACAACATGATGCTGCCACCACCATGCTTCACCATAGGGATGGTGTCAGGTTTCCTCCAGACGTCTCGCTCAGCATTCAGGCCAAAGAGTTCAATCTTGTTTCTCATGGTCTGAGAGACTTTAGGTGCCTTTTGGCAAACTCCAAGCAGGCTGTCATGTGCCTTTTACTGAGGAGTGGCTTCCATCTGTCCACTCTACCATAAAGTCCTGATTGGTGGAGTTCTGCAGAGATGGTTGTCCTTCTGGAAGGTTCTCCCATCTCCACAGAGGAACTCTGGAGCTCTGTCAGAATGACCATCGGGTTCTTGGTCACCTCCCTGACCAAGGCCCTTTTCAGACGTAGTTACATGTAGTTACACGTGGTCTGCGGTTGTGAGGCCAGTTGGACGTACTGCCAAATTCTCAAAAACGACATTGGCATATGGCTTATGGTAGAGAAATTAACATTAAATTCTCTGGCAACAGCTCTGGTGGACATTCCTGCAGTTAGCATGCCAATTGCATGCTCCCTCAAAAGATGAGGCATCTGTGGTATTATGTTGTGTGACAAAGCTGCACATTTTAGAGTGGCCTTTCATTTTCCCCAGCACAAGGTGCACCTGTTTAATGATTTTGCTGTTTAATCAGCTTCTTGATATGCCACACCTGTCGGGTTGATGGTTTAAAAAGAGACCAACACTTTACATGTTGCGTTTCTATTTTGTTTATACTATGTACGTATATCGAAATATATAAATAAAAGGAGAACATATACTGGTGTGTCTAATATACAGTTCATTCAGAAAGTATTCAGATCCCTTGACTTCATCTATATTTTGTTACGTTACAGCCTTATTCTAAAATGGATGACATTGTTTTTCCCCCCTCATCAATCTACACACAATACCCCATAATAGCAAAGCAAAAACAGGTTTTAAGAAATGTTTGCAAATTTACAAAAAAAAACTCTGTCAGAATAACCATCGGGTTCTTGGTCACCTCCCTGACCAAGGCCCTTCTCCCCCGATTGCTCAGTTTGGCCAGTCGGACAGCTTTAGGAAGACTTTTGGTGGTTCCAAACTTCTTCCATTTAAGACTGATGGATGGAGGCCACTGTGTTCCACTGTGTTGTGGGGACCTTCAATGCTCCAGAAATGTTTTGGTACCCTTCCCCAGATCTGTACCTAGACACAATCCTGTCTCAGAGCTCTACAGACAATTATTTCGACCTTATGGCTTGGTTTTTGCTCTGACATGCACTGTCAACTGTGGGACCTTACATAGGCAGGTGTGTGACTTTCCAAATCATGTCCAATCAATTAAATGTACCACAGGTGGATTCCAATCAAGTTGTAGAAACATCTCAATGATGATCAATGGAAACAGGACGCACCTGAGCTCAATTTTGAGTCTCATAGCAAAGGGTCTGAATAATAATTTCTGTTTTTTTATTTTGAATACATTCTGAAAAACTGTTTTCACTTTGTCATTATGGGGTATTGTGTGTAGATTGATGAGGATTTTCTTTTTTTCATCAACCAAATATGGAAAACGTCAAGGGATCTGAATACTGAATACTTTCCGAATGCACTGTATATATATATATACACCTACTCATATATATATATATTTATATATATATATATATATACACAGTACCAGTCAAAAATTTGGACACACCTACTCATTCCAGGGTTTTTCTTTATTTTTACTATTTTCTACATTGTAGAACAATAGTGAAGACATCAAAACTATGAAATAACATATAGAATCATATAGTAACCAAAAAAATCAAATATTTGAGATTCTTCAAAGTAGCCAACCTTTGCCTTGATGACAGCTTTTCATACTCTCTGCATTCTCTCAACCAGCTTCATGAGGTAGTCAACTGGAATGCATTTCAATTAACAGGTGTGCCTTGTTAAAAGTTAATTTGTGGAATTTCTTTCCTACATAATGCTTTTGTGCCAATCAGTTGTGTTGTGACAAGGTAGGGGTGGTATACAGAAGATAGCCCTATTTGGTAAAAGACCAAGTCCATATTATGGCAAGAACAGAAATGACAGTCCATCATTACTTTCAGACATGAAGGTCAGTCAATACAGAACATTTCAAGACCTTTTAAAGTTTCTTCAAGTGCAGTCGCAACAACCATCAAGCGCCAGAGGAAAGGAAGACCCAGAGTTACCTCTGCTGCAGAGGATAAGTTCATTAGAGTTACCAGCCTCTGAAATTGCAGCCCAAATAAATGCTTCACAGAGTTCAAGTAACAGACACATCTTAACATCAACTGTTCAGAGACTGCGTGAATCAGACCTTCATGGTCAAATTGTTGCAAAGAAACCACTACTAAAGGACACCAATAAGAAGAATAGACTTGCTTGGGTCAAGAAACACGAGCAATGGACAATAGACCGGTGGAAATATGTCCTTTGATCTGATGAGTCCAAATTTGAGAGGTTCCAACTGCCGTGTCTTTGTGAGACACAGGGTAGATGAATGGATGATCTCCGCATCTGTGGTTCCCACAGTGAAGCAGGGAGGAGGAGGAGGTGTGATGCTGCTCTGCTGGTGACACCGTCAGTGATTTATTTAGAATTCAAGGCACACTTAACCAGCATGGCTACCACAGCATTCTGCAGCGATACACCATCCCATCTGGTTTGCGCTTAGTAGGACTATGATTTGTTTTTCAACAGGGCAATGATCAAGGCAAAGGGTGGCTACTTTGAAGAATCTCCAATCTAACATAAATTTTGATTTTTTTAACACTTTTTTGGTTACTACATGATTCCATGTATGTTATTTCATAGTTTTGATGTCTTCACTGTTATTAAAAATGTAGAAAATAATTAAAATAAAGAAAAACCCTTGAATGAGTAGGTGTGTCCAAACTTTTGACTGGTACTATGTGTATATATATATACATATATATATATATATACAGTTGAAGTTGGAAGTTTACATACACCTTAGCCAGATACATTTAAACTCAGTTTTTCACAATTCCTGACATTTAATCCTAGTAAAAATTCCCTGTCTTGGGTCAGTTAGGATCATCACTTTATTTTAGGAATGTGAAATGTCAGAATAATAGTAGAGAGAATGATTTATTTTAGCTTTTATTTCTTTCATCACATTCCCTTTGGTTAAGAAGTTTACATACACTGAATTAGTATTTGGTAGCATTGCCTTTTAAATTGTTTAACTTGGGTCAAACATTTCGGGTAGCCTTCCACAAGCTTCCCACAATAAGTTGGGTGAATTTTGGCCCACTCCTCCTGACAGAGCTGGTGTAACTGAGTCAGGTTTGTAGGCCTCCTTGCTCGCACACGCTTTTCAGTTCTGCCCACAAATCTTCTATGGGATAGAGGTCAGGGCTTTGTGATGGCCACTCCAATACCTTGACTTTGTTGTCCTTAAGCCATTTTGCCACAACTTTGGAAGTACGCTTGGGGTCATTGTCCATTTGGAAGACCAATTTGCGACCAAGCTTTAACTTCCTGACTGATGTCTTGAGATGTTTCTTCAATATATCCACATAATTTCCTGCCTCATGATGCCATCTATTTTGTGAAGTGCACCAGTCCCTCCTGCAGCAAAGCACCCACACAACATGATTCTTCTGCTTGCAAGCCTCCCCCTTTTTCCTCCAAACATAACGATGGTTATTATGGCCAAACAGTTCTATTTTTGTTTCATCAGACCAGAGGACATTTCTCAAAAAAGTATGATCTTTGCAGTTGCAAACCGTGGTCTGGAATTTTTATGGCGGATTTGGAGCAGTGGCTTCATCCTTGCTGAGCGGCCTTTCAGGTTATGTCAATAAGGGACTCGTTTTACTGTGGATATAGATACTTTTGTACCCGTTTCCTCAAGCATATTCAGAAGGTCCTTTGCTGTTGTTCTAACATTGATTTGCACGTTTCGCACCAAAGTACATTCATTTCTAGGAGACAGAACGCGTCTCCTTCCTGAGTGGTATGCCGGCTGTGTTGTCCTGTGGTGTTAATACTTGCGTACTATTGTTTGTACAGATGAATGTGGTACCATCAGGCAATTGGAAATGGCTCCCAAGGATGAACCAGACTTGTGGAGGTCTACAATTGTTTTCTGAGGTCTTGGCTGATTTCTTTTGATTTTCCCATGATGTCAAGCAAAGAGGCACTGTGTTTGAAGGTAGGCCTTGAAATACATCCATAGGTACACCTCCAATTGGCTCAAATGATGTCAATTAGCCTATCAGAAGCTTCTAAAGCCATGACATACATTTCTGGAATTTTCCAAGCTGTTCAAAAGGCACAGTAAACTTAGTGTATGTAAACCTCTGACCCACTGGAATTGTGATACAGTGAATTATAAGTGAAATAATCTGTCTGTAAGCAATTGTTGGAAAAATTACTTGTGTCACGCACAAAGTAGATGTCCTAACCGACTTGCAAAAGCTATAGTTTGTTAACAAGATATTTGTGGAGTGGTTGAAAAACAAGTTTTAATGACTCCAACCTAAGTGTATGTAAACTTCCGACTTCAACTGTATATATAAGCAGGTGTCAAATTTCATGATCATATAATGATTCAAAGAGGTAGATCACAGCACTGAAAGGAGAAGTAAGCACGAGAGAGAGAGAGAGAGAGAGAGAGAGAGAGAGAGAGAGAAGGAGAAAGGGAGAGAATGAGTAGAGGAGGGAGGCCTATTTATCACCCTAATTACGTGAGGAAGATCAGAACCCCGGTGCGTTGTGGGATGGTCTGACTCATGGAAACGTCTCTTAAGGAGGTCGCAGCTCAGCCAGCCAGCCTGGCTGAATATTAATAGAGGGATGGGAGGGATGAGAGAGAGGGAGGCAAGGTGTGGACAGGGGGATGCCTTTTATTAGCGAGGCTAATGATGCACTTGAGTAAACCTCCTTTCCAATATCTGAGCTGTTGCTCTGACCTCTCTCTTTCACTCTCGCTCTCTCTTTCTGTCTTCCTCTCTTTTTTGTGGCCTGTTTGGAATAGAATGCCTGTCAGATGTGGACGTGGGTAGGTCAAAATATTCCGATCCTAATATTGCACACTGCCAGGCATGATGCTGCAGCGTTAACTCCTCACATGCCCAGGACTCAACTGTGTACCAGAGACTGTACTGTGTCTCAGGAGTGAACTGTGCATCAGGCCGGGATTGTGTAAGCTCTTTCAATGTACTTCTGGTTCATAAAAACATGTTGTTTATTTATAGGATAATAGACGTATATGTTTTAAGTGAATACAATCTTCAGAACATCATCCATCCTCATACTCAGACAATACTTCAAGGTTGACTAACTGTACTTTCTGTTTGTGGTGTACACACAAACAATGAGGGATTCTCAAGGGTTTTTGGAAAGGGTGATGGTTCTATATGGAACCATACTGAACCCAAAGAACTCTTTGAGCCCTTCAATGGTTCTTTGCAGTACAAAAAAAGTGTTATTGTAGGGGCGGTGGCTCATTAGAATATTTTGGGGCGTAGTTTGATCACAGCTCTTTTTGTGCAACTATGAGTGAGAGTGTTGTTCCATGTTATCTGTGACACTAGCCAGTGAAGGTGTCTTCTGAAAGACACTTGACTAACGGCCCTGCTACGCTATAGCCATCCGGCATTGCCATCAGCCATTGAGAGAATACTTCCTTTGAAATCAATGAAAGCTGCTATACTGCCCATGTGTGCTTGCGTTGTGTCACGTCCAATGCCAATGGTGTCCAAGCTCAAGGATCGCAGCGCTTCAATTCTCTATGGCTGACACACCTGTTCATTCTATCTTGTGTATTGAAATAATTTGAATTTGAGTGTTGATTTTGGTTGCATATAGCCTCGACTATACACCACTGGTTATTTTACTTTATGAAGTCAGGAAGCTAGCTAGCAGAAACTCTAGCTTGACATTGACTATGTTCACAATGTAAACAAAAGCAATTTGTGCAATGTTAGTGCAACCACTAGCAACAATTTGAATGAGTACTTGCAAAAAACTGGACAATTTGTTTTTAGTGTGTATGCACTTTAAATAGCAGAAGAGTCTCTCAAGCATGACAGTAAATAGCTTATTTATTAATCCTTTAGTAGCACTGGAAATGGTTTGTTCTCAAACAACAAGAAGACATAAACTGTGCCCCAAATGGCACCTTATTCCCTTTGTAGTGCATTCCTTTTGAACATTGTCCATACATGCTTAGAAAAAAAGTTGCTATCTAGAAACTAAAAAGGGTTAGGATAACCCTTTAAATAACCCTTTTTGGTTCCAGGTAGAATGCTTTTGGTTCCAGGAAGACTCATTTTGGGTTCCATGTAAAAACGTTTCCACAGAGGGTTCTACATGGAACGCAAAAGGGTTCTACCTGGAACCAAAAAGGGTTCTCCTATGGGGACAGACGAGGAACCCTTTTGGAACCCTTTTTTCTAAGAATGCACGGCTCAGGTCAAAAGTAGTGCACTATATAGGGAATTGGCTGCCATTTTGGACACATCCATAAGTTTACAGTACAGAGACACAAAGAGAGATTTCTGTGAAATGTGTCCAACCTGTCTAGCAAATATTTCCCCCTTCAGAAATGATAGTCTCCTGTAAATCACGGTACCATTGTCTGGACTTGTTCCGCTGGAATGTGGTCGCTTCTACCAGACCAAATGGCATGCACAGAGGGGAAAGAGGGAGAGAGAGATAGAGAGGGATAGAGAGAGAAAGAGAGACAGAGAGAAAGAGAGTGAGAGAGAGAGAGAGGGGGAAGGAAGGAGAAAGAAAGAAAGAGAGAAAAGCTTGAGGGAACTCTCCATTTGATAGCATGTAAAGTATGTACAAATACCACAAAGCATTCGCAAACTGCCCTTTTTTTTTTATCTCGCTACATGGGAATATTGCAATAACCGTTCAATCTGATCGCAAGCCCAGATTTTCAAAAGGTCAACTTATCTCGCTGATGCACATATGCAAGCCCAGATTGCAGATATGCAAGCCCAAGCGATGGAGGGAGAGAGAAGAAAAAATATGTAATGATAATTTACTGCTCAGACAATGAAAGGGAAGAAAAGATGTTATCATTAAATAAAATATCTACATATTGGGCCAGGTTTTTGCTAGACTCTCTCTGGCAAACTGTAAGAGCTATTGCTTATCAAATACAATGGACAAGATTGAAACACACAATTCTGGGCCTGGGTGCCCATTTCCCCACCCCACTATGTTAGTCTGTACATTGCTCAAATGGAGTTAGATGTCTGTAAGTCCTGTATCTCTCTCTCTCTCCCTCTCTTTTCCTTTCTTTCTCTCTGTCTTTTCTGTCTTTTCTGTTTTCCTCTCTCTTTCTCTTTCTCTTTTTCTCTCTCTCTCTCTCTCTCTCTCTCTCTCTCTCTCTCTCTCTCTCTCTCTCCTTCCCCTTCTCTAAAGCCTCATCTAAGGTCAAAATCTAAATGTAAAAGGGCTCCACTTCTCTCTGAGAGTAATGAAGGTCTGAGGGGGTGGTGTGGAGAAGGGGGTTGAGTGAGGGTGGTGTGAGCGATTGATGGAGCGTGGAGTGGGCAAGGGGTTGAGGGGGTGGCTGCTTTAAGAGCTGAAGAACTTGCCATTGACCACAGGTTTGGGACAACACCACAAGCCCTCGCCTCGGGAAGGATATAATGTTTCAGTCGCTCTCTCTCAGGCCCTGTGCTGGTCTAGCTGTATGCCACCGTGAGTTATGAAGTATAAAACCCTCCAGAACAGCTCTGAGTGGTTCTGACAAATAGGACAAGCTGACTGCTTTAACCTCTGGGTTTCTGGACCAGGTGATCTGGACCAACCAGGAGGGAACCATGGAACAGCCAGAGAAGAGAGATCGAATGGAAGGCTATATGACGGCCAAAATGAATGCCAGAGACAGACAAGAAGAGATGGTGAATAAGACAGCCAATATATAGGAAATGTCAGGGCAAGGCCAGTGAGAAGAGCTAATGCAAGGCCGAAAGGGTAACAGATAAGATTGAGAGAAGAGACAGCAAAATAGAGATGATGGAAAGAAAATAGAGAGAAGCCCAGAGAGAATCCAAGGTAGGGCCTGCTAGATAGCAGCCACGGAAGTTACAAATATGGGCCAATTGGGGGCACTGCAATAGGGCCAGGCCAGAGACAATGGAGAGGTAGAATAAGCCCATATATAATGGCCAGAGCAAAGTCAGAGGAGCCACAGAAGGGCGATGGAGATTAAAAGGAGGTCTAAGGGGAGGCCAGATGAGAGAACAACTAGAAGAAGAAAAAGACAGAGGTTGAGAGAAGGTCAGAGACAGAGAGAACCAGAGAGAGTTAGAAAAAGGTTGAGAGAAGGATAGTCCATGTCAGAGACAGAGAGAGAACCAGAGAGAGTTAGAAAAAGGTTGAGAGAAGGATAGTCCATGTCAGAGACAGAGAGAGAACCAGTCAGACAACAGTGGGCCAGAGGAGTACATGATTCTTCCTCTTGTCTCCCTCAACAAAAGAACCAATGGTGAAGTGTAGTCTTGGCGTGTGAGCACAAGGTGACCGTGGAGTGGGCGAAGAGACTCTTGAGTGGTGACTATTGCCCTCTGTTTTGAAATTATGTGCTGCTCTACAGTCTTTTGAATTATTAAGGTTTGAAAAAGTGAGCAAACCTTACGAGCAGCACTTATTGTAAAAGCGGAGTGGAATGAAACGGTAAATGGGGAAAAAGTGAGAACAACAGACATACTATTATATTTAGGGGGTTCATCTGAACCTGGAACGAGATATATTTACAAAGATACTTATGTCAATCCTCTCTTTGTCGTCCCCTCCTCCCCCCTTTCCCCCTCAAATATTAACTCATGATCCATATCCAACCAGCACTCAGTTTCCCCAGGTCTGTCTGAGTCAGCTCATTCATCTTCCCCTAGAGAGTCAATAGATCCCCAGCTCCCTGGTCATTTACCCTGATGTCTCTCTGGTCAGAGCCAGTGGTCACTTAGCTGGTGTTTAGTAACAGGATACAGGTTTTCTCTGAGGCCTAGCAGGGCTTTTCCCTGTAGCCAGATGAAACAGCAGAGGGCTGGATGAAGCTAAGTAGAGGTGGTGTGTGGCCTGCACCACACCGCAGAGCCCATAGAACATCCTGTTTACCAGGGGCCTGGTTTTACCCTGCCCTGTCATTTTGGTCTAACCCCATGCAGTCGCTCCCCTCAGAGCAAACTATTGATTATGTATTTTAGGGGGGGATTTTAAAAAGTAGATGCTTTTTATTCATAGTAATATAGCTAGTTCCTTTTCTTGTTCTTACTGTATCTATGCAGGGGTAGTGGGAGGAAAGGGGGTCTGCTAGGCTCAGGGAGGGAGAATCCCATGGGGCTCTGGTTAAAAGTAGTGCACTATATTGGGAATATGGTGCCATTTGGGATATAGCAAGAGTTACCCATCAGGGCAGGTGATAGCATCACCGATCTCCACCCCCGGGAGTTCCCAGGATAATTGCAGGCTACTACAATAAAAATGAATGTGTCTGAGTGAGATTTGAAAAGGAGAACAAAAATAAATAAGACATTCTATATTTTAATTGAGATGGATTTACGTTTGCGGAAGGCGTAAGCTGCATGCATTTTAAAGCAGAGGCTGAGGCGCTTCCCCCCCCGTCAATAACACTGTGCCGACCTGGTGGCATACCTAGAAGCATTCCAATCCCTGACCTCAATTTGCGAACTTAATAAAAAGGTCTGAGGAAATGTAGCCCTTTGGTGCGCTGGGTAATTACAAATGTTTGGATTTCTCCTTGAGGAAGAATGCAATACCTCTGTCACTTGGCTAGCTTACATACTGCAGGCCAATCGACTCCTGTGGAATCCACAGCATTAACCTCTCGGACACGTACTCATACAGCTGTAAATTAGAGACTAATTAAAATGGGCTCATTATCTTAACACCGTCACAGACACAGACACACGCACACTCGTGCTCATCATTTTAACGCTATCTCGCTGATTTCCTCTGTGTCCACATCACTAAGTATCTACCATAGTCCAAACACACCAACACAGTTGTTAAAAGGGCACAACAACGCCTCTTCCTCCTCAGGAGGCTGAAAAGATTTAGCATGGGCTCGCAGATACTCAAAAAGTTATACAGCTGCACCATTGAGAGCATCTTGACTGGTTGCATCACCACTTGGTATGACGGCCCTCTATACCAGGCGGTGTCAGAGGAAGGCCCTAAAAATGGTCAGAGAGGCCAGCCACCCAAGTCATAGACTTTTCTCTCTACTATTGCACTTTTCTCTCTACTACCGCATGGAACCGATAGGATCCTGAACAGCTTCTACCCCCATAAGACTGCTAAATAGTTAGATAAATAGTTAGATAAATAGTTAGATAAATAGTTACGTGGGCTATCTGCATTGACCCTTTTTTGCACAAACTTTTTTGACTCATCACATATGCTGCTGATAATGTTATTTATGTCACTTTATTCCTAGTTATATGTACATATCTATCCACATTAACATTGTTGTACCACTGCACATCGACTCGGTACTGGTACCCCTTGGATATTGCCAAGTTATCGTTACTCATTGTGTATCAATTATGACTTTTATTATTATGTGTTTTACTTTCCTATTATTTCACTATTTTCCTTCTCTCTGCATGGTTGCGAAGGGCCCGTAAAGTAAGCATTTCACTGTTCATTCACATCTGTTTTTTACAAAGCATGTGACAACAAAAATTTGATTTAAATTGGAAGACATGGACAGGAACACAGAAGAGAAGCAGGGGACAACAAATGCAGTGTTATATTTAGTTTGTTGTTTTCTCCTCTTAGCCCAGGGCTATTCAACTGGGGATCTGCAAAAAAATATATACACTGCATTTGGAAAGTGTTCAGACCTGTTGACTTTTTCCATATTTTGTTACATTACAGCCTTATTCTAAAACGGTTTAAATAGGTTTTTTTACTCATCAATCTACACAAATACACCATAATGACAAAGCAAAAACAGGTTTTTAGAATTTTTTGCAAATGTATAAAAAAATTTAAGCTGAAATATCACATTTTCCGTAAGTATTCAGACCTTTTACTCAGTACTTGGTTTAAGCACATTTGGCAGCGATTTTTAGGAACCTTTTGGCAAACTCCAAGCGCGCTGTCATGTGCCTTTCACTGAGGTGTGGCTTCAGTCTGGCCACTCTTTCCATAAAGTCTTGATTGGTGGAGTGCTGCAGAGATGGTTGTCCTTCTGGAAAGTTCTCCCATCTCCACAGAGGAACTCAGAGTGACTATGGGGTTCGTTGTCACCTCCCTGACCAAGGCCCTTCTCCACCGATTTGTCAGTTTGGTCGAGTGTCCAGCTCTAGGAAGTCTTGGTGGTTCAAAATGTCTTCACTTTACGACTGATGGAGGCCACTGTGTTCTTGAGGACCTTCATTGCTGCAGAATGGTTTTGGTACCATTCCCCAGATCTGTAACCTCGACACAAACCTATCTCGGAGCTCCACGGACAATTCCTTCAACCTCGTGGCTTGGTTTTTGCTCTGAAATGCACTGTCAACTGTGGGACCTTATATAGACAGGTGTGTGCCTTTCCAAATAATGTCCAGTGAATTGTATTTACCGCAGTTGGACTCCAATCAAGTTGTAGAAACATCTCAACTCACTCACCGGAGTATCTGACATAGTCTTTGAAGAAGCACCCGCGGATAGGCTGCCAGTCAATAGGCTACCAGTCAATAGGCTACCAGTCAATAGGTTACCAGTCAATAGGCTACCAGTCAATAGGTTACCAGTCAATAGACTACCAGTCAATAGGTTACCAGTCAATAGACTACCAGTCAATAGGCTAGCAATTCAATAGACTACCAGTCAATAGGTTACCAGTCAATAGGCTACCAGTCAATAGGTTACCAGTCAATAGGCTACCAGTCAATAGGTTACCAGTCAATAGACTACCAGTCAATAGGCTACCAGTCAATAGATTACCAGTCAATAGGCTACCAGTCAGTAGACTACCAGTCAGTAGACTACCAGTCAATAGGCTACCAGTCAATAGGTTACCAGTCAATAGACTACCAGTCAATAGACTACCAGTCAATAGACTACCAGTCAATAGGCTACCAGTCAATAGGCTACCAGTCAGTAGGCTACCAGTCAATAGGCTACCAGTCAATAGGTTACCAGTCAATAGACTACCAGTCAATAGACTACCAGTCAATAGGCTACCAGTCAATAGGCTACCAGTCAATAGGCTACCAGTCAGTAGACTACCAGTCAATAGGCTACCAGTCAGTAGACTACCAGTCAATAGGCTACTATTAAATAGGCTACCAGTCAGTAGACTACCAGTCAATAGACTACCAGTCAATAGGCTACCAGTCAATAGGCTACCAGTCAATAGGTTACCAGTCAATAGGCTACCAAACAATAGGCTACCAGTCAATAGATTACCAGTCAGTAGGCTACCAGTCAGTAGACTACCAGTCAGTAGACTACCAGTCAATAGGCTACCAGTCAATAGACTACCAGTCAATAGACTACCAGTGAATAGGTTACCAGTCAATAGGCTACCAGGGGGGTGGATCAGCTTCATATTGCAGAACGATTGTTGCTTCCATCAATGTAATTGTCTGCATCATTTCCAATCCCCCATAGTATCTTTTTTTGGTAAATATATATCCATATACATACACGTACATACCCATACATATACATATGCATACATAAACATCCATACATATACACATATATACATACATACACATAATTGTATAGATAAACATACTTTTTTTTTTAATATACCAATATTATTACCCGCAAACCCTACCACCCTTCCCCCAAATGGAGTAAACAAATAAACAATAACACTTAGGCTTCTATCTTCAGTTTATACATCTTATACACTTTTTCAGACACAATCTATTTTACAATAGTTATATTCTGTTTGTTTTTAGTCCTTCCTCTATTTATGATGTCCATCCAGTTAGTTCTAGGCAAATGTTGCAATTCTTCAGCCATTCCTGGACATGTGACCAAAAACGATCTACAAATGGACAATACCATACCCGGGCCAGGTCGATTAGAAAGGCCTGCTCACAGAAGTTTTAGGGAGCGTTTGACAGTGATGAGGGCTGGTCGTTTGACCACAGGCCCATAACGGACGCAGGCAATGAGGCAGTGGTTGCTGAGATCCTGGTTGAAAACAGCAGAAGTGTATTTAGAGGGCAAGTTGGTCAGGATGATATCTATGAGGGGGGCCCATGTTTACGGATTTAGGGTTGTACCTTGTAGGTTCCTTGATAATTTGTGTGAGATTGTAGGACGGCCTGGGGTGTTAAGCATATCCCAGTTTAGGTCGCCTAACAGTACGAACTCTGAAGATAGATGGGGGCAATCAATTCACATATGGTGTCGAGGGCACAGCTGGGAGCTGAGGGGGGTCTATAACAAGCGGCAACAGTGAGAGACTTATTTCTTAAGAGATGGATTTTTAAAAGTAGAACCTCGAACTGTTTGGGCATAGACCTGGATAGTATGGCAGAACTCTGCAGGTTATCTCTGCAGTAGATTGCAACTCCGCTCCGTTTAGCAGTTCTTTCTTGACAGAAAATGTTTTAGTTGGGGATGGAAATTTCAGATGATATCAGACCTTGTTGCGTGTCCGATAATCTACCATTTATATAGGAGTGGTTAAAACATGATAATAATGGTCCTCTGAGTATATCCCAAAACGTTTGCTATACTTCCACTGGTATGCCATCCAGCCCTGGGGTTTTCCCAGCCTTAAACGCTTTAATTGCGTCAAGTAGTTCCTATTCTGTAAATTGGCCTTCACATGAGTCTTTCTGTACAGATGTTAATTTTACATTAGTATTAGGAAAGAAATCCATACAATTAGCTTCAGTTAATGGAGACGGAGGAGACTGAAACGAAAACATATTCTTAAAGTACTTTACTTCCTCTTTCAAAATATAATTTGGTGAATCATGCATGACTCCATCATTTGTCACAAGTTTCAATACATTTTTTGGGTAGCATTTCTATATTTAAGATTGAAAAATAATTTGGTGCATTTTTCCATATATTCCATCCAGTTCACTTTATTTTTATAATATATTACACTGGATCTTTCTTGAATATGTTCCCCCATTTCTTTTTGTTTTTCCACTAACTTATTCTGTGCCTCTATGGTACAGTTTTTATTGCTATCTAACTGTACTATTAGTCTTTCAATTTTCTTTGTTAATATAGACTCTTTTGATCTAAATTGCTTTTGTTTTATAGATGAGTACTGAATTGCATGGCCTCTAAAGGCACATTTAAAAGTGTCCAATACAATAAGGGGATCTGCTGTACCTATGTTATGTCTGAAAAAGTCAGTTATAAATTCTTCTGTCCTAGTTATAAACAATTTATCACCTAGTAGGCTTTGATTAAATTTCCAATATCCTCGCCCACGTTGAAATTCTGTAAGAGTAATATATATGCCAATTATGTGATGAGCCGACCGCATTCTGTCTCCTATCAACACTTTGTAAACTTTTGGTGCCAGAGAGAATGGCATAAGAAAGTAGTCAAGACGACTAGCTTGATTAAGCCTCCGCTGTCATGTCCAGGCCTGAAAAGACAGGCTGGCGTGTTTTTGCTTTGGTTTTGGTGTAGGGTTTTTGTTCTAGGTGTTGTATTCTATGTTGGAGTAATGGTTCCCAATTAGAGGCAGCTGTGTGTCGTCTCTAATTGGGAACCATATATATATTTGGGGTTTTCATTTAGGTTTTGTGGGTGATTGTTTGAGCATAGCTTGTTTGTGTTTAGTGTGTTCGACTTCACGATCTTCGCATGCTTACCTTTTGTTGTTTTACCCAGTTACGTGAGTTTCGTTTTTGTATAATAAACATGTATACTGGATGCCTCACTGCGCCTTGGTCTGTCCCTCATGAAGATCGTGACAGAATCACCCACCATAAAAGGACCAAGCAGCGAGAGACCCGGGAGTCCTGGACTTGGGGGGGAAATATTAGCTGGGAAGGGACCTTGGGGGAAGACGGAGGATTATCGTCACCCCAGGGAGAAAAAAGCGTGGAGAAAAGAGCATTGTTACCCTAGGAGGAGGATGGAAGCGGCGATGACTGAGCGAGGGAGCTACGAGGATATATATGGAGCGTGGAACCCGGAGAGGGAGAGATACGTTGGAACTCGCCTGGCACGGAAACCCAAAATACAGCCCCAAAATGTTTTGGGGGGGGGGCACACGAGGAGTTTGGCCGGTTCAGGAGGGACTCCTGAGCCAACTCCTCGTGCTTTGTGGAGAGAGCGTTGGGGAGAGCGGCGCACGGAGAGGACACCGTGTTATGCAGTTTTGCGCACTGTTTCTCCTGTGCGCATTCACAGCCCGGTGCGGGAGATTCCAGCGCCACTCGTCTGTCAGGCTACATTGAGTGTGCAGCCTGGTAGAGTGGTGCCGGCTCAGCGCTCCTGGTCTCCGGTACGCCTCCTAGGACCTGGATATCCTGCACCGGTTCTGCGTTCAGTATCTCCGGTACGTGTCCACAGCCCAGTGCGAGAGATCCCAGCGCCACTCGTCTGTCAGGCCAAGGTTAGTGTTCTACCTGGAAGAGTGGTGCCAGCTCTGCGCGCCAGGTCTCCAGTGCGTCTCCTGGGACCAAGATATCCTGCACCGGTCCTACGGGCAGAATCTCCGGTTCGCATCCACAGCCCAGTACGTCCTGTCTCTGCTCCACACTCCAGGATCCCTGTTCTACGCTCCAGGACCCCTGTGCCTGGCGTGGACTCAGTACGTCCTGTCCCTGCTCCACGCTCCAGGATCCCTGTGCCCGTGGGGAGCCCAGTTCGGCCGGTTACCGCTCCCCGCACCAGAGTGCGCGTCACGAGCCCAGTTCGGCCGGTTCCCGCTCCCCGCACCAGAGTGCGCGTCACGAGCCCAGTACGGCCGGTTCCCGCCCCGCACCAGAGTGCGCGTCACGCGCCCAGTACGGCCGGTTCCCGCTCCCCGCACCAGAGTGCGCGTCACGAGCCCAGTTCGGACGGTTCCCGCTCCCCGCACCAGAGTGCCAGAGAGGGTCCCCAGCCCGGGGCCGCCAGAGAGGGTCCCCAGCCCGGGGCCGCCAGAGAGGGTCCCCAGCCCGGCGCCGCCAGTGAGGGTCCCCAGCCCGGCGCCGCCAGTGAGGGTCCCCAGCCCGGCGCCGCCAGTGAGGGTCCCCAGCCCGGCGCCGCCAGAGAGGGTCCCCAGCCCGGGGCTGCCAGAGAGGGTCCCCAGCCCGGGGCCGCCAGAGAGGGTCCCCAGTCCTGCAAATGGCCCAGGGCCTCCGGTGTGTGACTTCGACCAGCACGGCCAGCACCGGAGCCGCCACCTGGGACAGAGAAACCCACCCAAGACCCCCCATGGACTTTTGGGGTGGCGGTCGGAGTCCGCGCCTTTGGGGGTACTGTCACGCCCAGGCCTGAAAAGACAGGCTGGCGTGTTTTTGCTTTGGTTTTGGTGTAGGGTTTTTGTTCTAGGTGTTGTATTTCTATGTTGGGGTAATGGTTCCCAATTAGAGGCAGCTGTGTGTCGTCTCTAATTGGGAACCATATATACACTGCTCAAAAAAATAAAGGGAACACTTAAACAACACAATGTAACTCCAAGTCAATCACACTTCTGTGAAATCAAACTGTCCACTTAGGAAGCAACACTGATTGACAATAAATTTCACATGCTGTTGTGCAAATGGAATAGACAACAGGTGGAAATTATAGGCAATTAGCAAGACACCGCCAATAAAGGAGTGGTTCTGAAGGTGGTGACCACAGACCACTTCTCAGTTCCTATGCTTCCTGGCTGATGTTTTGGTCACTTTTGAATGCTGGCGGTGCTTTCACTCTAGTGGTAGTCTACAACCCACACAAGTGGCTCAGGTAGTGCAGCTCATCCAGGATGGCACATCAATGCGAGCTGTGGCAAGAAGGTTTGCTGTGTCTGTCAGCGTAGTGTCCAGAGCATGGAGGCGCTACCAGGAGACAGGCCAGTACATCAGGAGACGTGGAGGAGGCCGTAGGAGGGCAACAACCCAGCAGCAGGACCACTACCTCCGCCTTTGTGCAAGGAGGAGCACTGCCAGAGCCCTGCAAAATGACCTCCAGCAGGCCACAAATGTGCATGTGTCTGCTCAAACGGTCAGAAACAGACTCCATGAGGGTGGTATGAGGGCCCAACGTCCACAGGTGGGGTTGTGCTTACAGCCCAACACCGTGCAGGACGTTTGGCATTTGCCAGAGAACACCAAGATTGGCAAATTCGCCACTGGCGCCCTGTGCTCTTCACAGATGAAAGCAGGTTCACACTGAGCACGTGACAGACGTGACAGAGTCTGGAGATGCCGTGGAGAACGTTCTGCTGCCTGCAACATCCTCCAGCATGACCGGTTTGGCGGTGGGTCAGTCATGGTGTGGGGTGGCATTTCTTTGGGGGGCCGCACAGCCCTCCATGTGCTCGCCAGGCTGTTTTTCTGCAAAGGGACCAGGACGACTGATCCGTGTAAAGGAAAGAATGAATGGGGCCATGTATCGTGAGATTTTGAGTGAAAACCTCCTTCCATCAGCAAGGGCATTGAAGATGAAACGTGGCTGGGTCTTTCAGCATGACAATGATCCCAAACACACCGCCCGGGCAACGAAGGAGTGGCTTCAGAAGAAGCATTTCAAGGTCCTGGAGTGGCCTAGCCAGTCTCCAGATCTCAACCCCATAGAAAATCTTTGAAAGTCCGTGTTGCCCAGCGACAGCCCCAAAACATCACTGCTCTAGAGGAGATCTGCATGGAGGAATGGGCCAAAATACCAGCAACAGTGTGTGAAAACCTTGTGAAGACTTACAGAAAACGTTTGACCTCTGTCATTGCCAACAAAGGGTATATAACAAAGTATTGAGATAAACTTTTGTTATTGACCAAATACTTATTTTCCACCATAATTTGCAAATGAATTCATAAAAAATCCTACAATGTGATTTTCTGGATTTTTTTTCCTCATTTTGTCTGTCATAGTTGAAGTGTACCTATGATGAAAATTACAGGCCTCTCTCATCTTTTTAAGTGAGAGAACTTGCACAATTGGTGGCTGACTAAATACTTTTTTTTCCCCACTGTATATCTCACTAGGTCAGGGTATTTAAGCCTCCATATATCCACTAATTCCAATATATCCATGACATTCATGATTTCCTTAAGTGCCTGAGGGTGATAGTTTGTAGTGTGATTTCCTTTATGGTCCATAGAGGTATTTAAAACCGTATTAAAATCCCCCCACCATAATAATAGAGTCTAGTGTTGCTTGTAGAGTTGATCAATTCTTGTATATATTTTCAAAGAAGCTTGGATCATCATTATTTGGATCGTATAGGTTAATAAGCCATATCTGTTTATTGTCCAATAACATATTTAAAATAATCCATCTACCTTGATGATCTGTTTGGACAATTTGCACATTTGGATCAAAATGTATGTTAATTAATACCATCACCACTTTTGAATTTCTTTGCCCATAGGAAATATATTTCGCCCCCCAGTCCTTTTTCCACAAAAGTTCATCTAAAATTGTTGAATGAGTTTCCTGTAAACAATATATATTATATTCCTTCTCTTTTAGCCAGGTAAATACTGATCGTCTTTTCTTATTATCTGCTAAGCCAATACATTTCTAACTGGCTATACTTATTTCACCATTTACCATGATGAGGCACAACTTTCAATTTTATTTATCAAAATATATGTTTGTAAACGTACCATTAAAAAGTAACATGATGATTGAGTGTCTATAGAGCTGTACCATGATATTTGCATTGCTACTAAGTAAACCTCCGATTGGTCCCCACTATTCCACCCGCTAAAAGCCCTCCTCATCCCGAGTTGGGTTGTCATCCCAAATGCCCGGCAGACCACCCCCGAACCCCGGATCCCATAGCCCTGAAGAGACTGGGACCTTCGATTACAGAACAGAAGAAGATCAACCACCAAATGCATTTCCATCGCCCTCACCTCGATTTGTATTATATATAACCATCAAAAAAATATATATATTAAAAATCAAGTTTATCTTATTTTCCATAATTAGCTATTAATATTTTGTAGTAATGTAGGCAATTTATGCAAAGGATTTTACCTCTCACCAGTCTCGCCATTACCAAAATCAAATCAAATCAAATCAAATTTATTTATAAAGCCCCCCTTACATCAGCTGATGTCACAGAGTGCTGTACAGAAACCCAGCCTAAAACCCCAAACAGCAAGCAATGCAGGTGTAAAAGCACGGTGGCTAGGAAAAACTCCCTAGAAAAAAATTACATTATTGCATCCTATATTGTCCCTAACATCTTTTACTCCCTCGCAACAGTTGTGGGATACACACATACACCCACACACTCACACACACTCATACACACTCAACCCCTTTCCCCCACACAACCATAGGCTCACATTCTCAACAGTTGCACCATCCCAGAGCCCAACTCAAGAAAGGTCTTGATTTACGAATGCATATACAGTTGCAGCTGTATGAGGCCTGCAAAACTGTGCAAAAAAAATGGGGAGATTTTATTAACCATTGTCACGTCCTAGATGATGGAGGTCAGATGTACCCCTTTCCCCTGAAACACCCACAACACGGTCCCCCGTATTGACCATATTCCCAAGCATCTCCATGCAGTCAGACTTTTGATTCTGTGCTACCAGGGCCACAATAATACAGTTGAAGTCGGAGGTTTACATACACCTTAGCCAAACATCTTTAAAATCTGTGTGTGTGTGTGTGTGTGTGTGTGTGTGTGTGTGTGTGTGTGTGTGTGTGTGTGTGTGTGTGTGTGTGTGTGTGTGTGTGTGTGTGTGTGTGTGTGTGTGTGTGTGTGTGTGTGTGTGTGTGTGTGTGTGTGTGTGTGTATGCATTTTTATGTGTGTGTGTGTGCGTGGCTATGAGTGTATAATAGAGAGAGACAGACAGCAATAGGACTTTGTAAGAGAGCAATAGGATGAGAGAGAGAGAGAAAACCTTGACGGGAGGAAAGAAGACCCGTCCTAGAAGATCTAAAGTCATACTTTTTGGGCGCTTGCCATCAGCCTATGGCAAAATGGTCCCCATGAGTAAAGAGAGAGAGAATGAAAGGAGATGGACATTGTGTATGTATTTTCTGCAAGACAGGTTTGTGCCTATCAAGGCCATCTGGTTCTAATAGAACATCAATTGATGTGAACAGGAACAGAGACCAATTTGTTTTCTCACCAGGGGGCTGGAGGGAGGGAGGCTGGCTGGTTGGTGAAAACCCCTCCTCTCTTCTCCCTCTTTCCATCTCTCTTTCTCACACACAGACAAACACACGGGAAGAAATAGACTTGCACACAAACACACATACCGAAAGAGACACACACAGACAAACACTGCTCTGTCTTCCTCCTTCAGATGAAATAGGCTCCGCATTGGCACTGCGAGGCGACCATGTCATGTCACTGGAAAGGCCCAAGGCTATCTCTCTCTGTGCTTGTGTGTGTTTAGCGAGAAACAAGAATCTTCCCATTGTGTCTCATTGATAAGGTTTATTTAAAGTATATACTTATAGACGTTACCCCTTGGCAGCATTATCAGAAACCAAAGCATTGATTTTCACTGCTACGCAGACAATACACAACTTTACATTTCTGTGTCACAAGAAGATTTTAGCTCCACAGATGAATTATTGGACTGTATTAGTGATAATAAATACTTGGATAGCTCACCACTTCCTCCTGCTAAATCAAGACAAGACCAAGGTACTTATTGTTGGAGCCAAAGCTCAGAGAGAGAATCTAGCCGCACATTTTAATTCTCTGGCAATAAAGATAAAACACCAGGTAAAAAAACTTGGTGATTTTTTTTATTCTGAACTCAATTTCATATCACACATTAGGAATGTGACCAAAATAGCTTTTTACCACCTGAGGAACATTGCCAAGGTGTGGCCGTTTCTCTCTCAGGCTGATACAGAGAGACTCATCCATGATTTTATTACAAGCAGGCTTGACTATTGTAATGCTCACCTGTCTGCTCTATCCATTGGTCAACTACAAAACTTGCAGAATGCTGCAGCACGGGTACTGACCAAGACCAGACAGAGAGAACACATTACACCGGTTTTAATGTCTCTGCACTGGCTGCCTGTGAGTTTTAGAATTTATTTTAAGAATCTTCAATTGCTTTTTAAATCAATTCACAATTGTGCACCCCAATACATTTCAGACATGGTTTTAAGTTATGTACCCAGTAGGTCCTTCAGGTCCTCTGGCACTGGCCTTTTAACTATCCCAAAGCCCAGGACCAAGAGGCATGGAGAGGCATGCCCAGCCTCTAGAACAGTCTCCCAGAGAACCTGAGGGGGGCCGAAACTGTGGACATATTTAAAAGGGATCTTAAAATACACCTTTTTAGCTCAGCTTTTACTTAGGGCGCTTTTTACTTGTTCAGTTTTTATAATTCTTTAGTTTTTTTATCTTATGTTTGTTGTGTAGTAAATATTTCAGCTTTTATTTTCATCAGTTTTTTTTTCCTGTAATAAGCATTATTGCGATGCGTCCCATGTCTGAAATATGCTGTATAAATAAGTCTGTCTGTGTGTATGTGTGCACACGCCCGTAGTGAGGACATAGTGATAGTGTAGTAATGGGCAGCAGAACCCCTGACATCCCTGCCCTCAATCTGTGTGTGTGTGTGTGTGTGTGTGTGTGTGTGTGTGTGTGTGTGTGTGTGTGTGTGTGTGTGTGTGTGTGTGTGTGTGTGTGTGTGTGTGTGTGTGTGTGTGTGTGTGTGTGTGTGTGTGTGTATTGGCTGGGGGGGGTTGAGTAGAGGGAAAGGAGAGGAGAGTCCAAACAGCCAGATTGGGCCAGCTGGCAGGCTCAGTCCTTTGTACAGCCCAGCATCTCATAATGTCTGCTCCGTTTACAAATAAACATGGCAGGCCGAGAATTGAGCCACCATTAAAGGGATGGGTCAGGCACTGTGATTGGTGCTGCATTTACTGCATTTTATCAGACTGCCTCTGATTGGTGGAATTTACCCACGCTAACCCTAGCTTTATGTCCACATCCTGGTTCAACCCTAACCCTAGTTTCAACCCTGACCCTACCCCTAACTCTAACCCTAGATTCATGTCAACATCCCGGTTCAACCCTAACCCCAACCCTAACCCTCAACCCCAACCATAACCCCAACCCTACCCCTAACATACAGAGCTATACTGTTCCAATGGTGTTTTTGGCTGATCCACCTCTGGTTCCGTCCCTGTTGCTGGAGCATTGCACTTTCAACGCCAGGGTTGTGGGTTCGATTCCCACGGGGGACCAGTGCGAAGAAACTATGAAAATTTCTGAACTCACTACTGTAAATTGCTAAATGACCTAAATGTAAACACCATCACCTTTTGAATCCCAATTTTTTTTAAAGATAAATAATAGCTGCCTCGTTGCATAAATCCCTCTCTCCCGCCTCTTCCACCCCCGGCCCCCGGCCCTGGGAGCTACTTTGTCTTAATTACCTCAGGAGGAGCAGTTGGCCCCTGAAGCAATCATCTTTGTTTGTTAAAACAGCCGTTATCTGCCTCAGTAAGGTCCATAAATAAAACATGGCCAGATTACAATGCCATGTTCCTGAGGACTACAGGACACCAGTTTGCAGCTACTGATCACAACACAACCAACAACAACATCCTCCCTGAACACAGCACAGCAGAACACAGTACTGGCCCTAACACAGAGAGGACAGAGAGGACAGGAGAGGGGGAGAGGGAGACCCACTCTCTGTCCTTCGCCCTATCTCTTTTGTATATTTTTGTCCCTCCCCCTTTAATGCTTTCTATTTTGCCCTTCTAACTCCCTTCGTCTCTGCCCCCACCCCTCTCTATCCCCCTGATCCAGAGGGGTTGGGTTAAACGCAGAAGACACGTTTCGGTTGAATGCGTTCAGTTGTGCAACTGACTAGGTATCCCCTTTCCTTTCGCTTCCATCTCACCTCTTCTGTGACCCCTCTCTCCCTCCCTTATATCTCACATCTCCTTTGTGTTGGTAGGACCTGTCATGGCTGAGTGATCTAGCGTGTGCAGATTATAAATTCCCATATATGTAAATAACCTCTTCCTCTGTTTCAAGGTGGGACGTCAGTCCACTGTCATTTGTTTATTTTATTACTACCGACGGGGAACCCACCGCCTGCCGCACAGCCCATAGTGAGGGAAGGATGGAGGGAGAGGGTAAGGGGAGGGGAGAACGGGTGGCATGGAGGGTTGGGGAGTAGAAGGCAGAGGGGGGCGAGGTAAAGGATAGGCGGCGTTGGCAGAAACTGAGCGAGATAGAGAAAGGAGTGAGTAAGAAAAGGGTAGCAAAGAGAGGGAAGGAGAGAAAGAAAGAGAAGGAGAGGGGGATAATGGTGTCAGAGTAGGAAAAGTGGGGGCAATAAATAAGGAGTGTTCTATAGGAAGTCGAGACACTATAGAGTTGCCATTGCTGTGGCGTTTTATGTCTCTGTAGTAGTAACCAGCAGGAGTCCATCCAGGCATATGCTGGACATATGGACCCTGCTCCAGCCTGCTACTGCGTATGCATCTGCTACAGGACAGCCAGCATGGCTAATACAGGGGCCAGATACGGTGAGCTGGCTGCGGCCTAGACTGCCTCTGCTGCATACAGATACACACTCTGCGTCCCACATGGCACCCTATTCCCTACACAGTGCACTGCTCTTGACCAGAGCCCGATGGACCTTGGTCAAAAGTAGTGCACTATAAGGGAATAGGGTGTGTTTTGGGACACTGGGCCAAACACAACTCACTTCACACTAACTATTTACTCTGCATTAGATAGATTAACCTTCACACAGTAAAAAGTTAAGTGACCTAATATTGTAGTTATCACATTATTAAATATAGTTATTACATTTTAATAACTTAAGACATGGATTTTCAAACTGTAAAAAAAAGAAAATCGATGTTTTTATGAATATTGCTAGTAAGAACATAATAAACTCATTTTAAATTCCATACCTGCAGTAGAAAAGAGGAGAATATCTTGACACTCACTGGAGCTAATGACACTCACTGGAGCTAATGACACTCACTGGAGCTAATGACACTCACTGGAGATAATGACACTCACTGGAGCTAATGACACCAACTGGAGCTAATGACACTCACTGGAGCTAATGACACTCACAGGAGATAATGACAGTCACTGGAGCTAATGACACTCACAGGAGATAATGACACTCACTGGAGCTAATGACACTCACAGGAGATAATGACACTCACAGGAGATAATGACACTCACTGGAGATAATGACACTCACTGGAGCTAATGACACTCACTGGAGATAATGACACTCACTGGAGCTAATGACACTCACTGGAGCTAATGACACTCACTGGAGATAATGACACTCACTGGAGCTAATGACACCAACTGGAGCTAATGACACTCACTGGAGCTAATGACACTCACAGGAGATAATGACAGTCACTGGAGCTAATGCCACTCACAGGAGATAATGACACTCACTGGAGCTAATGACACTCACAGGAGATAATGACACTCACAGGAGATAATGACACTCACAGGAGATAATGACAGTCACTGGAGCTAATGCCACTCACAGGAGATAATGACACTCACTGGAGCTAATGACACTCACAGGAGATAATGACACTCACAGGAGATAATGACACTCACTGGAGATAATGACACTCACTGGAGATAATGACACTCACTGGAGATAATGACACTCACAGGAGATAATGACACTCACTGGAGCTAATGACACTCACTGGAGCTAATGACACTCACTGGAGGTAATGACACTCACTGGAGCTAATGACACTCACTGGAGGTAATGACACTCACTGGAGCTAATGACACTCACTGGAGCTAATGACACTCACAGGAGCTAATGACACTCACAGGAGATAATGACACTCACTGGAGCTAATGACACTCACTGGAGCTAATGACACTCACTGGAGCTAATGACACTCACTGGAGTATCTGTCATAGGCTTTTGAAAAGCACCCGCTAGCAGTCAATATGCGACATAATGCTTAAGGCCCCGCGGCCGCTAGGGAGCCTAAGACCCAAAAAATAAAGAATGTTTTCCTATTGCTATGTCAGTGACTGACGGTCACTCAATTAGCCCATGTTAGCTAACATGCTTTAGATAGCTGGATAGACTTACTTACCTAGCAATCTAAACCTTGTAGTAATCATGGCTGAATTAGCTTACTAACCGGGCACACAGGGCACTTGCCCAGGGGCTCTGACCTCCAGGGGGGCCCCATTGATTTTGTTAGTCCCTCTGACTCAGATATCATATGAACATGGCATAAGTCATGGCAAAATGTGTAGAATTGCAGGAAATTAGCTTTAAACCCGCAAAAAATACCTCTCCGCCCCATGGCAAAATGTGTAGAATTGCAGTTAATTAGCTTAAAAAAATCACAATTTACTTTCTCCTTACTATGATAAACAAATATTTCTGAAGGGGGTCCGTCACTAGGTTGCTGGTTTTCCCTGGCAGGGGGTCCCTGGGCAAGAACATTTGAAGACCCCTGACTTAAGACATGAAAATAAATAGCAGATGGTTATGAGAGGAGTTGCATTTGAAATCAACACAGAGTGGTTATACAATTATTTGTCAAATGTACAAACACAAATTCAAGAGGCTAAATAGCTTAAATTACAGAACATTTGTTGTCAAATTGACCGTAGCCTCTTTACCATAACTGGATGAAAGTGTAAACAAAGAGCAAAGATAATCATAAAGGGAGGAAGTGAGCAAGGGCGATGGGAATCCACAACCAGGTCATTTGTCTACACTCTTAGATTCTAGATAGCGCCTTTCTTTCTGAGTGTAATGATAAATAAACTGTAATAAAATGAAGTATGAGAGAAGACTAAAGCGAATCCACAGGAAGCTGGGAGATAATGACGGTGATACTGTCTCTCTCTCTCTCTCTCTCTCTCTCACTCTTTCTCTCTCTCTCTCTCTCTCTCTCACTCTCGGCCTATAATCTCCATTTTACTCTAACCTCCTCTCTATTTAAAAAGAGAATCGCCTTCAGTGGTCAGATTCTGATCCAATCTGCTGCCTTTAATGTAAGCAGATTCACAATCAGAAAATGGAGGAGGAGGAATCCAATCAAACGGAGGGGAGGGGAGAGGAGGGGAGGGAGGCGCAGGGGGGAGGATGTGGGGGGAGAGAGGAGGCGCAACCATCTAGGTCAGTTTGGAGAATGACTGCTACAGGCGATAAGATTAGAGCAGGGAGAGAACGGAGAGCGATGCTACGCCTTTCACTGTGAGACGCAGTCAGAGACGCACAACTAAAACACCCAACACTGAATAGAACGCTGCTGAACACTTTCGCCTCTCCGCTTCTCTCTTTTCTCTTACAGACATGCTAATGCTTATTCTCATCCCACCTTCCTCCTCCCTCCCTTTTTCGGCACATCTTTTTCTTTTTTTTTTTTCGTTTTTTACTACATGACGCCAAAAACAGAGTAGGAGGGGAGGGGGAATGGGGGGCATATTTGCATCAACACAACACTGGGTGATTTAGAATGAATAAAACTTTATTTTCATCTTCCCCTCCCTCGCCCCTTCATCTCTTCTCTTAGCTTCCCAATTCGCCGCCTCCTTCTCTTCTACCCCCCCTCGCCCCACCCCCATGCCACCTCCTCCACCACCACCACCGCCCCAACACTTTCCTCCTTCCTCTTTCCCCATTTCTAAAGCTTAACTTCATTGTCTCAAACCTTCTTTCTTTCATCTTAAGACAAAGATTTATGTAAATCTTTGGGCCCGGCGTTAATGCGAGGCGCCGTGTGAGAAATAGCATCCCTAAATCGCCGTATTGTTGTTGGAAATGACAAGGCTGCCTGCTAATCCCACAATGCGATCATCCAAATGTGTCATAATGCTGTGTGTAGGCAGGCGAATCTGAATATGAAAAAGACGCCGCACGCCGCCACGCACCTTTCCTTTGCTGCACGCGCCTAGCTCCCTTCATTCCTTTACTTCTACACAGACATACTTTTTCTTCTTTTTTACTAAAAGATCCCCCCCGTTTGTCACTTAGCTAAGAGAAAGAAAAAACAGGAAATAAAAACAGGTAGAAATGTGAAATTTGACTGACTTGAACTGTGCTTGTTGTTTTGTTGCAGCAGGAATCGTATTAGACATTAGTTTTCCTCTCTTTTGCCTTGTTTGCACCGAACAGTGCGAGGTTTGATTTGGGGAAATAAAGGAATGTGTCTCTGTAATTGGCTGTGTCCCAAATGGCACCCTCTTCCCTGTATAGCGCTTAACTTTTGACCAGGTTCTTTTGGCCAGACACACAATTGTCTCAGTGGGTGTAATTAGAAGAGCAGATAAATTGATCAGTTTCTTTGTTTTCCGATGTGTCTTTATTTCAAAACAATTGGATGATGCTATGTAATACAATTACGCTCATACAATGACACAGGTACAATGAAACGTTTCAACACAGCTGACTCATGATTTCAAACGTTTCAACATTTGAAATTGAGTCATTTCCTTGTGCCTACTATACCATTGTATGTGTTTATAATAAGTTATTTATTGTACATTGTGAGAGGCGGGTAGGTCGAGTGAACTCAGAATGAGTCAGCCCCCAATGCAACGGGTCAAATGGCAACGATAATGCACTCCACATTTCAGGAATTCTCTCAATAAAACGTTGATTAGTCTTGTCGTCATTTGACAAGCTTCTGAAACTGTCAGAGAGAACGCGAGAGAGGGAGAGAGAGACAGAGGCACGCACGCACGCACGCACACATGTACACCGACACACAGACACACACAGAGACACACACACACACACACAGAGAGAGACACACACACACAGACACACACACACACCGACACACACACAGACACACACAGAGACACACACAGACACACACACAGACACACACAGAAGGAATAGTGAGTGATACCACTACTGCTTTTGGAAATACCCATGAAACAGGCATGCCAATCAATTGGACAAGGACAAGAGTGGTGAATTATAATGTTAATAATTACCACAGAAGTCTGGGGACTCCTCTGATTCGCCATGACACCCTCATTCAAACACGCTCCACAGAGACAAACTTGTTCTTTTACCATAATTAACTACAGCCCCATCTCCCTCCTTTGTTTCTTTCTTCCTTCACCCTCTCCCCCTTATCCCTGGCCTTCCCTCTAGGTGTCTGACACCGACACCATCTCCCACACCTCCTTTTCTCCGTCTGCTCAATCCCTCGCTCCATCCCTCCTTTCTTTCTCTCTATCTCCTCCCCTCATTCTAGTGCCATCAGTGCAGTCCCCCGTGGGAGGTTTTGTCAGAGAGAATAGCTATGTTGCTCTTGAAGCCTTAAGACCTACTGTACCTGTCAACACTGTGACTTTACGCTGACGACCTACCGGGGCTTAAGTCATTTGAAGTTGCCTTCTAATGAGTGGAGGAGAGAGGGAGAGGGAGAGAGGGAGAGAGAGAGAGAGAGGGAGGGAGAGAGAGAGAGAGAGAGAGAGAGAGAGAGAGAGAGAGAGAGAGAGAGAGAGAGAGAGAGAGAGAGAGAGAGAGAGAGAGAGAGAGAGAGAGAGAGAGAGAAGGGGGCTGCCCACCATGACAGGCAGAGAGGAGAGGAATGGAGGAAAGCAGAAATAATTCCTCTATACCTTCTCCATAACCCAGGGGTGTGTGTGTGTGTGTCGGCTGTTTTAATTCCCACAGTAGTTTTCGGTAATAAAAATAACCAAGCTGGTTATTATGAGGGAGATGTTGCTGCTCTGTACTAGGAGGCATCCACATCCCACATTTATATTGTCTATAGTTTTACCCAAGCACACAATTCTTCTTCAGGAAAATCACCCTTTCTAGTTTGACAGTTTTGTCTGGTCTGTGTTTATTGAGCCGCGACCCTGTGTGTCTCAGTCAGTCCACTCTACTTCCAGGATATGTCTGTCTGAAGGGATGGGTTACGTCCAGACAAATCTTCTGTTCTGTTTGTGTCAGTGTGTCTGTCTGCTTCCATCTTTAGTATGGTAAGTAATACTCTTGACTCTCTCTCGCCACCAGTGATAATCCCTCCTGTAGGGGACGTCAAAGTGCGGGCCTGTCAGGGATTGGTTTAATTAGCCTTTTGCCTTGAAACTGATGCCAAATCACAACCAGTCGCCCGCAACCCAACGCAGTCAGTCAGTTAGTCCCACTCACTCCGATCTCCCTACACCACTAATTGTGAGGCTACACTTATCAGAAACAGCATAGAAAGGGGCAAATTAAATGAAAATAAGATAGGGAAAGAGGAATATGAAACTCTCATTAGGCTGACTAGATGTTAAAAGACCCCATCTGTGAGTATTGATCTGGGTCTCTGTGTTTCTAGGTACTGTGTACTGTATATCTGGTATGGTCATGCAAGGTTATGTGATGTGGCAAGAGTTGTGTAGTCAAAGTAATGTGGTTTATAAACGCAGACCTTTGATTACCTCCGTTTTGATTAGCTCTCGATGGTTCACTGTCTTTTCATGAATAATAATAATGACAGTCCAGAACAGGCTTCTTTTTCTCTGGTGGAGGAGGTGAAGGACTTGTGTAGTAACCCTGTAGATCTCAATTAAAGAGAGATTGTGTTGTTATGGTGAGTTTCTATGAGTGTGTGTGAGGAGAGAGTGAGAGAGAGAGAGTGTGTGTGTTGTTATGGTGAGTTTCTATGAGTGTGTGTGAGGAGAGAGTGAGAGAGAGAGAGTGTGTGTGTTGTTATGGTGAGTTTCTATGAGTGTGTGTGGAGAGAGTGAGTGAGTGAGTGAGTGAGTGAGTGAGTGAGTGAGTGAGTGAGTGAGTGAGTGAGTGAGTGAGTGAGTGAGAGAGAGAGAGAGAGAGAGAGAGATATAGTGTGTTGTTTTGGTTTGTTTCCATGAGTGTGTGTGTGGAGAGAGTGAGAGAGAGAGATATAGTGTGTTGTTATGGTGAGTTTCTATGAGTGTGTCTTGGTATTTGAAGGTGTGTTGATGTAAGTGGCATGTAGAGGTCTTGATGACGACTCGTTAGAGTCAGTTCCCGAGACGGGAGCTAATTCAAACTCAAGAGCCCTGCTCAGATCAGGAACCCGCAGAGCCAGTCCGTCATTCAGTCAGCTTAGACACCCTCCATAGGACCCAAAGAGGGAGACTGTATCTATCTCTGTACCCCCCAACATCCAGTTCCCTTCTCAATCCTCTCTCCAACCCCCAACCAGCCCCAACAAGCCAGCAGGGCGCAGATCCACTGACACGGATCAGTGTGTGTCTGCAGTACAGAAAATGAGCCACCCAGGGTGCCTTCATATATCCAGGTATTTGTGTATGTATATCCAGAAGTGGATTTTAGTGACTTTGATTGAAAATACTAAATCAGTGCGATGGTATTTGATTCATTTTAATGCACGTGGAATTGCAGAGGGTGAGGAGGGAATGTGTAAAGTGTTATTTTATAAGGGCTGAATCAAATCTGTATCGCTGAAGTATTGCGGAAGATCCGCATTCAAACGCAAAGGTCATTTCCCACTGAGACGGCATTCGCAGCATTTGCCGTGAATGCCGTCGCTGTGAACACGGGAACATTGCCTTTACATTTAAATCGAGCTATAACACAGATCTTCCTCGATACTTCTGCGATACGGATTGAATCCAGTCCCAAATTCAATGTCCGATTTCTTCTTTTCAATGTATATATCCATTTCTAAATTGCAGAAGTTGCATTAATTGTTAAGAGTGTGTGTGTGTGTGTGTGTGTGTGTGTGTGTGTGTGTGTGTGTGTGTGTGTGTGTGTGTGTGTGTGTGTGTGTGTGTGTGTGTGTGTGTGTGTGTGTGTGTGTGTGTGTGTGTTGCATAATGTGGTGAACATACACATTCCTAATGTGTTTCAAATAAACAGAGTAGAGACAGGCCATGTGGTGTCTGAATATCATGTTTACTGTAACGAACCAATGGCATTGGACTCATCAGGCCTGAGAACGACGGAACGCTGTCCTCACCCCAGTGACATCATAGACAACACAGCCAATCGCAGCCTAAAGAATCAGTTAATGTATTTAAATAAATTGACATCACACACAGCATAACATCCCTACTCAAAGCCCCCAGCCCTCCCCCTGTATGTTCCTATCTGGACATTATTACATATCAGAAATGACAGATTTTTCCACGTCTTCATCCCAACCCTGTATTATTCTTTAAATACAAACATGAAAAACATTTCTAAAAGGAAATAGTAAAATGATGGAATGTGAAACCTAAAGAGTGAACAGCAGCAAAGCATTATTTCATAATCAGGACCTTCGTACTAACGTCAACTCTGTCTCTCTGGTAGAGGGGCTATCTGACCTGGACCTCTGTGAAGGAAAACTAAATGAATACACCCACAGACAGGGCAGTGTTCCATGAAGATGTCTTTACACAAAGTGAACACAATCAACAGCATAGCTTAGCTCTGCTTGGTGTTCTGTCTACGGTGCCCAGGGGCGGACAAACAGTGCAGCCAACAGGACATAGCTCTTAGCACATATCAAAGCACCAATATTTGAAAGGAAACATAAACATTTCAAAAGAAGATAAAGCACAGATATGGGAGTTCTGTGCTGCTTAACAGTTGGAGGACAGTTCTGTACATCTAAGTGAGCAGGTTTAAAATACACACCCTGGTTCTGACTGATTGATAGGTGTCCA
Organism: Brachymystax lenok tsinlingensis; assembly: GCA_030435695.1. NCBI lineage: Eukaryota > Metazoa > Chordata > Actinopteri > Salmoniformes > Salmonidae > Brachymystax > Brachymystax lenok. Next base: position 7,918,759 of record CM059808.1, read on the forward strand.
TATGATTGTGGTCAGGTACGGTAGCTACGAACTGCCTGTAATTATAGCTTATGGTTTGAGGCGAATGTAGCTTGTAGCTTTGATCGTATCCAGCCTCGGCTGCACTGTGTACACTACATGGTTCTGTGAGCCGCATGTGTAGGAGTCGAACTAAGGTATCCAGATATATAATGTCCCTGCACTTCATTAGAGACATTCCTCTTTTTTTCTTCTATGTGTGTGTGTGTGTGTGTGTGTGTGTGTGTGTGTGTGTGTGTGTGTGTGTGTGTGTGTGTGTGTGTGTGTGTGTGTGTGTGTGTGTGTGTGTGTGTGTGTGTGTGTGTGTGTGTGTGTGTGTGTGTGTGTCTTTTTCTACACACTATATATGTCCCTTCTCTAACTGAAGGGACAGAGCAGGGCCACATCAGAAGAGTTAGCATTTACAGGAAACAAAAAGAGACAAAAGAGCAAAAAAATTGGGAATTGTAACAGTTTGTATTTGTGCTCTATTCTTCTCATGCTGAGAAACCTGTGGGGAGGCAGGTCAGGTGCCTGTACAACTGACACACAGGTCACAAATGTCAAGGGTCAAAGGGTAGCTAGATGACCACAAAGAAGGGAGGTCACTGCCAGTGCCAGTTAGAACACAAACTATAATAAAATGAAATCAAAATTGAAACAAAACATGTCAGGGTCATCGTAGAACAATATGTACAACCAATACAATAGTAAACAAAAACATCTACTTGTGTATTTTTGTTTCTAAAAGGATGTCAAACAACCTTTTATTTCCCTTCTGTACAATAAGATTCATTTCAACAATACAAATTCATCAGGGTTTTTTTGCATTATTTTATCCTGCCAAATGAAAGAAAATATATCGTGGCAGCCTGTGAGTTGTATCTTGAAGTTGCAATGTTGTCCCCCCTTCCCCAAATAAGATAATGACATACAGGTACTTAAAGTACCCCTTTTCACAAAGGATGCACATACAAGTTAAAAAATACAAGCTTCTGTAGAAAGACAGCAAGTGCCTACACATGTATTTCAAACCAGCCATGAAGAATATCCATTCCAGAAGAAGATCAATAGATACAGATCAGGAATGTCAGTATTTTCCTGCAAAGCAATAACAATGTTCCATAGTTTCTACGAGGGAAACTTCCATAACTTCCATCAGCTGGCCCCGTCCCCCCATCAGCTGGCCCCGTCCCCCCCATCAGCTGGCCCCGTCCCCCCCATCAGCTGGCCCCGTCCCCCCCATCAGCTGGCCCCATCCCCCCCATCAGCTGGCCCCATCCCCCAATCCAAGTTTGTTACAGTTCACTTTTTTTTATTCATTTTTAAAAATTATTATTATTACACCCAAGGCAGAATAAAAGTTACTAAAACTTAAGACTTTTACAGTTACAGTGACAAAAACATTTTAAGAGACCCACAATTTAAATTGGACTGCAAAATAAAATTTAAAAAACAACATTTTTTTTATATTTTTGTCAAATGCCCAGGCATTCTCCAATATTACAAATACTGGTATACTTTTACAGTAAACAAGAAAAATGTAATATATATTCATATACAGTATATTTATATATACTAAAACCCCGTCACCAAAAAAACAATATACACATCGCCACTATGGCATTCAGAGAAACTGTATAAGCAAACTTGAAAAAAAAAATACTTTTTTAAAACACACATACACACAATTATTATTTTACCCTTGTACTTGTTTCAATACTGTAAACGTATTTTAAGACAGAGTGCACTAAATTATTTTTTGTTTTGTTTCTGCAGTTCCTGATTTTTTTGTCCAGTCTCTTCCTTGACTATTGTGTGGCATAACAATCCACTCTGGCCATGTTTCTATCTAGGGACGCAGTCTTGTCCTGAAGTGAAGAATTTGATATATATCTATATATAGGTTTGTGCCTTTATATGTACATATGCATACATATATACACACACAGACACATCAATGTTGTGCTGGGTACTCCTAACCTAAATGCAGCTTTGTTTAAATTTTTTAAGTTATCTCTGATATTCTATTGAAATTTCATAAGCAAATTAGAAACTAAGTTGACACATAAATTTGATACATTGTTTTCATTTTGTTCAATTCCTTTGCTTCACAAAAGTGTTGCATTTGTCTTGAGAGACGGTGAATAGGAAGATCAGTATTCAAGGCACACTCATGTCAAATTGAATGGCAGTACAAAAACTGTCCCAATAAATTAATTTTTCATTTTTATAGTGCCAGCATTGGGAAAGCCACGCCTATAGCAATGCTGGCACTTCAATCTCAACTGATTCCAAACTCTAGAACCCGTTACCCAGGCCGAATAAATCCAGTCAAAGTAATTTCTTGCTCAGAAGCCGTATTTTCAATTTTCTTTTCTTTTTTGTGTGTAAAAAAAAAAAAGAGACAAATCATAAAGTGCGGGTCAACTGCAAAGAGCTGTTCATGTTTTTCTATTTCTTCTCAATGACATATTTTTACCTCAATTCTAAAAAAAAATAAAAATACTTGGATGTCAAAGGTCAACTTGAGGGGGATCGGAACAGGGGGGGTAGGACGGGGTACATTATTCAAAATAACAGGGAGTGGTGATTTGGGCAAAGGTTGGTGCTTGCTGAAGACCGAAAAATCTTTCCTAAAAAGCTCACTCAGCTGTGCATTCTGTGTGTGTCAGAGTTGCTACTTCTCTCAGAATGCGTTCAACTACACATCACAGGGAGCCCTGAATGAGGAAAGAAAGAAAAAATAGTCTTACTGTTTGGGCACACGCTCAACAGACTTCTACAGACACTGTATGTATCTATAACTGTGCAATTTACTGGTCTGCATATCACTAACTAACTGCCACTGGTTCTGTCTCACAGGGGACTTAACAATATTAACCAGAAGAAAAAGTCAACATCATAAACATTTTGACTATGGCACACTATACAATCAGAGTTTTTTACTATACAGTATAAATTCATTTTCAAAACGATTGCTAGGTATTTCTAGAAAAAAATGCATAGGGCTGTTTTCAAGTGATATCATAAACATTGTCACTGAATGTAATAGTTATTAATAATAATGTTTAAATCCATTTTATGTCATTCTAATCCGCTATGGCTGTAACCACCACTACCCAGCCCCTTCCTAAACTGAACAATGCAGTAGATGACATATGGACTGATTACAAAAATTATTACCAAGAGTAACATTAAATATGAATGGTGATCAAAACAGAAAAAGAGGACATTTAAAAGATACAGCTTCCCTAAAGTATGCGTCTATCGTATGCAGTTTGAAATGGCTACCAGGTACTGCACCCTGAGTGAGACTGAAGGTGAGAAGACTCTCTGTAATGCTACTCTGTACTGAGTGTCCGACAGGGAGTTTGTAACAGTACTGGGAGTTTTAATAGTTAGCTGGCAGAGGAGTGAGAAGGAGTGTGTATCAGAGAGACAAGGGACAGAGGATTGGGGGAGGGTGTAATCTGTGGGCATGGGCAATTGTGTTAAACTCATCCAGGGAATGATAATGAGGGGGTGAATGGGAAAATAAAGGAGAGGAAAGAGGCCCTATAGCTCACCCTAAGATCTCCCTGCTCTCTCTCGTTATAAAGCTGCGCAGTTTAGCCCGACGGTTTAGCCATCCTACAACTGTGTGATAAAAGATACAAAACAATAAAACATCAGTACTTGCATTGTCATAGCAGGTATGTTGTGCTTAGGATGAGTTATGGTGAGTTTAGGACAGGCTTGTTTAGATGTAAACAGTGTGAGAGTACTGTGAGGGGCTTCTTTAGAAATACATAAGCAGTATCTCTGTTTTTCTAGCGCTGTCTGTCGGGGTTGGTGCTAGGTACCGCTAAGCAGCTGCCTTTGTGATCATCTGTTTCTTTTTCTTCTTTCCTTTTAAGAAATGTATTTACTTGGGAGGAGGCAGGGTTTGTGAAGCTCGATGTTCTCTTTAGATTTACTGTCATAATTGACATTCAGTGCTAATTAGATTGACATGTTTAAAGTCAGTTCACGCTACAACGCCAAAGGATTGTTGTCCGCGTACGTACTGTATATCCTGTCGTGTATAACAAACAAAAAATAGCTTTCTCAGTTATGCTTTTTAAAAATTAAAAGATTAAATTTGGCTTCTCTTCAAGAAATTACATGTGTAGCTTTAAATATACAATTTCCTATGAGCAGCGGCCTAAAGAGTATTCAAAAAAAATAATTGTCTGCAAAAAAATCTCAGGATACCCTCTGGGTTGAAAAATAATAAAATAAAATCCCAGCAATTAAAATAAAAAGTAAAACAAATTTAAAATGACTAAATAAAAATGTACCTGCACATGCCAAAATATTACAAAATCCAATAAATACAGAAATTATTGCACAGTTAAAGGCTCCACATATGTTATCATTTAATTCAGCCTCTGACCGACCGTTAAAAAGGATCTTGAGCCAAATGAGGCAGTTTAGATCGGCTTCAAATGGTGCTGTTAATATTTGTTTGTTTGTTTGTTTAATTGTTTTTCTCGGTTGGCAGTTTCTCAGGCAAAAACATAAAATTAACCCAAAATTCGATATTTAAGAAAAAGAGTATCCAGCTACCCCTTTTTGTTTTTTTTAAATATATAAGTCAATGTGTGACGAAAGAGGCAAAATAGGAAAATCTGGCTTAGTTTCTCTCGGCTTGCTCAATTTTGACCTCGTTGGTCATCAAATGTTCCCCGTGCCACTTTTTCATGTGTTTCTCGAGAGTGCTGTACACGCTGAAGGGCATTTGGCAAATGTCACAGCGGTACACTTCCTTACCCATCTGCCCGTGGGTCTTCATGTGGCGGGTGAGCTTGGAGCTCTGGGCGCAGGCGTAGTTGCACAGCTCGCACTTGTAGGGCCTCTCTCCCGTGTGGCTGCGCCGGTGCACTGTCAGGTTGCTGCAGTTCTTGAACACCTTGCCGCAGTACTCGCAGGTGTCGCTCCGTCTGCTCTCCTTGGAGCTGGGCCGGCCAGGTCCCGGGCCCCCCAAGTGAGGAGTGCTGCCCCCGCTGGCTGTGCCGCTGCGCCCCGACAGGCCGCCATCCAGGAGGTCCCCGGGAGGCGTGGAGAAACGCAGGCTGCCGTTCTCAGACGAGTGCTCAGAGGAGGTGCCAAAGGGAGATTGTCTGGAGTGGGTAAAGCCCAGGAAAGGGTCTTTGATGAAATGTCGTGAGGCAGCGTATCCCACCAGCCACTGGGAGTAGACGTTCTCGGAGGGGATGAGGGGTGCCGGAGGCATTTCCAGGTCCTTCTCAATCTTGATCCTCTTGTTGGAGGAGTTGGACAAGCAGGGGCTGGTGATGGGAGTGGGTTTGCGGGGGAACAGGCCTGAGAAAGAGTCGCCGGAGCCACAGTTCCTGCCGTTGACCGTGGGCTTCTGGTGGTCCCTTTCCATCTGGTGGTGATGGTGCTCCCTCTCCATCTCTCCCACCACAGAGTCCTCATCCCCAGTGTCCCGCTGCCCGTCGGACCCCCTCTTGGAGAAGAGCATCCGATTTTTACGATTGTCGACTATCAAGTTATTATACTGCTGTATAGTGCTCAGGCCCACGCTCTCCACCATCTTGCCCAGAGAGAGGGCATTCTTCTCTTCTGATGGAGGCTTGGAGCCGTTCTCACGGTTACGGTAGAACTCCATGTTGTCCATGCTGAAGTTTGACTCCGGCCTGCTCTCGTTCTCCGGCTCCTCTTCCTCCTCCTCCTCTTCCTCCTCTTCACCCTCACCCCTGAAGTCTCCATCTCGGTTCTTCATGCCCTCTCCTGTCACGTCGCTGGTGCCCGGCTCCGGTGAGCTGGTGGTGGAGAGCCCATCGTCAGACCGTCCTGTCATGGAACCAGACTTATGCATGTGTGTTTTCATGTGTCTCTTCAGCTTGCTGGCCTGGGAGCAGGCATGGTCACACAGCTGACACTTATAGGGCTTCTCCCCAGTGTGGCTCCGCCGGGTGGACCACCAGGTTACTCTGGAACTTGAAGGTCTTCCCACAGAACTCGCATGACTTGCTTTTGGCCTGTGTCTGGGGTGGGGTGGTGCTGTTGGGGGGCATGGGCGGCAGGGGCGGAGTGCTGAGAAAGGGCGACTTTGGGCTGGGCTGGAAGGGGTTGGGGTTGAGCAGGCGGTGCATAGGGTTGGCCCGGCTGGGCGACAGAGGAGGGGTGGCCACGTTGTTGTTCCCCGCTAGCTGCCGAAGCCGCCTGGAGAAGTCCATGGACTGGGATTCGATGGCCATCGGCGTTAGCCGCATCACCCTCTCGAAGGCACTGGGGTGCTGAGAGATGAGCCCCATTTCTTCGGCACTAAGGCGTTCCAGCCGGTGGGGGTCCAGGTGGTGGCGTGGTGGGGGGCTGACGAAGGGAGGTGTGTTGGGGGAGGCCTCCGCGGTTCTCCATGAAGCCTGGTGGGGGCTCTCGGAGCATGGGCCCGGTCATCCTCAGCAGGTGGAAGGGGTTGTTCTCTCCCAGGAAATTGGTGAGGGGGGACTGGGGGATGGAGTCCTGGCCCATGGGGGGCCCGGGGATGGTGATGCGGGGGGTGAGCGATGCGCTGGAGGGGTTGGATTCCAGGTAGATGCGGATGCCGTGTGTGTTCTGGGCGTGCTGCAGGAGGAACCAGGCGCTGGGGAAGTGCTGCTTACACGTGGTGCAGATGTAGCTTGAAGGCTCGTCCCTTCCTCCTGCAACACAGGAGAGACACACACCGGAAGGAACATTATTAAAATAGATTTTACAATTAATTAAATGGCAGTGACTTTACATATATCTGAGGAATTCTATTTAGATTTGTGTATAAAGGTATTTGGAAGTCAGTAAACAAGTGACACCATCATGATGGCGCAAAATGCATCCTCATGATGATCTGGCAAGTGACACTGTGCTTCTTGAAAGTCCAACATCCTGAAAACATAAATGCTAACATGCAAAACATTTTGGGACTGTATCAACAGCGGACTAATGGAAAAAAATACCAAAAGATTGTTTTTGAGTGGTGTTTTCCTTTAAATGGATTTGTGGTGAGTGTGTTTGTATTTCAGCTGCCGTTGCTACTTACAATAAGCATATTTCTTATGCATGAGGAGAATAGCACGACAGAGTAAAACAGTTGAAGCACAAGTGGATATCTGACAGCTGTATGCGCTGAGAAACGTGGCTATCACCCGGTCATGTGTTGATTTATACGAAGAGTGGAACTTTACAGAGAAAGAGCTGTCGGACACACTTTTGTTATCCATATCATATTTGCCTAATACCTCTAGTAGTGGAAACATCATGTTGTCACATAAATGGGACATACTTATCAGGCTTTTGACAAGTGCATTACCATAGTCACTGTGGATTGGACTGCCGAGGTGGGAACACTGTATCCACCGGTTTAAGTGCTCTTTAATCTCTTCTCCTTACAAATCGCTGAATTATTCCACCATGCAAGTGATTGTGTGCACGTTTGTGTGTGTGTGTGTGTGTGTGTGTGTGTGTGTGTGTATCTTTAAAACCCATGGAGTCCTCCAAGCAGAGGGACTTTAATCGTCACGGAGACAGAGACGCCAAAGTAATATGGCTCTATAGTAAGAAAGTACAACTTAAAGTGTGATTTAAGGAACTCTTATCACTTTCCAACCAATAAGGGCTCTGTGCCTCGAGGAAACAAATACGAAAGGAAGAAAAGGAAGGGAGGAAGGGAGGAAGGGAGGAAGGGAGGAAAATAAAGACTAATATGGTGGTGCATCAAGACAAATGACTGCTAATAAAGAGAGAGAATACGGATGGAGAGATTGAAACATAAATGTTTACTGGTCTTGGGGTTGTAATTTGGTATTTAAGTCATTGGTATTTAACTGACATCCACAGGGTGCTTTGTGTCATTCTAGACACAAATTGAATAAATCATGGCAGATGATACTTCATAGCTTTTGAGGAAAACCTTGGGTGAAGTTTTCCATGTTTCTACTGTTCCAGGTCTTCTTCCAGAGGTCTTCTGACCTCAATGGGAATTCATGTAGAAATAAAGGTTGGATAAAATAAAAGAACTTATTTCGCCGTGTCTATTGCTAAACATTGCAAAGGGAGAGTCACTTAATTGAATAACTCTCCACACACATTAAGACGAGGGCTCAAATATTGACTCTGTCATCATTGACTTTATAGTAGAACTAAGGCCTCCCTGGTTCACTGTCCCGAACATGTGAAAATATGCCCTGGGTCCATTCCACCCACACAAATTCAGGATGGAAATTTTACAATTCAACCTGCACAGACAGACGTCCATCTATCAAAGCACATATCTTAGGAACTAAACCCAAAAGCTGCTTTGTCCAGATTCCCTTAGGGATTCCTCTAAGATCAATAGGGATTGGAAAGTGTAAACAGAGCTTTGGCTGTGATCAAACCAATACTGCTGTAGTTGAGAGAGTGAGAGTGAGAGTGAGAGACAGAGAGAGAGAAGAGGAGTCAGAGAGAGAGAGAGCGAGAGAGAGAGAGAGAGAGACAGAGAGAGAGAGAGAGACAGAGACAGAGAGAGAAGAGGAAAGAGAGACAGCGAGAGAGCGAGAGAAGAGGAAAGAGAGACAAGGAGAGAGAGATGGGGTCTAGGCCTGGTGCTTGGCATAGCTCTGCACCTTTAACCAGCATGACTAATTGAAGGCCCAGCCTCTGAGTTACACATGCAGTTTGGTAATGCAAAGGGGACTCGTTACTGCGGGGACTCGTTACCGCAGCGACACAAACAAGCAGAATATCCAGCACAGTGGAGACGGACGGTAAACACAGAGCGCCACACTCCTAGGAGTGGGAAATGGTAATTGTGCTCTTGGAAATTAGTTTCAGTTATTTATTAAATGAAAGCTTGCTGTTTTGACCTAATGCGGAAAACATATGCTGCTGTAATTGTTTGGGTATTTTGATTCAGAGGTTTGTGCCTGAGTGTATGTACATTAACTATGAAACATGTTTCTCAGATCAAACACGCCATTTGAGTGGCCAGAGTGTCCCGTTGTTCTACAACGTAGTGTGACGAATAGGTTTAGCCTGTCATTGGTCCACAGGGTAGAGAGCTGCAGAGAAAGGCCGTACAGGACAGTGAACACTGGGACACAAAGGCAGATGTAACAGAGATGTCCGACCCAGAATACAAAGTCTAGTCAGGTCACAGACATCTTATTATTATTTGAATAAAATAATATAACACAAATGTTATAGGGCTGCTTTGTATTGCTCTTTTTCTTTTGTATGTATGTAAAATTACGAATCATATCCATTAAGAAATACTCACATGACTATATTTGATTTCAGTGCTACAGACCAAAGAAAAACTTCAAAAGTGTACGATACACAGAACTACTTGTTTTCTACATTATTGTCCAAGAAAAAAAATATGTCTGAAAATGTCTTAAAACGTATACTACTCTGCAACATCAACGTTCATATAAAGCAACGTTTTCTTTGACACTAAGGCTTGCATCCTATCAATTATCGTCATCTGTGTGTCAGCTCAAAGGATGGCTCAATCAGTCTGTCTGGACAGACAACGTTTCAACCTGCCATGTCTCCTAGCACTTAGAGGAATGCTGCATTGAAAAGGTCTGAGTGTAAACGCGTTTTCCCTGCTATACGTGGAGCTGTGTGGGGAAGTTATGATATGTTCATGGCTGGCTGTCTGTCTGAAGTGTGTGTGTGGGAATCTGTGTGTGTGTGTGTGTGTGTGTGTGTGTGATGTGTGTTAAGGAAGACAAGGAACAGCTGCTCACCTCAGTACTGAAGCTCTGGCCCTGTAAACCCTTTCACTTAATTATAGTGGACACAGCATACACTCTATCACGCACGCACACACACACACACACACACACACACACACACACACACACATAGACTCCCTTTCAGGCCTCTCAGGACTCTTGAAGGGCTACACATTAACCTACCCCCCACCCTCTGCCAACACCCAGCCCTGTTTCTCCCTCTCTCCCTTCCCCATTCCGCCAACATTAAACTACCCACACACACACACACACACACACACACACACACACACACACACACACACACACACACACACACACACACACACACACACACACACACACACACACACACACACACACACACACACACACACATGCACTCACAAACAATCCACTGAAGCCCTCTCACACACACAAATACACAAATACATTCTTCCACCCCCGCTCATACAAACTCCTCAAGCCCCCCAACACACTTTCCTTACTTCATCTGACAACAAGCCCCTCCCATATTTTCTCTTTCCACCCCTCCCTCCCCCTCCATGTTGTTTTATGGTCAAGTCCTTTTCAAAGCCCTAATGATCCGCAAAGGAAACACAAAACACTGGAAAACAACCAAGGCATCTGTTTTGTACACCTGCCCCTCTTTGACCTCTCTCTCCCGCTATCTCTCTCTCTCTCTTTCCCTTTATCTCTTTCTCCCTCCCTCTATCTCTCCCTCTCTCCCTCCCTCTATCTCTCCCTCCCTCCCTCCCTCCCTCCCTCCCTCCCTCCCTCCCTCCCTCCCTCCCTCTCCCTCTATCTCTCTCTCCCTCTATCTCTCTCTCTCCCTATCTCTCTCTCCCTCTTTCTCTCTCCCTCCCTGTATCTCTCCCTCCCTCCCTCCCTCCCTCCCTCCCTCTATCTCTCTCTCTCCCTCTATCTCTCTCTCCCTCTCTCTCTCTCTCCCTATCTCTCTCTCCCTCTATCTCTCTCTCCCTCTATCCCTCTCCCTCCCTCCATCTCTCTCTCCCTCTTTCTCTCTCCCTCCCTCTATCTGTCCCTCCCTCCCTCCCTCTATCTCTCTCTCTCCCTCTTTCTCTCTCCCTCCCTCTATCTCTCCCTCCCTCCCTCTATCTCTCTCTCTCCCTCTTTCTCTCTCCCTCCCTCTATCTCTCCCTCCCTCCCTCCCTCCCTCCCTCTATCTCTCTCTCTCCCTCTTTCTCTCTCCCTCCCTGTATCTCTCTCCCTTTTGCTTTAAACTGCCTGGGTGTAAACAACACACTCCACTCCACTTTACTGTCCGAACTTCTTCACAATAAAGGCATCAGGGGGCCGAATGCTCATTTAATTCATTTCCACCCCACAATTAAGGAGAATGACTGTCTGCCTCTGTCCGGCATCCACTCCCTGGGATGGTATTAGTGCCCTGTGACGGAGGGAGGTAGTGGAGTGGGCCGTGAGTTTATTGAGGAGTGTTCAGTGTGTGCCCTCCCAGGGGGAAGGAGTCCGACGCAGATGGCAAATAAAGTATGCAGCCCGAGGCGAGAGCACATTATGCTAATTCTAATGTCAGCTGTACTTTAATATACAGCTCTATTTAATCACCCCATTATTTCACATTTCCATATGAAAAAAAGGAGAGAACGAGGGAGTGGGAGAGAGAAAAAACCTGCGGCACTGCTCTCTCTCTCTCTCTCTCTCTCTCTCTCTCTCTCTCTCTCTCTCTCTCTCTCTCTCTCTCTCTCACTCACTCACTCACTCACTCACTCACTCACTCACTCACTCACTCACTCACTCACCCACTCACACACCCACTCACACACACATTCTGAAAAAACTGATACACAACCAGAAATGGTTGGACTTGGATCGTGACTTGAAGGAGAACTGCTTCACCACCAATAAAGATATCATATTCTCTCACACTGTAGAGAGGAACCTCTGTACTGCCAGTCTCCCTCAACCAGACAGACAGATACCACTCTACCATAACTCTCCCAAGAACAGACTCCCATTTCACCATGACCATTTCTCACTCTACTACCAAGCCCAAGAAAGTAAAGACTAAAACTACACTTCTCCAAGAGAGAAAAGTTCCCTAAGTATAATGAGAAGAGACGGTGGGCTTCTTCTCCCTGAGTTGGTGGGAGTTTTAAAGAAGCAGTAAGGGGAGAGTAATGATCTTGTTTTCCATGGGACAAACTCCCATTGTGAAACAGCTGCTGCATGGAGAGTGGGGAGGGAGAGAGAGAGAGAGAGAAGATGGGGAGAAAGAGGGGAATGAGAGGAGAGAGAGGAAATAATAGGGAGAGAGAGGGGAGAGAACAGGTTGAGAGAGAGGTGGAGAGAACGGGGGGGAAGGGAGAGAGAGGGGAGAGAGTGTGGAGAGAGAGGGAAGAGAGAGGGGAGAGAAATGGAAGAGAGAAGGAAGAGAATGGGGAGAGAGAGAAAGGAGAGAGTGGGGAGTGAGAGGAGATAATATGGGGAGAGAGAGGGGAGAGAGAGGGGAGAGAATGGGGGAGAGACAGGGGAGAGAACAGGGAGCGAGAGGGGAGCGAACAGGGAGTGAGAGGGGAGAAAATGAGGAGAGAGAGGGGAGAGAACGGGGAGAGAGTGTGGGAAGAGAGAGGGGACACCACAGTGTGTGTCATCCATGGACACTGCCTCGCTCCACGCTAAGCCCCTGATTCAATTAGCCAGAAATTATGGCTAATAACGATCTTAGGTTTCCAAACAGGCCGTGTCAAATGCTGCATGCCAATATGGGCTTTAGGAGCACACACACACAGGCATACACTTACACACATGTGAATTAACACGTACACGTATACACACATCCACACACACAGCAAAGAGACAGAGGACCCAGATTCCCTATAGTCTCAACACAGATGAGTTGCCAAGGAGACATGAGACATTGACCAATCCCTGTCCAGGCTGGCAGGACCATCATCTTATCCAAAGCAGGTGATTTACAAATCCTTCTCTTCTCACACAGCTAACTTCTTCTATTGTGACATATCTAACCAATCACATTTCAGTCATTTCCTCTCTCCAAGCAATGAAAATGAGGGAGAATGCAGTAAATTGGATGTCTGTGTTTGTACGTGAATCACACAAAATAACCGCGACTAAGTTTCGCCACTGTTGGGCTTTCATTGTTATCCGACCGCATTTAGGAGATTAAAATAAAAGCTCTGAATCATTACTCCGTATCATTTTAGTCGTAGGAGGGAGAGAGAAAGAGGAGGAAGACAGACAGACAGAAGGCGATAAAAAAACAACAGAATACTCATTTTCATTCATTTGGCAAATTTGCATTCGTTATAAGCCTTGGTTTGTGTGGTGTTTTGACAAACACAAAGATGCAAAAAGAGAGCGTGAGAGAGTACACAGAGAAAGAGAGAATGAGAACGAGAGTGGGATTTCTTTTTTACGAACTACGGAACCAAATTGTAATAGCTGTTGACAAAGGGGGGGGGCACCATCCGCCCAAAGAATCTCCTGGAATTTGAGAGATTTTCTTCGACAACACAATAAAAGATTGGGGTGCTAAACTGATGAGGAAGCTGCACAGGGGAGGAGAAAAAGCTCTATAGGATCTTCTAATGAGGTGCTCATTTGCTGACATTGGTTTTTACTGTGGGGACTTCATTTAGGCTGTCATTAAGCCATTATCCAGCGTAAAGAAGTCTGCCGTCCTGTAACAGCCCTGGTTGGTTCTGGAAGCCCTTTCTCACTCTATTAGTGGAAGCGTGCCGTGTTGGGCTGGCCCGATGCCTGTGTTTGGTTTGGCCCGCGTTCACACACATCTTTGGCAGGAGGGCTGTTGGATGGCTTACAGAGGGAGAGAGGGGAAAGACGGAGAGAGGAATGTAGAGAGAGACAGGAAGGGAGGAGAGAGAGCGGGAGAGGAGGAGATATGAATAGTGTGTAATGTGCTGGCTGCTGGATCTGTGAGCGGGAGGTTTGTCCATCCATTGAATTGAAAACAAACTCCATAATTCTTATCTATTCTCAGACTATTCAATATCTTCATCATTTAATAATTGTTCAATAATATATTTTTTTATTTTATAAATACGGGCAGGAATGCCCTAAATCTGAAATTAAATAGAATGTATTTTATAATACTTTCCTAAACTCTGGGGGGGAGGGTACTAAATATTACGGAACCTCAATGTAATAATTTAGCATATATATTTTTTATATATGTATATGACCATGAGTGTGAATGTGAGTGTGTGTTCTTTGTGTGTGTGTGAAATAAATATCAGATTTTGAAAGCCGCCAGAAGAGCACATCAAACACATGTAATTGTCAGACATAATTCCCGTCTGTTCAGATAGAGAGGGTTAATCCAGGTTTTTGCATGCTCCACCGCAGAGGGACGCAGGGACAAGTTTACACAGGTGTGTCTGGGCAGAGACACACATAATACTTTCCTAAATTCTGGGGGGGGAAACTAAATATCAATGCAATCATTTTGCATAAAAAAAACACAAAAAGTATATATACGTGCCAATGCATTTTATCTGTGAGTGTTTGTGTAAATTAAACCTAGAATTACTTACACATTTAAACTCTCTCTCTTTCACATGCACGCTCGCACGCGCACGCACGCACGCACACACACACACACACACACACACACACACACACACACACACACACACACACACACACACACACACACACACACACACACACACACACACACACACACACACACACACACACACACACACACACACAGGCTGAATTCAGATCTGGGTTTGTGACAGTGTAGGCTACGTCTGGTTTCCTCCTCAGAGACTGCTGGTGGGCAGGAAACAGACACACAGACAGAGGGAGAAGGTAAATGAGGACTGTATGGATTCTGTTCAAATGCATTCCAAATGGCAACCATTCCCTATATAGTACAGTACTATGGCCCCTGGACAAAAGTAGTGCTCTATTTAGGAAACAGGGTGCTATTTAGGACACATAAAAAGACTCCGCTCCAGCCCTGCATCCTGCTATGATTAATACCATTGTATAGCTCTGCTCTGCTCTGTTCTGTTCTAACCAGGGAGGCAAGAGGTGGGTGGGTGGCTGGTGAAAGGAGAAGGGGACGGAGCTGCCTGCCTGCCGCACTGCATTGTGGGAGCTCCCCTGCTGTTGGTCCCTGGAGTGTTGTGATGTGCGCTCTTCAAAAAGCCTCATGTCAGCGCCGCTGCCTCATTTAAAGGCAGACTCCCCTCCATTTGCATCTCCCCACGTCTAACAGGAGCAGCCATATGTCGTCAAGACAACAACAAAAAACAGAAGACAATGGTGACAAATAAATTGGCACATTACCCTTCCCCCATCCCATTTTCATTTTTTCCAGCCTGTCAACAAAAAATAAACATCTGAAGAAGAAGGGAGAAGAAGGGGGGAAGGAGAGAAGGAGAAAGAGATGGGTCGGGGGTGGCCTGTAGGCAGCCTGTTCCATCCCTCTATCCAAACAAGACAAACAAACCAAGAATCAGGAGAATGGTCCATGTGGAGGGGGAATGCTCAGGCATGATGATGTGAAGAGTGCAGCATTCAGTAATGATGGCATTTATCTGGAGAGGAAGCATGTAGAACTGAACAGGTTGACACCATTCACAGGACACATCCAGGATAAAATAGAGGCTAGGACGTTAATTTACCATCTCCTACTAAATTAACGTCTCTCTCTCTCTCTCACACACACACACACACACACACACACACACACACACACACACACACACACACACACACACACACACACACACACACACACACACACACACACACAGAGAGAGAGAGAGAGAGAGAAACACCACTACACAGCCCTGGCGGCCTTAGAGTGCAGCAACGAATAAAAATGCTCATTACGGAATGATTTCAGTTTTCACTATGATTCAATTTGCAGTAATTACTGTGGCCGGCGCTAATAAATAAACGGCTACGAAACGCGAAGGTCAACTACCAGTTAGGAGTGTTCATTTTCATCTCAATGTATTCATCCTCACCCGGCTAATGGCCCAATTTTCTCCCCTCGCTCCTCAATAAATATTGCTGGAATTACAGGTTAAATAGCTAAATTAAATCACGGCTATTATAGTAGGCTGCAGTGCACCCGCTTGGCTCGGCTGCATGTGGCTGAGGGAGGGAGGGAGGGAGGGAGATAGGGAGGGAGGGAGGGAGATAGGGAGGGAGGGAGGTGGACGGGGGCTAGCCTCTCCATGTACAATTACTGGGGAAGTGCCAATCGCCAGACAGTGCACGATTAATGTCACGAGTGCTGGGGCCATCAAATTATTACATTCATTCTCTCACCAGGCCTTTTGCGCTAGCCTGGAAATAAGACAAATGCAGAGAGAGGCCCGTGTTATTGCGAGACCAACTAGGCTCTATTTGTCACGCTTTGTGAGGCGATTGGGGAGGAGAGGGAGGGAGGTTATGGTGGGAGGACAATAATAAAGCTAATTATTATATGAGTAACAGACAATTCCCAGCCCCTTATTTTCGAGGTAATTGATTATGAATTGTTCTCATGGCGTACACTCCACAGTATACGGTTATTGCATCGGTCGAGGTGGAGGGAAACGAGGGACAAGGCGCCATTGGAGTTTAACAGAGGGCTCTGTAATAGTAGACATAAAAGGTACCAGGACCCAATAAATCCTATATGAATCAGATCTGTAGGACGACTCTGACTCACTCAACACTGCTGTTATGTAGCCACCGTTCACACTTTCACACAAAAAATACATGGGAATGTTCATACAGAGAATTATAAGCCAATAAGCAAATTTTTTTTTCTCCAAAAGGGTTCTTCGGCTGTCCCCATAGGATAATTCTTTTTGGTTCTAGGTAGAACCTATTTTGGTTCCAGATAGAAGCCTTTTAGGTCCCATGTGGAAAGGGTTCTACAGTACATGGAATCCAAAAGGGTCATACCTGGAACCTTAAGGGTTCTACCTATAACAAAAAAGGGTTCTTCAAAGGGTTCTCCTATGGGTACAGCCGAAGAACCCTTTTAGGTTCTAGATAGCAAAAAAAATTCTTAGAGTGTACAAATCTACTCTCTCTACAGTATGTGCTCCAATGATCTCCTAAGAGATCAACCAAGACAGTGCGTCCGTGTGTGTGTGCACAGTTGTGTGTTTGCTTGCTCACGCTTATGAACTGTGTATGTGCGTTCGTGTGGGAGATGGGCGAGAGAGAGGATGTGGGGGATAGGTCACAAGGGAGGGTAAATCCCACTTCAAACCTGTCCGTCCTGTTAACCAGAGCTTAGAGAGATAACCTTGGGATCTTCATGCTGTTTTAACCTGGCTCTCTAAAGCCAGCCGCGGCCCTTTGAACTACACAAGGTTCTCACACTAAGATGCTTACATTATTAAGGCTCCAGATTATATTCATTTTATTCCCCTTACCTTCACACCACACTCCTTACTATGCCCTCATTCTCTCTCTCTCTCTCTCTCTCTCTCTCTCTCTCTCTCTCTCTCTCTCTCTCTCTCTCTCTCTCTAACTCTGCCCTCTCTCTCTGCCCTCTCTCTCTGGTCTTTCCATCTCACTCCCCTTCCTCTATAGCTTTCATTCCACTGAGATGCCTTAATCGCAGCATGGCAGCCTAAGAAAACACCAAAGAACTCTGGTAACTGCATCAATAGGCTGACTACAGTATTATTCTCAGCCAACCAAAGGCACCGTAAGCCCCTGTTCATTTACATACAGGAAGTTGAGCCGTCATAGCCCTAAGAACAGGGACACAGTCAGCCAGCCGGGCCTGTGTGTGTGTGTGTTCCCGAGGCATCCTCTTTAGAACCCCTCCCTCCTCCTCCTCCTCCTCCTCCTCCTCCTCTGGAAGGAGTCAATGTCACCACACACTCATTTGCATTTAGAACAAAGATGACACAGGGCCGGGGGCGCGAGGTGGGGCCTCACAGCCGTCCACTGCGCTTGTCGAAAGTTTCCTGACATTTCTTGCATTATTAAGCCCTGGGCTTCATTAGCATGCCTATGATCTGGAGAGGTCCCCAAGCCCCCTGGTTCCTCACCTTGAATCACTAATATCTTGTTTATGACTATCATAGCAAATCGCATACAGGCAACAATTACATGCAAATCAGATCAGGCCGTGTGTGTGTATGCGCGTGTGCATGTGTGTGTGTTTGTGCACGTGTGTGTGTTTGTGTGTGTGTTTGTGTGTGTGTACAAAGCTTGGAGGTTATTGCATTGATACACACACCCATGCAGAACAGTTACCTAGGGTAGTAAACATATGCTGTAGTGTGTACGGCCTAATCCAAACTGATACAATTGTTCCTGTAGTTACTGTTACTGTTCCCAGTGAGAGAGAGAGAGAGAGAGAGAGAGAGAGAGAGAGAGAGAGAGAGAGAGAGAGAGAGAGAGAGAGAGAGTGTGTGTGAGCCAGTAGAGGCTGCTGAGGGGGTGACGGCTCATATCAATGGTATCAAACACACATGTGGTTGATACCATTCCATTCACTCCATTCCAGCCATTTTTATGAGCCATCCTCCCCTCAGCAGCCTCCACTGGTGTGTGTGAGAGAAAGAGAGAAAGAGAAAGAGAGAGAGAGAGAGAGAGAGAGAGAGAGAGAGAGAGAGAGAGAGAGAGAGAGAGAGAGAGAGAGAGAGAGAGAGAGGCGGCAGCGGCGAGGGGAGCAGGGCATCATGGGTGATTTACTAAGTGTAAATGAGGCAGAGGAAACTGCCAGCAGCTGTTTTTTACTGCCTGTTTGACACTCATCTCTCTCTCTGTCCAGAGGCTGGGGTGGACGGACCAAGACACACACACACACACACACACAGATACTTAAAAGTGATAGTGCCCGAGAAGCCGGTGTTTGGAGGATATATTGACATGGGTGTTGTTAGCCCCGAGATGAAGTCAAGGGCCAGCAAACCGTGCCAATACATCCTCCAAACACCGGCATCTCGGGCATTACCACTTTTATACAACGGGTTACCAACATCTTCAAATAATGATTGACATATTTTCATTAAAACGTTATTTTGATACATTTATTCATACTATTTCATCCTTCCACAAGATATAGTCCCGACACAAATCTAGGGTTACTACCCAAGCCGGCTGGTCGTTCGTTCTATCGGTTCGGTTGCCAGAGACCCGACCCTGTCGTTCAGTCTTTTTGTTCTGTATCTATGGACTCGACCCAGTCGTTCAGTCTTTTTGTTCTGTATCTATGGACACAACCCAGTCGTTCAGTCTTTTTGTTCTGTATCTATGGACACAACCCAGTCGTTCAGTCTTTTTGTTCTGTATCTATGGACCAGACCCAGTCGTTCGTTCTAAATGTTCCATTACTGGCTGGCAACGTTCGTACCCCTTGCTAGCCAACTACGGCTAACTTCCAGTCACGTCAAAAGGTGCAGACAGAATAACAACAGTAGCTGCAACTGTTTTCTAGTGACATTTATTTGGATACATCCATATGAGCTAAAGAGGCACGATTTCGGCTGGCTTAGGCGTGCTCTCTCGCTAGGACACTGTGGTTCAGAGGAGCTAGCCAACAACACAGCTAACACAATCACTTCAAACTGAAGCTGGAAAGACCGCAAACTAGCTGCACTTCATTTTGTTTTACCTTTTCTCAACTGACATTTCTTTGTATCTATCCATAAAAATGATGCCAGCTGATTCATGATTTCGACTGGCAGAGAAACGTCTCGACCCCCGACCCCTACACCTTCATTACTATGGGACAGTTGGAGATCGAATTTGAATATTGAAACAATGTTTCAAATGTCGGAGAGACAGACAGCAAGGTTTACACAAATCTCCACTGTTGGAAGCTAAATGTTATTCTAAAAGAAATGGGAGATAATGTCTAGATGCTTTTTACAGTGGAGATCAAGTTTATAAAGTGCCTGGCTGGGCTGATGAGACAGTGGATTGCGCAGTCAGATGGAACAGAGTAAATAGGCATTTTAACGTCATAGATTTAGCCGGTGGTAACTTGTGGAATAGACACCGGCTGCAATGCGCTTTTAACCAATCAGCATTCAGGATTAGACCCACCAGTTGTATAAACACACGCACATACGTACACAAACACAGTAGACATCTGCTTCCCATTCTCTAACCCAGACCAGACCAGACCAGCTAAATCCTCCTGTGGACAGCTTCACTTCAGTGGTATCAACACACTCTGCACTCACACACCCTGTCTATTGCAGTCTTCCTGCTCTCTTCCTCATCCCTCTCTCCGTGCAGTTTATTCATCTCTTTCGCTCTGTCTATTGCCCTCTACCCATCCTATTCATGCCTTACTCAATCTCCTCCCATCTTTCCCTTCTTTCATCAAAGTGCTTTTATAGTACGGGGACAGACAAACGGTTTTGTGTGTGAAGTTGTACTATAAAAGCAGTATGTTTTTGTTTGTTTTAATGAAGTGGTTTGAGTGTGTTAATTGCTTAATATCACTAAATCGGCATTTTGAAGTGGGTGTAATGTCTCTACAAAAATGAAATCGAGGACCAGACAAAAACTTTAATTAAAAAAGCTAATTTGAGGAAATGAAAAAATATAACAATATCCACCGCTTATTTAATTTGAGCACGGTAGCTCAGCACTCAGCGAAACATCTAGTTAGCACTGCTGTGAATAAATGTAGTATAACGGAGCTGTTGGTAAACTTGAATGTAGACTACATTACATTCCCACAGAGACAAATGATTCCTTGGGAAACCATCAGACGTCTACACAGCTAGCCACCCTGCAGAAACGTGTGGCTTCCAACCAAAAGGCGCTTGACACAATAGGCAACACTCCTTTACCATTAACATTACCCATAGACGCTCTACTTCATGTCATGTCATACGTTCTTTAATAGGATCACATTCATGTCCATTTCTCTGACCGGGTGGGGAGTCTGACAATTGACATGACATCTATGTGCCTGTCAAAGATAAATCCCCCTCCCAGGGGAGACATGACATCCCCACGTCCCAGAGTACATTGTAGTGGCTCGTCCCCATCTTCTCACGTGAGATTAGTTGAATAAAGGATTAACAGGGTCGGGGAGAGGGAGGGGTTAGAGGGGGTCTGCTCCGGCATTATTTCTTATGAATTTTAAACTAACACTGAGCAGCTTAGTGAAATCAGAATGAATTAAATTCATTAGCTGAGTCTGGTGACAGTATGTAACGTGGCAGAGGGCTGAGGCTGAGTCTGGTGACAGTATGTAACGTGGAGGAGGGCTGAGACTGAGTCTGGTGACAGTATGTAACGTGGCAGAGGGCTGAGGCTGAGTCTGGTGACAGTATGTAACGTGGCAGAGGGCTGAGGCTGAGTCTGGTGACAGTATGTAACGTGGCAGAGGGCTGAGGCTGAGTCTGGTGACAGTATGTAACGTGGAGGAGGGCTGAGGCTGAGTCTGGTGACAGTATGTAACGTGGCAGAGGGCTGAGGCTGAGTCTGGTGACAGTATGTAACGTGGCAGAGGGCTGAGGCTGAGTCTGGTGACAGTATGTAACGTGGAGGAGGGCTGAGGCTGAGTCTGGTGGCAGTATGTAACGTGGAGGAGGGCTGAGGCTGAGTCTGGTGGCAGTATGTAACGTGGAGGAGGGCTGAGGCTGAGTCTGGTGACAGTATGTAACGTGGCGGAGGGCTGAAGCTGAGTCTGGTGACAGTATGTAACGTGGAGGAGGGCTGAGGCTGAGTCTGGTGACAGTATGTAACGTGGAGGAGGGCTGAGGCTGGAACAGGCAGTAGTACTAAGCCTAACGTTCCAATAAAGGGCTGTCACTCCAACCTCAGCCTGGGGGAAGAGAGGGAGGAGAGGAGGAGAAGAGAGGAGGATGGAGGTGTCATGACTTTTAAAAGTCTGAGGATCACGGGTTAGACACCTATGGCCTGAAGGCCTAGAGTCACAGATGAGGAGGAGGAGAAGAGGAGGAAGAGGGAGAAAGAGAGGGGAAAGACTTATCATGCCTCTCCTGTCACACGAGACTGTGGAAGGTCGGGTAACCTATTGCTAACCTATAGCACAATGTAAAGTACTCTGAGGGCTCACTATAGGCCTTATATAAATATGATCCATTTTCATTTCTAATGGTAGAAGCAACATAAAAGCAGTACCAATGTTATGGTATATAGGGTCTGTGTCTGTGGCCTGTTAACAAATTAGATGGATTAACAGAGAGAGCGCCAGAAGGCTAATCCCACTCTTGGCCCTGAACGGACCTCATGAGGGGGGCGAGGGGATCGAGGAGGGGTACAGAAAGGGGCCCAGTGGGGGCGTAATCCCCCCGGCCCCCGGTGTCGCCCTAATCCTGCCACACGCAGGACAGGAAAGGGGGTAGATGGAGGGAGGCAAGGAACACCAGGACAAACTTGCTGCCTGCTAGGGCCCACCTGGGTGTGCTGCCTGCTAGGGCCCACCTGGGTGTGCTGCCTGCCAGGGCCCACCTGGGTGTGCTGCCTGCTAGGGCCCACCTGGGTGTGCTGCCTGGTAAAGAGGCTGTGTTAGATCAAATTAAATGGTGTTTGTTGGGAGTTATTTTTGTTGTGAAATCAAAGCTGCAATCGAAGTGGAAGTTGAAATAGTGATGGAATCGGTCTTACCAATAAAGATTTTATCTCTATCATTGAAACCTGTGTATGATTGAATGAAAATTACAAAAATGTAACCTATTGTCAGGTTAGGGGATAGAAGAAAAAGGGTTGTCTGTCTGGAAGTAGTGTGTGGAAGCAGCCATACAGATCGTGCCATAAACCTGATTTGCACAGGAGCACAATCCAACACATTTTTGGACAGTCTCTAAAGTCCATTCCTCCCGCCAAACCTCCCCTTTAGGAAGACTGTCCAAGTGCTGTCGGCCAAGTGGGAGTCTCCTGGAACACACAAACCACACACACACACACACACACACACACACACACACACACACACACACACACACACACACACACACACACACACACACACACACACACACACACACACACACACACACACACACACACACACACACACACACACACACACACACAGAAAGTCCTTTCCCAGATTGTGAGGTAACAGTGTACCTCTCCTCTGAGGAAGACGTATTACACTGAGGACTGACAGAGAGTCTTCCTCCACAGGAAGAAAACATTCCTTATTTTCTTTCTTTCTGCTCTCCTTTCCTTTCCTTTCAGCTCTCCTTTCCTTTCCTTTCAGCTCTCCTTTCCTTTCCTTTCTGCTCTCCTTTCCTTTCCTTTCAGCTCTCCTTTCCTTTCCTTTCTGCTCTCCTTTCCTTTCCTTTCTGCTCTCCTTTCCTTTCCTTTCTGCTCTCCTTTCCTTTCCTTTCTGCTCTCCTTTCCTTTTCTTTCTGCTTTTAATGATAGCACCTCGGCTTCCATTACATTTCCAATCAACTCTTCTTTCATTTCACCATTTTCTTTCCATTATCAAGAATCATTTCTGATTATTTGATGAAAATGTGATGGCACTATAACATTGGAATTCTTATAGTTTTACACTAATTAAGTGGTCCCAACGTAGCGTGTTGCTTCGCTAACCTCCCATAGACCACCATGTGAAAGAAATTAGGTGGAGAGAGACACTCCTGTATGGCACGCTTATTTGCACGGTAGTCAGTGGAAATACGATACAGCGGCGGAATTCAAGAAAATTCAGGAGAGGAGTCTGAGGAACAGGGGGGAGGAGAGGAGAGAGAAGGATGGTGATGTCATAGCTAGAAATAAAGCAAACGTTTTCCTCCTGCTTCCAGGTGCTTCCTGGGACCCAGGTTAAAGGTTTCCTTTTATTGGGGTTACATTATTACTAGGGCCAGGAGTTTTACAGGAACCCAGGTGACATTATTACTAGGGCCAGGAGTTTTACAGGAACCCAGGTTACATTATTACTAGGGCCAGGAGTTTTACAGGAACCCAGGTGACATTTTTACTAGGGCCAGGAGTTTTACAGGAACCCAGGTGACATTATTACTAGGGCCAGGAGTTTTACAGGAACCCAGGTGACATTATTACTAGGGCCAGGAGTTTTACAGGAACCCAGGTGACATTATTACTAGGGCCAGGAGTTTTACAGGAACCCAGGTGACATTATTACTAGGCCCAGGAGTTTTACAGGAACCCAGGTGACATTATTACTAGGGCCAGGAGTTTTACAGGAACCCAGGTGACATTATTACTAGGCCCAGGAGTTTTACAAGAACCCAGGTGACATTATTACTAGGGCCAGGAGTTTTACAGGAACCCAGGTGACATTATTACTAGGGCCAGGAGTTTTACAGGAACCCAGGTGACATTATTACTAGGGCCAGGAGTTTTACAGGAACCCAGGTGACATTATTACTAGGGCCAGGAGTTTTACAGGAACCTAGGTGACATTATTACTAGGGCCAGGAGTTTTACCGGAACACATACAGAGGGATTGAGATGGAGTTGTTTAATTGTTTGCAGGAGCTATGGTGGAGGTATAACATAACGCGGGGAGAGTAGAGATGAGGAGGACGGGAGGACGGGAGGTGGGGAGAATGGAGAGGGGAGCCAGGCAGGGTCGGACTGTTATGGTCAGGCTCTGTGTGTTTACACAGTGATGACAGAAAGAGAGAGAGAGAGAGAGAGAGAGGGGCAGAGCAGATCCAGACCAGATGAGGGTTAGAGCGGGGCATGGGGGGAGAGAGGGGAGAGAGGAGAGGGGGATGAGGGGACAGGTCTGTTCCAGAGGACCGTATAAGGTTTGGATCATTACAGAGGTCCCTTCTGACATGAGACTATCAGAGGACCAGCTATGCCAAAAACTTACACTCAGACTGTAGCAGAGGACTGAACAATACAACCAACACTAAACGAACACATATAAGGGCTACGTTCAACATCACTGCCCATTTCGGAGTGTTTAAACCTGGCTTGGACTCTTCTTGTTTAATCAGAATTTTTCCATTTTGGTTAAGGCCAAGTTTACTCAATTAGACTGATACCAGATCATTCACAAAACAGACTAGAATGAACATATCATAACAGGAGAGAGCTCTGTTTGCTATCAGAGGTCGTTTTAGAGGTGTGGAAGGCTTGTTTTAACAAGCACCTGTAAACGGTAATAAGGCGTACCAAACACAGCCTCACAGTGCCAGCCATTGTGCCTCTACCCATCGCCAGCTCCAAACGAGGGGAATTGCCTGCAATAATGGACTAATTACACAATCACCACAGCACTTCCTCTCTATTCTACCCAGTCCAGCCTGGCCATACTCACTAACGTTGTAGAACAAAACACACAAATCCCATCTCTCTCTATCTCTCTCTCTATCTCTCTCTCTCCCTCTCTTTCCCCATCTCTCCCCCAGCCTCTTCCCCTCTCCCCCTTCCCCTCTCTCTTTCTCTATAAACAAAGGTCTTTAACAGACTGTGCAAAGGAGAATAAAACCCACAAAAGCAGGGATTGAGGGAGAGATGGAGAAAGAGAGAGAGAAAGAGGGAGAAAGAGGAGAGAGAGAGAGAGAGAGAGAGAGAGAGAGAGAGAGAGAGAGAGAGAGAGAGAGTGAAATATAGAAAGAACTGAGAAAAAAAGGGAGGTTAAAGAGAGAGAGTCGAGTTGGTTTGAGTACTGCCACAAGGCTGTACTGTACTGTCTGCTCTGCTATGCAGTGAGGGAAGGGGTCCGTCAGGGCTGTGTGTGTCTGGATAAGATTACACAGACATCTTAACACATACAGGCAGAGGCTCCCACTTCTCTAAACACAGCCAGTCCCCTTTTGGTCAAGGCCACGATCACTCCACCCACATGAGGTACAGCAGATCCAAAAGCAGCTCCACATAAAACCACTGGCTTTGACTTCACCGTGAAAGCTTTACAGTGCTTCAGGACCTCTGGTGGATAAATAGATCAATAAACAGTCGGCGTTGAGGATTTCAATGGGCTGTTTACAGTTTGGAGAATGCCGTGTTTGGGAGTGAATGGTGTGTGCGGGAGGTTAAGTCTGTTAATAACAAATAAAGGGTCCTACTCAAGGCCATAAAATTCCCTTGAGTTTCCCTCTTGGAGGACGGTGGTCGTATGTGGCCTTCTTAATGGTAAACGAGGCAACCTCCTCCCTCTCTCCATCACCATCTCCCTCTCTTTCTCGGACGATAAAGACAAAGCGTTTAAGATCACGATCGGGATTAGGTTAGGAATGTAACGCTGTCCCTCTTGTATTCCCAGGCAAAAAAAAGAAGAGGGTAGAAAAAAGCGAGAGAAAGGGAGAGAGAAGGAGGATAGAGAGAGAGAGAGAGAGAGAGAGAGAGAGAGAGAGAGAGAGAGAGAGAGAGAGAGAGAGAGAGAGAGAGAGAGAGAGCGTATGGTGGAAAAAGGCTGTCAGGCCAGTAAAGTGTGGAAAGGCTGGTAGTAGTGGGGGGTATGGCATTCACACAGCACGGCTGTCTCCATGCTAACTCAAACCAGGCCCACTCCCATAACCAGTCCAATCTGTTTTCATTTGTAAGAAACAATCCCATACCCCCTAACCCCCCAT
>CM059808.1:7950000-7955000 GCA_030435695.1 Brachymystax lenok tsinlingensis
CCCCAACGGCAGTCCCTTCCTCTGCCTCCAAGTTCTAGACGTAGCCCCTAAACCCATCCCCAGCCCCAACGGCAGTCCCTTCCTCTGCCTCCAAGTTCTGAGACGTAGCCCCTAAACCCATCCCCAGCCCCAACGGCAGTCCCTTCCTCTGCCTCCAAGTTCTAGACGTAGCCCCTAAACCCATCCCCAGCCCCAACGGGCAGTCCTTCCTCTGCCTCCAAGTTCTAGACGTAGCCCTAAACCCATCCCCAGCCCCAACGGCAGTCCCTTCCTCTGCCTCCAAGTTCTAGACGTAGCCCCTAAACCCATCCCCAGCCCCAACGGCAGTCCCTTCCTCTGCCTCCAAGTTCTAGACGTAGCCCCTAAACCCATCCCCAGCCCCAACGGCAGTCCCTTCCTCTGCCTCCAAGTTCTAGACGTAGCCCCTAAACCCATCCCCAGCCCCAACGGCAGTCCCTTCCTCTGCCTCCAAGTTCTAGACGTAGCCCCTAAACCCATCCCCAGCCCCAACGGCAGTCCCTTCCTCTGCCTCCAAGTTCTGAGACGTAGCCCCTAAACCCATCCCCAGCCCCAACGGCAGTCCCTTCCTCTGCCTCCAAGTTCTAGACGTAGCCCCTAAACCCATCCCCAGCCCCAACGGCAGTCCCTTCCTCTGCCTCCAAGTTCTAGACGTAGCCCCTAAACCCATCCCCAGCCCCAACGGCAGTCCCTTCCTCTGCCTCCAAGTTCTAGACGTAGCCCCTAAACCCATCCCCAGCCCCAACGGCAGTCCCTTCCTCTGCCTCCAAGTTCTAGACGTGCCCCTAAACCCATCCCCAGCCCCAACGGCAGTCCCTTCCTCTGCCTCCAAGTTCTAGACGTAGCCCCTAAACCCATCCCCAGCCCCAACGGCAGTCCCTTCCTCTGCCTCCAAGTTCTAGACGTAGCCCCTAAACCCATCCCCAGCCTGTCATAGCACTTCTTCTCCCTTCTACTGCGCCTTCCCACGGACGAGAGCAATTCTGGTTATAGAGGCCGGAATATAGACCTGCCATACCCACAGATCTAGCTGCAGTACCTCCTCTGCATACTGGGACTTCTCAGAGAGACAAAGAAGAGAATGAGATGGAGAAGGAGAGAGAGAGAAAGGGGAGAGAGAAAACAGAGGAAATGACTGAGGAGGACAAATATCAATACTTCCGTCCACATGGGGCTGCTAAGTGTTGAAAGCCTTAGCTGTGCCATCGGTGTGGCGTGTGTGTAGCTTGTGTTGCGACCGTTAGCATGTGAAATTGGGCAGGCTTAAACCCTCCTAAACAAGGGGATCAACACACGTTCGTCAGGCTGTGCCGCCCTCGGCCGCTTACACACACCGAAATCCATGCACACACACTCACACACAAACACACACACTCACAACAGCGTACAGGTCACAGACGACAGAAACCCCACCTACTCTTCTAACAACCAGCCTCCCTCGGTTTCTTGTAATTGAGGTTTAAATCCTCTCCTAACATCCCTCCATCCCTCCATCCCTCTATCCCTCCATCCCTCTATCCCCTACACCACCAAACATGCATTATTCCAGCGCAGGGCCTATAATCCTCCCAGTGGTTAACAGAGTGAGAAATTAGCTTTAGTTAAGTGGTGATTTCAGTAGGCTAAACGGCAGAGGCCCTATTGTACTGTCGGGGCTTCTCCAGGCTGGAGAGAAGAGGACCTGGCTGAGGCTTGTTAGGTCTAGAGGATTTCAACCAACACTAAGAGCTGGACTAATTCCTGGGAACGCTACATGGCATTACATCGTTCCATCCCAGGAGAGGAGAGCGACAATGGGCAACCGATCAGGACGAGAGGCACGTGGTGGGACAGGTTCTCCCATTCTGTCCAACACGCCGCAGCGCAGCCTAGAGAGAGAGACACCATTGTGTGTCGCTACGCAGACATCTCTCTCTCATCAGCCTAGGCCCTTTTACAGGAGCCTGATGGGCTTACTGTGTGTATTACCTTCGCTCTCCCTCTGTGTGTGTGTGTGTGTGTGTGTGTGTGTGTGTGTGTGTGTGTGTGTGTGTGTGTGTGTGTGTGTGTGTGTGTGTGTGTGTGTGTGTGTGTGTGTGTGTGTGTGTGTGTGTGTGTGTGTGTGTGTGTGTGCTCTTTCCATGTCATAGACTGACCAGGTGAATCCAGGTGAAAGCTATGATCCCCTAATGATGTCACCTGTTAAATCCACTTCAATCAGTTTAGATGAAGGGAAAGAAACAGGTTAAAGAAGCCTTTAAGCCTTGAGACATGGATTGTGTATGTGTGCCCTTCAGAGGGTGAATGGGCAAGATAAAATACTGAAGTGGGTTTGAACGGGGTATGGTAGTAGGTGCCAGGCGCACCGGTTTGAGAGTCAAGAACTGCAACGCTGCTGGGTTTATGATGTATCAAGAATGGTCCTCCACCCAAAGGACATCCAGCCAACTTGACACAACTGTGGGAAGCATTGGAGTCAACATTGGCCAGAATCCCTGTGGAACGCTTTCGACACCTTGTGGAGTCCATGCCCGATGAATTGTGGCTGTTCTGAGGACAAAGGGGGATGTGTGTGCCACCTTACCTCCCACTTCTCCCAATTTGACAAATTCCAATATTTGGGAAAACAAAACGCTGTAAGGTTGATACACCCAGCGCAACCGCGGCTGAGAGAGGGGAATACATGGAGGGAGCTTGACACCCGAATGGTGTTGTGGATTTAGTTCTCAAAGCCACAGAGAGAGACATTGCTGAAGCTGTATGTCTGCATGAAGAAGAAAAACACCCAACCAGAATATCTCTTTAAAAACCCTCAGAGACTGGTTTCAATTTCCACTCGAATTCAAAAAAGCGTGTTACCTTAAAAAATTCCTTAATACCCGAGGACTTGTGACATAGTTGGAAGGGTTGCTCTCCTTGCCGCTGTACACCAACCTACACAATTAAGGACGGTAAAAACTCCAAGAGAAGAGAAAGAGGGCTACCAGCGTGTGCCAAACATTTTCGGCGGCGTTCACAGTCCAAATTAGTGTCAACTTTATCCCGCTGCTGCGGTAGGAAAATACCAACGCTGCCGCCATGCGCCATGTGACTCCATAAAGCGGCATGCAGTAGGGCGTCTGATGTCTTCATGTGGGAAACTTGCGTGCGTCTGTGCTTGCGTTCGTGAGTGTGTGTGTGTGTGTGTGTGTGTGTGAGTGTGTGTGTGTGTGTCTAGACACAATTCAGCATCCCAGTCCACCAAAAGAAAACAAGTCCCTCCCAAAAACACTGCAGACCAGATGGGACCCCTTCCATCCACAAAGGAATTAAGGCGAGCCCAGTTTGAAAAGAACACCTTTGTTAGCTAGCTACCTTCTGAAATACACCTTAAGCAATATGTGCGGTGTATGGAAAGGTGAGTTTGTGGTTCGCTGGGTAAATGTGTACATAACATAAACAAAAGGCTCAGGTGTTCACAGCCTTCTCTATAGCTACACAGTTTCCTGCTCTCAGTGAGACAGGGCTGAGGAGCCTCGCTCTGCAGCTCTACTCAACCACCTGACCTGAGACTGAGAGAGCAAGAGAGAGAGAGAGAGAGAGAGAGAGAGAGAGAGAGAGAGAGAGAGAGAGAGAGAGAGAGAGAGAGAGAGAGAGAGAGAGAGAGAGAGAGAGAGAGAGAGAGAGAGAGAGGGAACTCTCCACTGGGCCTGTTTTCGTTTATTTGCTTCTGTCACTCACTCTCTCTCTTAAATCAAATCAAATATATTTATAAAGACATTTTAACATCAGCAGATGTCACAAAGTGCTTATACAGAAACCCAGCCTAAA
Source organism: Brachymystax lenok tsinlingensis (assembly GCA_030435695.1). Taxonomy (NCBI): domain Eukaryota; kingdom Metazoa; phylum Chordata; class Actinopteri; order Salmoniformes; family Salmonidae; genus Brachymystax; species Brachymystax lenok. The sequence goes on from CM059808.1 coordinate 7,953,808, forward strand.
AGCCCAAACAGCAAGCAATACAGATGTAGAAGCACGGAAATGGCTAGGAAAAACTCCCTAGAAAGGCAGGAACTTAGGAAGAAACCTAGAGAGGAACCAGGCTCTGAGTAGTGGCCAGTCTTTTTCTGGCTGTGCCGGGTGGAGATTATAAGAGTACATGGCCATTAAGGCCAGATTGTTCTTACACACACACACACACACACACACACATTTTCAAATGAAGTATCCTTTCCTTAGCATACAGTCATTGTCACCCTGAATCAAGTGTTTTTTTCCTATTCTCACTTATTTTCACAGAAACAACAGCTGTTTTACTCCAATTATCTCCATCTGTCACATTCATTTTGTTGCCAAAAATTAAACAATACAAGATATGATACTGTATTATATTAATAGGTCAAGGCCATTAGAGTTAAAAAGGGGAACAATCCCCAGAATGATCCTCGGAGGTCGTGTCTATCTTTCAGGGATAAAACCTATTTCGGCACAATTATCTCCGAGCTGATGACAACGCGGCTCGAGTGAGGCCCGTTTAAAATCTCCAAGCCCAATCTCCCATCACTTGCCAGAGCTGTCAAGCACGCCCTGGTTCGCTGCCTTACTCCACTCCTGTGTTGAGCGTCTGTCGGCTCTAAAATATCTTTGTTTTGGCCGCGGCCCCAGACTCTCCATGCTGGTAAAAGCTCTGCATTTAATTCTGTCGTTATTTTCAAATGACTGGGAGACCACCAGATTCTCTCTCTCCGAAGAAAAACACACACACTCGTTCTCTCCCTCCCTCTCCATTTCTCTCTCATCTCTCTTGCGTTTGTGCATAAGGAGAAACACACACACATACACACACGCACACATTGCTGTGTGAAGCCTTTGCCAAAACCACAAATGAAAGGCCAAAATTCCATGAGCAAATGCTTGAACTCAGAGGAGGGTATGAACAGAAAGTTGAGCTGAGGAGTAGAGTAGCTTCAGTAAAAGGTGTATTAACTGAGCTCTACACCTAGTCGATGGGCCCCATGGGGTAGTTAAATGGGCTCAGTCTGTAGGGAAAAGACCAAAATACAACAAGGCACTTATTCAACGTTTGTTAAAAACGCTGTCTGGATAAAAGACTGTTGGCTTTATCGAGTTACCACACCAAACAAAAGACTCTACATCAGTGATGTCACTAACAATGCCCCAAAGAGAATCTAAAT